>OZ024879.1:44403882-45003882 GCA_964017185.1 Rugalucina vietnamica
AAATAATCCTACATGTTTCCCTTACAACACCAAATTAAATGGAATATGACTACAGATTTCTCTGAACTTTAGCTGAAATAGGAGTCTTGGTCCGAACATCTACTATAAACTACCTAAAATTGCCGGTCTGATCATCCGCGGTCATACTAGATATTTATGTTTTCAGCAGCTGGTGCTTGTTATCCATAAGATTTCAGAGTACAGTGCAATCACTTTCACCGCGCCGCTTGAACTCACGTGGCTTTATCATGCGCATATTGCCAACTGGAACAATATTCTTCAATACACATTGGGCATTACCGAAGTGTTACCTGGAAAATTACCTTTGCAAAACGAATTCGGATATTTCCCATACATCGCTATCAGCGATTGCCTTTATTTGACACCTGTGTGACATCGGGCAATATTCTGATATTTCACAGGTAACTTACAAGGTGGAAAAACATTATAAATAACAATTTTGTGGAGTGAGAATTTTTTCTGATTGCGCCATTTCCTGATCAATACCTACTTTTACCTTTTGATAATATGGGCAGGCCCAGTGGATGTGGTTTGTGCATGATAATTATAAAGTTTCCGACCACTTCATGCGACTAACCGGCAGGACGATTATCAAGAGAAATAGAGGGTTTTACACGAGTGGTCATTTCATATGAAATTTATTAAACGAGCCTTCGGCGAGTTTAACAAATTTCATATGAAATGAGCACGAGTGTACGATTCGCTTTATCATAGGATTTTTAAAACAGGATTTAATGCCGAAGCCCCCTTTTCAGACTTACACCTTTCTGTTGCAAATGGATTTGTTTCTTCTAAAACGTATGCGGTTAATCGTGATTCGGAGTTACTACAATGGCACCGTTTCAAAGTATATCGTAATATTCGAATGACAAGAAATAAATGGAAAAAAATATTAGCAACCAATATCGAAAGATAACTTACATGTAACCTTTCATTTTCGGGAAAATTGGCGAACCGCCTTTGATAACCATGTGTAAAAGAAAGCTTTTTCCATTGTGTTTTGTATAAAAGCCGGGAAACATTGACGTGAACAAGCTGGTTACGTCATTATCCACGATCATTGAGCGATGGAATGAAACGTGTTTGAATCAAGAGTCAAGTGGCCAAGTTCATTTTAAAAATTTCGTGTTTTATGTTTTTGTAAAATTCTTTTGAAAATTATTTTGATCCGGATCATCTACAGATCCGCTATGGTTACAACAAGTGAATACGTATCTGTTTTTCCCACCTCGGTTTTTGGAGTGGGAATCTTTTTCTGATTGCGCCTTTCCTGATCTTTGCCTACTTGTACCTTTTTGTAATGGAAAAGCGTTATTATAAAACATTATCAAGTAATTGCCAGTAAGATGATTATGTAGTAATTACCCGCTGAGCGACAGGTGGGTATGATATTTTCCTGACCTGTCCAGGCAAAAGCATGCACCGAGAGCCCGAAGGGCTCGAGGTGCATGCTTTTGGCTGGACAGGTCAGGAAAATATCATGCCCACCTGTCGCGAAGCGGGTAATTAACTTACCTTATGACCCGACTTGGTGAAATTTTAGTTTCCGCCCGACCTACACAACGACAAATCAAACACTGGTTACTTTTTGATCTGTTCGGAGCTTATACGAAATATTACATAAACGAATGACCGAAACATTTTGTCCATTAAAATTTCTTTTTTCGAGACGTAACTGTTAAACGAACACTGCACGTGCAAAACGAGGAATCTTGTCAACGATCTGTCTTCGCTATTGTCAAAAATAGATCAGAATGGAGTATCTTCCCTTGTACGTTTTAAACGTTTTGAAACATATTTTTATTTTGTAATATTCAGCATTTCTTTCTCAAATTTTCTAATCAACAACAGGAATTATCTTTTATCAAAACAGATAACAGCTGGGCGAGCAAATAAAAATTATCTCTTCTGTTATATGTAAACCGTAGCACCATTTCGTTTTGAGTTTCAAATAAGTATATATAGCGTGTGTAGGATTGTAATGCAGGGTTTGAAACCTACGGACCTAACTTTCTAAAATCCCCATAGTAAGTTAGGGGACCATTGTAAAAATGCCCAGCTGTATTTAAGGGATACAGTTGGTCGTTTATGATATACGCAATTCAAAAATGTGTGAAATTGGTTTCTCATTCATTGTTCTTGCACTTTTACAACTAACAATAACACACTAACATTATAATACGAGAATCAGAAACCAACTTCCAACTCGAGAAGACACTCATCTCAATGCAGCTGCCCAGTCCGATCATGGCACTGCAATCGATATTCATGCGCACTGGGCAAATCCTTAATTCAATACTACTCAAACAAGGATTTCAAAGAAGTTACATTGGGATGGAAGTCCGAGTCGAAATGGCATGGCCACGCTTTAGTGGAGCTTTCATCAGCTGTCGGAAAGTAGGAATGTCACTTTCACCACTTGTCTGGGGGTAAGGACACTTTCCTTACCTCCAAACAGGTATGAAAGTACTTTCCTTACCTCCAGACAGGTGTGAAAGTATTTTCTATACTACCGTAGACACTGCACGTGCAGTAAGTTATGAAAAATAACTCCCCATGATTAACATTGCAGTCATAAGGTAACCTTAAATAAGTAATGGACTTGACCTTAAAAGTACACTCATTACTGCGTGAACTCGCACAATATCTGACTGAACTTGTTTAACAAGAAGTCGTGTCCGGAAAAAGCCTCTCAACCGAATAATCCATTGAATATGTAACCTGGGGCTAGCTAGAAATCACAGAAGGGTAACTAATTTATCATAGTGTCCTTTTGAAAGCACGCATATAGAAAAAAAAAAACTGCCCTGTACATGTATCTTGTGAGTACCCCAATGTGTACAAACATGATATTTGCAATGAGCACGTTCGCTATAGTACAAATTTGAGCACAAAAACGCCAAGGGGCGAATATCGAAAAACGAAAACCGAACTAACTTCTTTTTTTGAATATCGAAAACCGAATATCAAACTAACTTATTTTTTTGAATATCGAAAAAGGAATATCAAACTGACTTATTTTTTGAATCTCGAAAAACGAAAAACGAATATCGAATTAACTTATTTTTTGAATATCGAAAAACGAAAAACGAATATCGAACTAACTTCTTTTTTTGAATATCGAAAAACGAAAAACGAATATCGAACTAACTTCTTTTTTTGAATATCGAAAAACGAAAAACGAATATCGAACTAACTTATTTTTTGAATATTGAAAAACGAATACCGAACTAACTTCTTTTTTTTTTTGAATATCGAAAAGCGAAAAACGAAAATCGAACTAACTTCTCAGTGCCGAATGAAATAAAATATAAAAGCTTGATCCTTTGGAAGCAGTAAAAAACGTTCAAAGGGAGGTAGTATGGGCCATATTGCTCAATTTCGGGTACTGAACCCTCATCAGTGACCCTGTATCTCCCGGCGACCATAGCCAGATAAATATACTGCAATGTCAAAAATATACTGCAATTTCAAAACATTACACAATAGACTACAAGGTAAGTCTAAATCAAAGACACATGCCTAAACGGAGTCAAATGACTAGAACTGTGTTTAGAAGAACACTGCTGCACATTCACTTCAAACGATAATCACGGCCGTCACAGTCCAATAATGACAACACCTTTCTGTAATACAGGTGTCATAGTAATGATTGTGTTTATAACGACCGTCTTTCACACTCTCGGGCAGATTTACGGAGTACCAATTTATTACTCAATCACACTTCAAAAAAGTCGAAAAGGCTAGCTTATTTTCGAATAAACGAAAATTGTGGTCCGACCGAAACCATCTTCGGTCAAAAAAGTGGTCCGGCCATGGCCGGACGCCGCCGCCGACCTTGCATGAGATGGAAATAAAATATGGGAGTACTCAATAGAAGTAATTGGCGGCCCCGGTGCCCGAGCGGTTCAGAGGGCTGTTTCTGAATCACTCGATCATCTCGCCGCTGTGTCTGGTCTGGGTTCGAGCCCCGCTCTCGCCACATGTGAGACAAGCCAAGTTCTGCTTGCGGGTGTGTACGGAGGTTTTTCTCAGGGTTCTCCTGTTTTCGCCCACCGACTGATTTTTCCGTCTCATATGAGCAGAAATAATCTTGAAAGGGACGTAAAACTGAATCCAAAAAAAATATAATTAATTGCTATTAACATATTTATTATGTTTTAAGAATTTAAGATTTTAAATTTTAAAAATTCTAACAATTTATATTACCAAGCAACAGTGTTCACTAAATATATGTTCAAAGTTTAAATTCTGTTTGATGAAATCCCACATCTGGAAAATCTCTAGTGCTATATCTGACAGATTTAATGGCCATATCATTTACACATGCTCATTCCTAATGTCTATAAGGTGCTAGAGCTAACTGTCTATCCCCTCTAATGAGCTGCTCAAAATTGAGCTACCTAGAGACCCCTGTGTGGCCAAGTGTGTAAGATGTTTTACCTTAAATAAGGAATGGACTAAAACTTAAAAGTGTATTTACCTTAAAAGTACGTAAACCTTAAAAGAACATTTACGCTAGGTCACTGGTCCCTTAACATGCCTTTGGAAGTCATAATGACCTAGGTCAATATGTATGCTGATGGAAATTTACTTCATCAGGATACAATGTCCGTGAAATGCATTCACCCTTGAACACAATTTAATATAGTAAAACTAGGGCCGAATTAGCCAAGGTCCGAATTGTCCATAATTCTATAGAGGAATACATATTGTTCTTATTTTTTATCCAAAACATAGATTGTTCTAACGTGTACCCCCAATATTTTGAGCAAAAATAAGAAAAATAGCAAGATTTTATTTTCTGAAATTTTCAGTTTTTACGACTGAAAATCATCTCTGTATATTGCATGGGCAAGATTTCGTAATGAATGTTTTACTATTGATTCCGTCTCTGTCACTAATAAGCGTAAATTTTGCATCTTTGAAACGTAAATTGCTTGTAAACAGCTGTATTTGTATATGCTTTCATTTCTCAAATTCTATAGATGTAACAGAAGGTTTTACGTCTAACAAATGCGCACTTGAAGATACCTATGTCTATGTACATGTATCAACTAAAGAATAATTACTATTATTTTTATTCAAAGTGGACAGTAAATAATGAACCCTTTGTTCATCTTATAACTGATATAGTTAATAGTGTTTGGAATCAGAAGATATCGACTATTATTTTTATTCAAAGTGGACAGTAAATGATGAACCCTTTGTTCATCTTATAACTGATACAGTATTTTGATTATTTGGCCCCTTTGGGAATTTTAGTCTTTGATTTAGACTACACAGATGTAAATTCTTGAAATTGCAGCAAAATGTCTGGCTTTTGCTGCCAGTTTTATAAAGGGTCACTGATGAAGGTTCATTACCCGAAATTGTACAATATGACCCATCTTCTAGCTTTGTATTTTTACTGCTTCCAAAGGATCTAACAATTATTTTTATTTAATATTGTTTGGAATCAGAAGATATCCATTTAAAATTTCATGAATTTTCAACTGCAATTAGCACATTTTATGTAGCATGCAAAATTAATGGTTTGTAGTCGAAGTCAACAATAATTACTTGAAGTCACTTTCAGACGGATCTCTCTTCCTTGTTATAAACCAGTGCTTTCTTTTTCTTGGAGCTAGTTGGATTCAAATCCACAACCTTACCCAACCTTATAATCCGGAATTTAACACCACTATGCGCCCCTCAAATCAAACATGAACCATATAACCATCAATACATTCATATTTCCCATTCTTTGAATTCCAGAAGAGCCGTTGATTTGATAAAACAAGTAGCCCAAAGGCAACGATCGCTCACCTGAGAGTCAATAAGTACAGTCACTGGACAGTTTTTTTTTTTTTTTTTTTTTTTAAGATCTGATCAAAATTCAAGAGATGCTGGAGTGGCCACAACACTAATTTTTTTTTCAAACATTCAAGGGCAGCTAACTCCATAGTCCAGTGTCGAATATGGCTCAAATTTGAACTCATCCAAAATGTTATAGTTATCCTTGTTACTTCCGAGAATGAAGAAGATCCGATCAAAATTGAAGGCGCTAGAGTGGCCACAATACAAAATATTGATTTTTTCAAACACTAAAGGGAAGCTAACTCCGCAGTCAGAGGTCGGATCTAGTCGAAATTCGAACTCATCCGAGATGTTATGGATGTCCTTGGTATTTCCAAGAATAAAGAAGTATTTAGTGGCCACAACACTAAATATTGATTTTTCACACAGTCAAGGGCAGATAACTTTGCAATCAAGGGTTGAATCTGGCTGAAATTCGAACTCATCCGAGATATTATGGCTATCCTTGTTACTTCCAAGTATGAAGAAGATCTGATCAAAAGTGAAGGCGCTAGAGTGGCCACAACACAAAATAATGATTTTTCAAACACTCAAGGGCAGCTAACTCCACAGTCAGAGGTCGGATCTGGCTGAAATTCGAACCCATCCGAGATATTATAGTTTCCTTATTACCTGGATTACAAGAATGAAGAAGATCAGAAGAAGATCAGAATAAAAATGAAGGCGCTAGAGTGGCCACAACACTAAATATTGATTTTTCAAACACAAAGTCAGAGGTCGGATCTGGTCGAAATTCGAACTCATCCAAGATGTTGTGGATGTCCTTGTTACTTTTAAGAATAAAGAAGATCCGAATAGAAATGAAGGTAGCGCTAGAGTGGCCACAACACTAAATATTGATTTTTCACACAGTCAAGGACAGATAACTCTGCAGTCAATGGTTGAATCTGGCTGAAATTTGAACTCATTCGAGATGTTATAGCTATCCTTGTTACTTTAAAGTATGAAGAAGATCCGATCAAAATTGAAGGCGCTAGAGTGGCCACAACACAAAATAATGATTTTTCAAACCCTCAAGGGCAGCTTACTCCGCAGCAGAGATCGGATCTGGCTGAAATTTGAACCCATCTGAGATATTATAGTTGTACTTGTTACCTGCAAGAATGAAGAAGATCCAATGAAAAATAAAGGCGCTAGAGTGGCCACAACATTTTTCCCATTATAAGTCTTTGGGGATTTTTCTAGACGCTCAAGGGCAGCTAACTCCGCAATCTGAGGTCGAATCTGGCCGAAATTCGAACTCATCCGAGATGTTATGGTTGTCCTTGTTACCTGCAAGAATGAAGAAGATCCAATCAAAAATGAAGTTGCTAGAGTGGCCACAACATTTTCCCCATTATAACTCAATGGGAGCTATCTGTTACCATGGAAACCAGAGTTCTGATCCGACCTGGCCCATAACCTACTGCAATCTTTCCCCCTCCTCAATGATGCGTCAGATAAAATTTGATTGCGATTGGCCTTGTTGTCTTAAGTGCCGGTTCACATAAAAATCATGCAAAATTGAAAATTCACTCCACATCGAGGTTAACAGATTTTGATGAAATTTATACACATGGAAATAAGTTAGGGAACACCTGTAATAATGTGACCACCAACTTTGGACTGCGAATATCTTTCTTTGTAAAAAATATGAAAAACGTTTTGATAAATTGTTAAATTCTGTAGTATCCAAAGTTACTTCTATGTGAAAATGGTTAGCATCAAATAAAAACTGCGGCGAAGAACGGCCATCTTTTATTCAGAAAATTTTTGCCAAATTTAAGAAACGCACTGCTAGTCTTTGCGATAACTTCATTATTTGAACTCACATTGTCGTAATTTTTCGTAAGCATAAAGCTGAGACATTGCTTGTTGAACTTTGATCATCAATTCTTTATTTTCTGACCGACTGTCGGCGGTAGGTCCATACTTTTCCATGGGTAGGTTTCATGATAACGTTTTGTTCTTTGGGTATACAATTTGCAGGTTGTAATTGTTAGGCCAGATATTCGATAAGACCCTTTAGGAATCTAAACATGCATGTTCTGGTTATAGTGTCCTAGCGGAATTATTCTTTTACGGCTTTATTTGCAAACTTTCCAAGAATTTTGCTTTCCATAGAAATCAATGCAAACTGTAGATTTTGTATGATTAGTTGGTTTTGAGATTAAGCATGAAGTTTTAGGTCCGAAGTCGTTTATTTATTCAGAACGATCAGATTCAACATTTTATTCCTGTTTTGCTTTCAAAAATTTAGTTTTGTGGAGTGCAGAAGCAAAAATGCAAACTTGTATTCAGTAAAAGTGGAGTTTTTCACATATGGCATATTGTATCCTCCGTAGCACAAAGACAAAATGTTGTGAATTACCATAAATTGGTCTGTAGCTAGACCAAAGTATGAAATATATGTGATAAAAATTTCAGTATCGCCAGAAGAAAGGAAAATGGATTTTTTTTTTCAAACTTTCCCCAAGGGCTAAAAGTGTTCCCTAACTTATTCCTATGTGTATATTTTATATGAAGGCCGTAATGGTAGTATTTGACCTCTGAAATATTTTTGAAAATTGTCCAGCAGTTTAAGAGAAAATTACGATTGAAGTTTTAAACACACTTTTACAAGTTTGGCTTCAAGTCTATGGGAAAATGTCGTCAATTTTCAAGTCAAATTTTGGTCACTTCATTAGACGAGTTTCTATACATAATATACATGAAAATGCAGCTTAACCTCTCTTCTACATTTTCCAAAAATAAAACGCGTTGCCAAATCACTTTTGAAGCCGTATTATGTACATGTTTACGCCTAGGTATTTCTTACCGTGCTGGTGTCCCGTTTAGCAATAGAATTTCTTCTTGAAGCCGGTAACCAAACCGCGCGACGTTGCTAAGACAAAGCGTCATGTGACAAAAATCATGTGACAATACTTTTTGAAGAAACAACATGAAATTCTTGTGTTTTTAAGACGCTACGAAATAAGTAAAAAGAAGGGAAAGAATAGAAAGATGGAACGCATTTGACGTCACAAGACGTTAGATTAGTATGACGTGACGTCAGTCGCCACGTGCTTTCATCCTCACGTGCCCAGTCGCGTGGACCCTTAATTGACAATTAAGACACGTTAAACGTCGTCTTCTTAGAAATAGAATACAAATTTGAACATGCAACAATGTGGGAATTACGTCTTCCATTAAAACACGAATGCTTCCGTTCGTCAGCGTGATATTTCAGTACACTGACACGAAGTTAACCCAAGACGGACGTTCTAATATTTTAAAGATAAACAGTAGAAGTAATGCCGGGCTGAACGACGTTAGAAGTTAATCACGTAAAATCATGAATATATATAGCAGCAAAAATAAACTGTATTGCCATGTTAGAATTATATGCACTTAGAATTGTAATTGATATTTTTAATTGTAAACGCGTAAATCACTTTTAAACCATTAAACGTATACTTGAAAAATAAATTGATTGATTTTTATCTATAAAATACAATAAAATTAATCAAAATTTGTTCATATACTTGATATTTTTTTTTTGTTTTAAGTTACTTCCCTTGAAATCTATCATAAAGATTATGCTTTAGTAAAAGTAGTACGCATTTTTGACTTGAAGTTTCCAGTCTATCGTATATAACTCCACCTCCACCTTTGGATGTGTATTCCAATAATGTCATGACAGCTTAGGTCGTGACATGGGTTAAAAGACTTATCCGAAAGACTGAAGAAGAGCGGGGTAGAACCTGCAATCCACGATTCACACGACCATGATTCGGTCGCCGCGAACATGAGGCTGTAATGGCGTGGAACGGAGTTGGCTCCGCCTCACTAAATTCCATTCAAGAATACCCTGAGTAGTTAAATGTCATAAAAGCAACATGTATAGACGTTAACCCCAACATAAAACTGTATATTTGACGATCACAGACACAGGTAAGTGTTGGATGTTGAATGATGTTGTTGATATATGCTGCTGGTCAACGAATACCATGCACAATAGGCCTAGAGACATTTCACACCAGTCTTGCTGTGTTTTGACGTATCGTACGTAGGCCTGCCTTCAGGTCACAGATAACTATTTCGTAACAGATATCATAACAAGACAGCTGTACCTTGAGAGTCGCACGCCGGTCACGGTTTGCAGCCTCGGAGGACGGGTAAAAACAAAACAGTCGCATTCCGTTGCGGGGCAGTCGATAATGTGAATCGCGACCTGTCGTAAGAGATCGCACATAAATTACAAGACAGTCTTTCGACTTGCACTATTTGCAATGCATCTGTGCCGATACGAGTACATTGCAAATTTGCCACCTGACAACGCTTATGTGACGAGTTTTAACGTGTCTCTCGTTGAACTTGCTTTGAGGTGTTGTTGCTGCTGTTTTTTTTTTTTTTTTTTTTTTTTTTTTTTTTTGTTTTTTGTTTTTTTTTCTTCAGTGTGTCACTCACTGGTCTTCATGTCTTTTTGTCCTGATCATCGTGCCATTTTTGGTCTGCTATTTTAGACATCGTAGGTGATCACGGGTATGTTTAGAATTCATACACTCTCATACAGGCATCGTACGATTTCTTGCTCTGACTTTCGTCCATGTTCTGAGTGAAAGCTAGAGTGAAAGCCATATGGAGATCGTTGGAAGATGTCCATGACGAATCCCTACGATTTCTGACTGAGCCTTTACGGTCTCCTTACGATCACTGTACGAGCCCCGCCCATTGGGGCCCGTAGAAAAAGATAGGCTTCTGGGCTGCGTTTCACTAAAGTTCCTAGGATCAAGATTTTCCTAAGATCGATCTTGGGAAAGCCAAGTTCGCATGTTGCGTTTCACTAACGTCGATCTTAAGAATGACGATCCTAAGATCGATCCTAAGTCTAGGACAAGTCAACCCCAACCCTAAGTGTCATGGCCGCCTTCATGGCATTGTAGCAAGAGGCTAGAAATTCTTAATTTCGACACGTAAGCAAGACTAAATGAGATCGAACCGACGTTTTATCGCCATTTTCTACTGACAGGTGTTTGTTTCATTCAAAATTTCAATGTTTATTTCGCAACTTTTCCCCTACAAGTCAAGATCGTATATGGAATGGGCAAAAATAATTAAAAACACGCACCTGCAAAATATTTCTTTAAGAAATCCATGAGCTACCCTGTTTTAATTCCATTTTTACACCTATTTCACCTTGTTTGTTGATTTTCTTCATCAGTGCTATTTTTGCAATGACAGCTGCGCGTGCGACCAATGACGTCATCACAGTTAGCGTCATCAATTAACACCATGCTGTACGGTTATAATTTAATTGAATGCATTGAACCGATTTTAAATCGTCAGATCAACGATTTTGTCTTAAAATTATTAAGAAAGAGTGTGAACCACCAGTATCGATACATCAAGAGCGCCCCACACAAAAGTTATGCTTTCTCCCCAAATCCCTGAAAATAAATTACCCTTCTCCCCAAATCCCTGAAAATAAATAGCCCTTCTCCCTGAATCCCCAAAACCCCTGGGAGGGCCTCAATTATCCCCTTTCATGACAAATAAACTTACGGGCGTGCCTCCGAGCTTGGGCTAGCCCTACTTTTGAGCATTGTCATGTATATGCTTGACCCTTAAGGGTGGTCGGATTTGTGCCCCCTCCCCCTCCCTCCCTCGACCATTGGGGTCGTGAGAAATAAATAGGATGCTTGTGCCTCCAGGCAAAACGTTTTAGGCCCACTAACTGACTGACATTCCGATCCCTGGTTAACCGTTCAGAAGGCTTAGCCCGCCCCGGAAAAGTGATTCAAGTCAAACTATCCATACACTTAAAATGCACTAGTCATTTGTAACCGGGAGATGGTGGGCGATAGCCGTGGAAATGAGCGGGGCTTTGACCACAGTTTTTCAACGGCAGTGTGGGAGAAATACCCGGAATTTGCTTTATAAAGGCAAAAAGGGCATTGTAATAAAACCAACGAGCAGTCCCGCAGAGTCACGGGGGCTTTTAGCGGGGGGTTGCTGGACCTAAAGTCAAAGTCCCCGATATTCCCCAGGGCCGGGGGTGGGTGGGGGCGTGGTAACAAGTTACTAGACTATTATGTGTATGATACATATTAG
The DNA here is from genome assembly GCA_964017185.1 of Rugalucina vietnamica. NCBI lineage: Eukaryota > Metazoa > Mollusca > Bivalvia > Lucinida > Lucinidae > Rugalucina > Rugalucina vietnamica. The sequence goes on from OZ024879.1 coordinate 44,415,835, forward strand.
CCGTTTACTCGGATGGTTATATATTTTCAAACGCATTTTGGGTGCCATGGCATGAGAAAGTTACTAAAACGTTTTGCTTTTGCTAAGTGAGCTTTTGGAAACAAAACAGCCGAAAAAAGGCTGAAAATGGCGATTTTCAAGTTGTTGGTTCTCTCTTATATGCTCACTACCCTATATATTTCTTTCTTTTAATTGAACAATATTACCAAGTTCTATGTTGTGTGAAAATACAAGAAAAAGTTTGAATCAACAAATATCGGTTTGGTACATTTCAAAATATTGATTTTTTCCGACTTTTGAAGTATGGGGGTAGGGTTGAAAAAGGAATCGTAAAATTTTGTCATCCACTCCAAGTTGCAAGTTTTTCTTTGCTTTTGGTCCAAAATAATCTGCACTACGTAAATATTATGACTTTTGAAAGCATTCTAGGTGTACTTTTGTTCAAGACAGGTATGTTTCAAAGAATTAAAAATTAAATTAATTTTACCAAATTTAAAACATGGTACTCAGAGGTCTCATTCAGAGGCCTGTAGCTAGAAAAAATGCACACTACCCTATATTTATTTTGTTTTCATATGTCTTGTGTTGTATTTTGGAATCAAAAAAGAGTGGTTAGAAAAAAAGTTTGAATACTTTTTCATTGGCAGCGAACATCCTCAAATCCAGTTCTATATAGAAAAACTGGGGTTTGCATGGGTATACCTATTTTTCTTATATTTGATCCAAAGCATAGATTATATATTAAAAGTATCATATTTTTTTCTACTGTAACTTTCAATTTTTACAGCCGAAAAAATCTCTTTATTGCATGGACAAGTTTTCGTAATGAAAATATTCTAGTGGGCTTCTTGCCCCGCTGTCACTGGACGTCGTGCCCATTGTGTGCTGAGCTGCTATTGTTTGATCATTTCTTTAGTATCTCACCGCTGTGTCTGGTGTGGTTTCGAGACCCGCACTGGCTACATGTGAGACAAGCCAAGTTCTGCTTGCGGGTCACGTTGCCAGGTGTTTTTTCACGGGGTTCTCCCGTTTTCGCCCACCTACTGATTAGCCCGTCTCATATGAGCTGAAATAATCTTAGAAGGGACGTAAAACTGAATTTTTAAAAACGTAAAACTGAATTTTTAAAAAACAGTTCTTCAGAAAAATTAAAGTATGGAATACCGATGGAAATATTCCGTCTACATGCGACAATTTATCGGAAATAAAATTTCGTAACGATGGGGAAAAAACGACAGAGACCATGAGACAACGGCCGTCTTGCCCCGCCCGAAAAACTGCCTTGCCCCGCCCGAAAGAGCGTCTTGCCCCCGCTATGTGGCGACGCCCTCTCAATTGAAAAACTAAAACACTTTATTGCTGTCATACATTGAATCCTTTGATGGTTTAAATGTCTTTTTCTGAGAGAGCGACACCGGCACTATATCAAAAGAATTAAAGCGAATCAAAACAGTCACCAACTTGTGTATGCATAAAGACGTGTTCACACTGTCGATCAGATCAACCCGATCAAACCCGATCATGCGGTCGGGGGTTGATCGAGCTTCATCGGCGGGAGTGGTCTGGACGGTCGTCTTTGATCGGCATCACTCCGGCTTCCTTCCCGATAATTTTTGACATGTCAAAAATATTCGAGTAGAGATCGTGTAGCAAACCGCTCGGGAAGCGATCGAGAACGAATCGAGAATCAGTGGAGTAGGGATCGGGTCGGTCGAGTAGCGATCGTGTAGAGATCTACCTAGATCGGGATTAAAATATTTGCCGAAATATTTGCCGACCAGGACACGATCAGCCCGACCTAAGTTCGACCACTACCCGATGCTTACTCGATCAACACTCGAGCCGAGGTCCAGATCAAGCCGATATCCATACGACCGTACTCGATCGCTCCCAGATCCATACCCGACCCCATTCGATCTCACTCGATCTCTACCCGATCGTACACGATCACTTCTCGAGCATACCCGATCGCTACTCGAGTGGACCCGACCGCTACCCGACTTTGCACACGCGCAATGAGCTTCAATACGTTAATCCGACTGTCATTAGTCACTCGGTACATGAAGACAGAAGTAGAAACTGATGCCGCGAACAGGTAAAAAGGCGCGTCTTGTCGTTGCTGCTGTGTTAGCAGCTACGGCTTCGCCAGAACCCAGCCCCCAGAATGCTAAAAAGGGTAAACAGCGGACAGCACCAACGCCAGTCGATGACTCCCGCGATTACTCTCCTGTTAGACCTTTTTATCTTCTTCGCTACAAATCACAACACTGACGTATGTAGGTCAAGGCTTTAATGTCAAAATAGTCGTGCTGCGATCGAGTAGAGATCGAGAAGCGATCGAGTAATGGTCTAGTTTGTCTGGAATTGTTCGTGTAGGAATCGAGCAAGTATCGCGGTATTCGTGAACAGATCGTGTAGGGCTCCTGTAAAGATCGGTATGCTCGAGCAGTGATCGAGTTGTCAGTCGGGTTGAAGTCGTGTAGGAGTCTTGAGTGCTCGTGCGGCTATCGGGTATGATCGAGTAGCGCTCGAGTAAAAGTCGTGTTTAGGCCATTATCGAGCTCGGTCGGGAACTTTTGGCGATCGGGACGTGAACCCAGCTTAAGCCAACTACCTCAGGAGTGGCGTCTTGCCCCACATTACCCTATGAACATAGACTACGTAGATTGAAGAAAAGCAGTTATTAGAATTGAAAGAAATGTGCACAAACAACTCATTACCATGCCTCTGGAAGGCTTTTGGTGTGAAAATAATGACTGACCTTATCTATATGACCTTGGCTGTTGGTCTTGTAGTTTCATTTTAAACATATTTTATTCAGATTCACAAATAACATCTAAATACATTGGCTAAAGGAACATGACGAAAAGGACGAGAGCGAAAGCAGAGCTTATAGAGTTCTTCTCCATGTAAACGTTGATCCTGTACGTAACTAAAGAACAAAAATATATAGTAACGTTAACGTGGCATAATTTGACTCCTCATCCGGCGAGGTCGTGTATGTGTTGTGTGTGTGTGTGTGGGGGGGGGGGGGGCATGCTGAGCCAGGGATTTATTTTTGAGCACACCATTTTAATTTACGTAGAACTGTAGCACCAAGGATTCGGCGGCTACATCCTCAAGTGTCGTTAACTGGAATGTTTATTCACAACACAAACACACAAATACATTTACATGTGTATATATCGTTTCTCTGATTCCGAAATAATTATCCATAGAAAAAAACTGGTAGCAGAAATGTTATGATATGGTGTTATATGTTATATGCCGCACCCGAATTCGATCATATACAGTAAATTGTCCAGTTCCGGGTCACTTTTTTTTCGAAGTGGTTTCCAGATAATTGCTCAGAGCAAATTAGGTTTCGACCTTACCATTAGAAAGTATAATCCTTCTTCTAAATAATGAACTTCAATTTGATTCATTGTGAATATTCTGTGTCCCACACGATGACTTTGAAGCAGACCACCAATTTATCCAGTTCCGAATCATTTATCCAGTTCCGAATCACTTGCGATAATTTTTCAACAAGAAACTCACTGGCGCTATTGCGTTATGATTTTGATTTTGTAGCTTCATAAGACTTACACACAGTTTACCATTTCAGACAGTAAAAGTGTCCAAAACTGTGCACATGTATACTACGTACATGTATAACTTACGTTCTGGATACTGGCGTCAATCGAGAACAAATACATGTTCTAAGTCAATAATGGCGTCTGTACACGTAACTGGTTCCAGATTTTTGCAGTTATGTGCTGTTAATAATGGGCTGTACATTGGTTATTTTTGTTTGTTTGTTTGTTTGTTTGTTTGTTTGTTTGTTTTGTAGTTGGTGTTCTATGAGTTTATCTTTCACCTGTTTGATTAACATGGAAATTCAAACACAGCTTTAAGGTTGCACAAACAGGTATATCTAACAGGAGTATGTCAACTAGACTAGAAATCCAGACAGCGTGTTTTGTTCGCGATGCAGATCGACTGCACAAAGACTCACCTGCGTAAGGAAACGACCATCTGATTTTTATTATGGGGGGTGGGGGAGGAGGGGGGGGTTGCTGTAAGATTTTTTGAAAAAAAAAAAAAAAAAAAAAAAAAAAAAAAAAAAAAAAAAAAAAAAAAGGATCAAATTTTGGCCGAAAAAAATATCTAGGACAGGGTAAATTCTATTTTACGATTTTACGTATTGTATATATACCAATAAAAAGACAGGACCGCGCCGTGAGAGAAAAATAATATCCAGGCCCGGAAACATCTTCCAGCCCCCCCCCCTCCCTCTTAAAATCAAATAGTCGCTCCCTAATAGCTGCAGCAATGACTTGGATGAGATGAGCAGTGGTATATCGTTTTGGTTACTCGGACAAACTGGTGCTCTTTTGTTTGTTGAGTAAATGCTTAAAGTCCAATAAATAAGTTTCTATTCATGTCGGCACGGAACCATTGCTTTCTCAGTAACTAGTACTTTAGGGGGAACTGAATGCGCCTTACTCAGAATGACACTACAAGGCAGAGGTAGATACTGAACCCAGGACCACTCCCTCCGAATTCATGAACTCTACCACTGGGTAAAGGAGGTTCCCTCGATGTCTGACAAAAACGTTTTTTTTTGATCGCTGATTTGATTTGCTTAAGTTTGTTTTGTTTGTTTGATTGGAGGTGTGCCTTTAGTCTGGCGCATTTTATCGTCACTCCAATGGACCCATGACCCATAATACGAGTAAGTACAATAGTTTCTCACGCGCGCGCACACACACACACACACACACACACACACACACACACAGAGAGAGAGAGAGAGAGAGAGAGAGAGAGAGAGAGAGAGAGAGAGAGAGAGAGAGAGAGAGAGAGAGATTGAATGTTCTGGAATTTTTATCGCTTGAGGTTTAAAACATTCACGGATTTCAGGAAATTTATGCAGTTTTTCCCATTGTATTTTATATGAAAGCGCTCGACATTTATATCCCGGGACACAGCGGGAGTTTAAGACATAAGACAAATTTTATCTAAAGAACAACCCAATTGCTGCTCCTCATTATTGTCAGCCTCCTTGGGGCCGGGGCCTTTAACGTTACAGGAATTTAAAAATGAAAAATCAAAATGCATAATGTCATTTGCATCCCCGACTCCCCTTGGGCCGGGGATAGCGGAGACACAGCGGGGCCAAAGTGCCGTGATTTAACCTCTGATGAGTCCCGGCAGTGCCGGGATTTCACATTTATTCAAATTATATAATAGTTAATTAATTATTTGTGTTGTTCTTATTTAATTGACAAAGGTACCTGTACATTTACATACAGAAATTCAAGCCCCTATCCCATTATGTTTTCATTAGAATAACTACCAGCTGTTGTTCCATATTATTGTCAGCCTGCGGCGAGCCGGGGCTTTTAGTAGGGATTTTACCACAAATATGACTCCTGCGGCAATGCCGGGCTTTTAGACCTGAAAAATTAAACGTTCCAATGTGGTACTTCTGTTGTACATGTAATTCTATTTGTTTCGTGTTTTGGTGTCGCTTTTATGCCGTTTGAGCCGTTGTATTTGCGTATTCATTTATTTATCTATTTTTAGTCAGTTTACGCCCCTTTTAAGATCATTCAGCTCATATGAGACGAGCAGGTCAGTAGGTGTACTATGTCGACACAATTGATTTTTACTGACCCGAAACTAGCTAAATTGGTAGATAAGATTAAACAGCTCCTACGCAACAGAAAATCAATTAATGAAGTTCAGTTTTTTCTGGTGTGTTATAATTAATGTTGGAACGCATGTTGGAACCAAAAGTGTAAAAAAATATATTCTAGCTTCATGCATTTTGCGGAAACTTGCATCTTGCGGATAATTACACAATTGCAATATACATTCTAATTCGACAGGTCATCTCGAAGAACAGATTTATTTTTAGCATGCAGGTAAGTTTCCAAAATCTGACTTGATGCAGAGGAAAAGAAAAAGATGGACTTCATGACCATACAAAATATTTGTTTTTTAATCGAACAGCTGCTGTGTAGCTCGTGACGATACGACCACTTGATTCGGAACTGGATAAGATTCGAAACTGGACAATTTACTGTATCAAGTGACTAACCGACCACAAAGCCAACAGAAAGCATTTATAGCACGTTTACTTTATAAAAATCTAGATTCTTCATTGTATTTTAATTATAAAACGTTCTGTCAGTGTTTTGCACGTTAAAACCAGATTTTCGAATCCGTGTTTGTTTTACCCAAATTATGTGGATCATCCGCGTTGTGTAGTATCAGCGTCCGTGGGAACTGTTGTACCTTTAAGTAAACAAGGCTGATTTTTAAACATGGATATCGACACCAAAGCAAACTTTTCCAGTTTGATGCATGGTATAAATATATTCCATAGATGTCGAAAATTAATTTTGAAGAGATATTTGCACGAAACCAAAACAAATGAATTCTACAAATATGAAAAAATCGGGAAATAGGCGAGAAAATTATGATTTAAGAATTGATATCGCTTGTATCTATAGTTTACACAAATCTTTTGCTATGATACTGTGCCATTCTCAAGATAAACCATTTCGCATCAGCTCTGCATAAACACATCTTATATAGGAACAATTTAAATGCTATTTGTATATGTTTACTTACCTTGTGTATTCCCGCGATACATTTTTGTTTATATCCGCGTTTGGAAGACCTCTCCGCGTTTAATGTATCTGGATGAACGGTGTGTATCAATCATGTTCCAGGTGATGCTTGGTCGTGATACTAAATTTCGTGTACTTTGATGAAAATGTAATTACATATCCTTTCCACTACCAGAGCGTATTTTGGCGTAATTGCTGCCAGGTCCATTTTGAACGACCTCACGACAAATGTTAGCGATCTTTTCCAATGGTTGGGTGGTCCAAAAATGCCATTTATGGTCTAGTTTCGTGTAAGAATCGAGTTATTATCGCGGTGTCCGTGAACAGATCGTGTAGGGCTCCTGTTGAGATCGGTATGCTCGAGCAGTGATCGGGTTGTCAGTCGGGTTGAAGTCGTGTAGGAGTCTTGAGTGCTTGTACGGCTATCGGGTATGATTGAGTAGCGCTCGAGTAAAACTCGCGTTTAGGCAATTATCGAGCTCGGTCGGGAACTTTTGGCAATCGGGACGATCAAGTTGATCCGATCGGCAGTGTGAACCCAGCTTCAACGTTGATGAAAACGTTCTGCAGATCTACATGTACAAGGGGTTAGCCGCCTCCAAGCCGGGTAACATTCTCTCCAGCTTTGTCCAACAAAATAAATGATGTGAACGGAACTAAAACCCGAAAACGCAGCTTGAAGCTGATTGCAACATAATATACATTTGCATTAGCGATTCCATCTGGATTCCGTATACCCTATTAAATTGGGACGTAATTGTCCAGATTATTGCATATGCTACAATCATCACACACAGTGTGACACCACTGTATTTTTTGTTTGTTTATTTATTGTTTTATTGGGGGAGGGGGACGTTTTTTCTCTGGGGTGTGGCATGCATATTCAGCGGGCTCCCTTGACAACTCGACAATCGTAATCTGACGCATTACAAACTCATAGGCATGTTGCAACCAGAAAACATGTATATTAATTGTTTTTCGCTGCATTCTGATATGTTAAGTGCATTCCTATTTAAAAAAAAAAAAAAAAATCATAAAATTGTACGGACGCTATTAAAACAATAAGTTAGTAAGTTTGTTTTTCATAAATCCTCCATTTTCAAAATCCGAAGCTGGCCAATACATAGCTCTCAACAATTAAGAGTTATTTCAAATATTGTCGGTAAATGGGATCGGGGACACAAATCGTGACTTTTGTAACCACGGCTCCCCAACATACGGTCAAGGGCGGGTATTATGACTTTTCAGCTTTTCAGTGCCCTGCTATAAGCGCCACCCCCTGGGGACAATCTGGAGGCTCTTTGCCCTGCCCTTCGCAATAGAAAATGAACGGATCCTAATGTCCCTTTTCCCTGCACTGCGGGGCAATTAAACAATTAATTACCTTGCACTTTAGCCAGCTATCCCCCACCTTTCCCCGTAGATGGGGTGCCGTGGTTACAATTGACTGTTGCATAACCTGCACAGTCTATTTTCAGAATAGGAAGAATTTAACAAAGGTTGATCTAGTAACCGATTTTTAGAAAGACGCAGAAACAAATCTCTGTTCTGCTTGCTACGCTTGGGGCACGCTACTGAAGCAATATCTCATAAAATCGGAACGCACATGTAACGTACACTAGCGTGCCTCAAACGCGCGCCAAACGCGTTCAGAGCGTATTCAACGCGCCTGTAACACGCGTGGAACGTATTTGAGACGCAAAAGTCACACGCCCGAGACACGCCGAGCTTCTAGAAAATTTTTAAGCATGTTAAAAAAATGTTGAGCCCAAACGCGCGAGAAACGCGCAGAGACTTTTAGCGACTTACAGCCGACGAGCGCCGGACGTACACCAAGCGTACCCGACGCGCTTGTAGCGAGTTTTGGACGTGTTTCCGACGTGCGTCTGGCGTATGTGGAATTTTGCTATTTTTTCAACGCGCCCGGCGCGCGTTTCACTTATACGCTACTGTGTGACTGCTGTTTAAGAATAGGAAGAATTCTAACAAAGGTAGATCTAGTAACCGATTTTTAGAAGACGCAGAACAAATCTCTGTCCTGCTTGCAAATGGTCGTACGTGTATTATAATCCAACGCTGCTGACCGGTTGCAAAAAGAGAGGTCAATAAACTCCAGGCATATGCATTTATTAAATCGCTCCTTTTTGGCTCGTAATGTAACGTTACCATGCGACGTTATTTTATCGAAACGTCACAAATGACGTTGATTTCACGTTCTGACGGCGCTATCATACAGACATAAAAATGGGCAATGTATTTAACCCAATATTTTCTTTTTAAATGTCGCACCTGCTTTCAATTATGCTTCCTCTCACGTCCGCGCGCTGCATTTAATTGGTCTCGCGAGAATCTCGTTCCTAGGAACTACAGCGATCTTAGGAAAGCGTTAGTGAAACGCATTCCGAAAATTCCTAAAGTCGTTCCTAAGATCGACTCCGATCCTAACCCTAGGACTAGGATCGTCCTAATCCTAGGAACGTTTAGTGAAACGCAGCCCTGGTGCCTCCAGGCAAAGCTTTTACATTGCTGACTGTATGACTATCTTTAATATTACTGGTTAACCGCTCAGACGAGCCTACACAGGAAAAGTGGTTTCAAGTCAAAGCATCCACACATACGCTCTGTACGGGCCCCGCCCACTGGGGTCCGAAGAAATAGATGGGGTTCTTGTGCCTCAAGGCAAAGCTTTTACACTGCTGACTGTATGACTATCTTATTACTGGTTAACCGCTCAGGATGAGCCTACCCAGGAAAAGTGGTTTCAAGTCAAAGCATCCACAGATACGCTCGTATAAGCGGTTGTGGCTTTGTTGGATGGTTATATATCAAGAGCCCCGTAAATGGAGACAACGTCCCGACCTGATCTTAGCCGTTGACTGGAACGTTAAGCATCAGTTTCAAACGATGGCTGTACAAATTTTGTCACCAAATCATCATAAAAAAAAAATAAAATGCGGTTGCATCACGATCATCGCAGCGTCTCCGGACTTTTTAGTGTAGAAAGGTACAAGTAGGCAAAGATCAGGAAAAGGCGCAATCAGAAAAAGATTCCCACTCCAAAAATCCGAGGTTGGAAAAAACCAAACCAACGATCAGGTACTTATACCATGAAAACATTTCGTAAGCCGAATGAGCAGCTATTTTCCCAATAGGTGGCCACTCAGTTACCTTAACTTAACTAAAAATATGAAAACATACATAAGGCGCCGACAGCACAAAAATATTAAACACCAAGACATAAAACAAAAAGAACCACCACAGAAGTATCGACTTGGAACGATCAGTAACAAAAAGTTACTGGCGGGCTTAAATCGATTTAACACGGCCGTAACCTCACCCTCAGCTTCTGCAGTGGTTCATAACATTTAGTTAGTTCTTCGGTCCTCGTGGTGAATCTCTAGATCATTGCTGAACTAAGATTTTGGAAAACACGGCGTATAAACATCAGGAAAACATGTCCGACAAATGTTTACCCCTTTATACCCCACTAGTATATAGTACAGTATAACTGGGGTATGGAGGGGTATACCTATTTTTCTTATTTTTGCTCGAAAACAAAGATTGTAGGTACTCGTTACAACCGCCTCGCAGAAGCGGTTCAAACGTGTACCCATAATCTATGTTTTTAGCAAAAATAAGAAAAAATATCAAAAGTTTTCTAATGAAAATTTTCAATTTTTACAACTCAAGAGAAATCTGTATATAACATGGGCATGTTTACGTAATGAGTTTAACAACTGACGGCAGGGGTGAGAAAAACAATCAGGCCCACGTAAGATTAAACTGAACGTTATCCGTGATACCGACCGTACAGGTGATTATAAACGGCTTGATAAATTTTCTTAAATTCTTATTTTTAAATTTAATTTGTTAGATACTTTATTATGTTGTATAAAGACGTAGCAAATTAAAAAAACGGGGGTTACCAGGCTAAATTATCATTTAAATCGGTTGAAAGAACACCCATTGCGTGTGCCGTAAAACGTTGTTTTTGTTGTTGTTGTTGTTGTTGTTTTTTCGCTAGTTGCTACTACATTTTGGCAATAAAAAAATCGAAAAGTACAAGCAGTACTATCCAAATACCCTACATTTTGATAAGAATATACGTTGTTGAGTCAACATAACCATCACCAAGTGTGAGCTTTGCCTACAATTGGAATTACTAACATATATTTGGTAAATGCATGTTTTGTGGTTATATGTTTAAATCCCCCTTGTCATTGCAAAATTTATCTAATATTATTCAAGAACTCACTTATAACTTTCCGAGAAAAAATATTTAGTGAAAGTCCATCATCTTACGACAAGTCATACGATGAGAGAAAAACATGTGGTCAACAGAACGAAAGCAATACTACAGGCAATTATATTACCCCACCCCCTTTGATTTTGCTCTTGTTATTTGTGATTCTGTACTTATGGAAAACGTGTTTTATGGTATACATGAGTGTGTAGCTTGATATTCAGTAAAAGTTTAGAACATACCTGTGCTTGTTTAATTAAACATGTAGCTTCAATCAGTCGAGTGTTGCTAATTTCAAAGTCATGGCGCCAAAATACGTCGCATAAAATTGATCGAAATTCAACGTAATGTCGCCTTTATTATAATGTCATTGGCTTCATTCCTATTCAAAACCTTCAACAAATTGTGCGGACGCTATTTAAACAATTCGTTGATAAGTTTGTTTTACATAAATCTTCCATTTTCAAAATCCGAAGCTGGCGATTCATAGCCCTCAACAAGAGTTATTCCCTTTCAAAAAGGCGCGACGTAAGAGCATCGACTGTCGTTTCTCTGGCGTCGCAAAGCAACGTCGCACGTAACACCCTGACCTTAAGATTGACGTTACAGTTCCAGCTATACACAAAAATCAAATTACTCGGTGGCTGAGCGGTTAAGAGTGTTGTTTCTTTATCCCTCGATAAACTCACTGATGTATCCTGTGTGGGATCGAGCCAAGTTCTGCTTGCGGGTGTGTCAGGTGGTTTTTGACGGGGTTCTCCCGTTTTTGTACCACTTACTTATTGACCCGTCTCATATGAGCTGAAATAATCTTGAATGGTACGTTAAACTGAATTTAAAGAAATACATGTAACTTTTTCTAAAGGCCAAACTACTGTTACAAATACACCCACATCTATTTAATGTTATACAATGTTGTGTGCATTCAGTAAACAAACGTGAGCCTGTGCGTGAGAAAACCAACAATTTGGGTTCCGACCAGGTCCGACACAAACTGGCCTGTACAGTCACAGAAGATGGCTAGAGACTGGAAATTTTGGATTTAGAAAGAAGAGGAATTGTACTAACCGTGTAGCGAAAACAAAGGCGCTGATCAGCTTCGCGGTTACCGCGAAGCTGATCTGCGTCTTTGTTTTCGCATATGCAAATTGTTGGTTTTCTCATGCACAGGCTCACGTTACTGTGTATACTATACAAAGATATACAGAGGTATCTCGCAATCTAATTGGCAAATGGTTATGCGCGTTTGCGAGATGATCGCACGTGATTGCGCGACGTTTGCGAGTGACACGCGAGTGGCTCGCGAAGCAGTTGCGAGAGCATTGCGAGTAAAGATAATCCCCTACGCGCAACATCGCGCAACGCGCAAATGCGCGATCGCCAAAAGCATCGCGTCACCTGTACTGTACGTACACTGTACGTAGTCATAATGTCTGAAAAGATATAGCGGATACGAGGTGTGTGCAATATTATATCATATTATACAATTAAAGCCCTTCCGTGAGGGAAACATGGCTGTTTGTACGCCTGAGGCCAGTAATTGTACCCGAGAACATGCAATGTCAACAATTGTATTCTTATAGACCTATTGACTTTTTGAAACCGCGCAAGAAGACGAAAAAACAGTGTACCGTGAGCTTTGTCGACAGCTTGCATTTTAGAATTGCGGTGGGAAGTCGAGGATCGGTCAAAAATTATGTTTCTGTATTTATTTCAGAGTATCTTGTCATTTGAAAATAATTAAAAAAAAAGAAAATAAAACAGTGGTTACACCCTTGGAGTGTTTCAAGGCGAATTATTCGAATCAATTATTTCAAACATGAAATCGGCATCGATATGAAAAAAGATATAAGCGCATTTAAGCAACAGCCTATCAAGTCATACAACAAAGTTATTATACATATGACAGAACTTTTTGACTCATCCACGTAAACTACTAGAAAATTATTTTAAACTTCTTTCGCACTATTTCATTTATCATTCAAGACTTCTCGCCCAGGCACACCTGCGACGGAGACATACATTATTCTTATACTGCATTCACAATTGTTGTTGGATGTTGGACAAAACTGGTAATGTTTTAACAATATATATATAGAGAGAGAGGATCTTACACGAGTGGTCATTTCATATGAAATTTATTAAACGAGCCTTCGGCGAGTTTAATAAAATTCATATGAAATGACCACGAGTGTAAGATTCGTTTTATCATATGACTTTTAAAATAGGATTTTATCGCCTTCGAAGTGGACATATTTTCAATGAAAATTTACATTGTTGTTACGGACGTCGTCAATGACGTTACGTATTCCCGCAAAAGTGTTAATACACGTGTACTCATATGATTTTTATGACATGACGTTTTCCACTGGAAAACAGCGACGTCATATGATAAATATATATATCGACAAAAGTTTAGCATTAATGCTCCTATAGCTAAATGTCCATAGATATTGTATTTCGAGAGGACCTATGTGGTTTCGTCGTATATAGAGAAGGAAATGTGGATACCTTAGTCCTAAATCATATTTCAATATCTCAACTTCACATCCCATATTAAGATGCATCAGCCTGGGCAAAAAGTTCAGTTTTTTTCGATGTTTAAAAAGTTGAGGTCGATGCGTGTTTTGCGTCGTCGTTTTTACAATGTTTTTCCTTTCTGCGCAATCGCACAAAGGGTAAAACATGTAGCCTGTGCGTTTGCTTGAGGTCGATTTTGGGAAGTTAAAGAATAGAACATAATAGAATAATTTTATTTTCTAATCACTGAAGGTCCAGTTAAATGAAATTAGAATTCCCTTATTCCGTGAATATTTTTGGCAAGACTTTACAGATCGTCCCATGATACTTCCTTATTCCGTTACTCTTGACTTTTTAGATATGAGCCGCCTCGTGGGAAAACCAACAATGTGGTTTCCGAACAGGTCCGACACAAACCGAGCTGTACAGTCACAGAAAAGAGCTAGAAGCTTGAAATTTCAGGTTTAGGAAGAAGAGGAAGTGTACTATCCGTGTAGCGAAAACAAAGGCGCTGATCAGCTTCGCGGTTACCGCGAAGCTGATCTGCGTCTTTGTTTTCGCATATGCAGATTGTTGGTTTTCCCATGAGGCGGCTCATATATACAACACCGTTGATGTTGTAGCATAAGCACAACTCAAATGACCACATTTCTGGCCTGGGCGGAAAGACACTTTGAATAGTAAAAGGTATCCACATTTTCATCTTAATATAAGGAGGAATCCACATTTTTAGATAATGTATAGAAATTTATGGGAAACCCTCAAAATGTGGATCTTTAGGAATGTGTCTTTGATTTAGACTTCTCGTGTAAATTTTCGAAATTACAATAAAATAGTCTGGCTTTCGTTGCCGGTTTAAACAGGGCTACTGATGAGGGTTCATTACCCGAAATTGCGCAATATCGTCCATACTATCTCCCTTTAAATGTTTCCAAAGGATCAAACCTTTATAAAAAATTTTCTTGACTATATAGAGAGAGGTAACCACATTTTTAGATACAAGGCATTTCATGGGAAACGCTAAAATGTTGATTCCTGTCTATATAGAGTGGGTTCCACATTTTCCAGTTTTAAGGCATTTTATGGGAAACCCTCAACATGTGGATTCCTGACTATATAGGTAAGGATCCACTTTTTGAAGTATACGGCGTTCATGAGAAACCTTAAAAATGTGGATTCATGTCTATATAGAGAGGAATCCACATTTTCCAGCTTTAAGGCATTCTATGTGAAACCCTGAATATGTGGATTCCTGTCTATATATGGAGGGATTTACATTTTTATACATACAATTACAACCTTTTAACATTCACGGAATAAGGACAATCCTTGATCAGTTGTACTTGATCGAAATGACCAGACCATCTTAAACAAAGCAACCAGACAAGGTTCATGTTTTACCCGAGAAAAGCCGCGGGAAACAGTTCTACAATGAGGCTGCTAAAGATCGCTTCACGGAAACATGCTGACTAAAAAAAGGCCGACAGGACGTTAATTTTGATTGCTTTTCCGACAGTTTTGTCTCAGCCTTGTCTTCAGATTTTAAAAATTGTTGATTAGATTTATAGACAATTATTTTAGTAAGAAGCAGTGTTTTTTCATGCTGAATTCTGCGACCTTGCGCCACTATCACCAGGATAACATTTCCGTGCAATATTTACCCCCTTATCACCCACTTTTATATAGCAAAACTGGGGTATGCAGGGGTATACCTATTTTTCTTATTTTTGCTCTAAAACATAGATTGTGGCTACTCGTTAGAACCGCCTCGCCGAGGCGGTTCCAACGTGTACCCACAATCTATGTTTTGAGCGAAAATAAGAAAAATATAAAAAAAAATCGATCAAAAATTTTCAATTTTTACAACTAAGGAAAAGTCCGTATATTATATGGGCGTGTTTTCGTAATGTAGAGTGAGAAGCAGTGTTTCTTTTTATACTGTATTCTGCCACCATGCGCCACGACTGAATAAAATTCACCCCATGACGAGGAAGAGCATGTTGAAACGAGCTGTTACAAACAAAAAATTCAGACCTGACATTAAGCACTGACATTTTACGAAATAACAAAATGTAATTAAAAAATCATTGCCAAATATCAGTGTTTAACATTTTGAAAACAAGTTTGTCTTTGAAGATGTCTACTACCTACATCTGAAATTAAATGATATGATAATGATATATATACCACATTATTGTTCTATCTAGCGCCTAAAGATTTTTGTAATTTTAGATTTAAACTACTAAAATTGCGTACTTTTATGGACACGATTTTAAAGAGTGCCGACAATTACTCTTTTAAACAAGTAATCCTATCTCTGGTCATTCAGTATCTACATTACGAAAACTTGCCCATGCAATAAACCAGAGATTTTTTAGCCTAAAAAATTCAAAATTTTCAGCTAAAATTTTTGATGTTTTTCTTATTTTTGCTCAGAACATAGATTGTGGCCTCGGCGGTTCTAACGAGTACCCACAATCTATGTTTTAGAGCAAAAATAAGAAAAATAGGTATACCCCTGCATACACCAGTTTTACTATATAAAAATGAGGTTTAAGGGGAATAGTGTTGTGTACGAGTACTTTTGCAGACTGTAACTGAATGTGTTATTTGTTTTCCAGGCATTCTAGTCATTGTATTGTGCTTTTTGCAGACTGTAACTGACTTTGTTATTTGTTTTCCATTTGTTTTTTTTTTTTTTTTTTTTTTTTTTTTTTTTTTTTTTTTTTTTTTTTTTTTTTTGCAAACCACAACTAAATTTGTTATTTGTTTTCCAGGCATTCTAGTCATTGTGTTGGGGTTTTTTGCAGACCACAACTGAATGTGTTATTTGTTTTCAAGGCATTCTAGTCATTGTGTTTGGGTTTTTTTTTGCATACAACAACTGAATTTGTTATTTGCTTTCCAGGCATTCTAGTCATTGTGTTGGGGGGTTTCGCATACAACAACTGAATTTGTTATTTGTTTTCCAGGCATTCTAGTGTAGTATTGTTACGTTTGAAAACTATGATATCGATTCTCTTGTGTTTGTAAAATAACTTTGCAGGGCTTTCGCGAATCGTCACGTCATGAACATATGCACTCTGACATCAGGGTGCATTTTTAAAAGTGATGCATCCATACAAAGTTTGAGAACAGTCCGTAGCTAAACCGATTTTTGTTTCAGCTGCACAGTAAGAGAGAGAATGTAAATGCAAATTTTGTTCATATTTGATATCTATTTGTGTTGTGCAATTTTGCAGACCACAACTGAATATGTTGTCATCAGGAAAACATGTTCGTGCTATGAATACCCCCTTAAACCCCCCTTTTATGTAGTAAAACTGGGGTATGCAGGGGTATACCTATTTTTCTTATTTTTGCTCCAAAACATAGATTGTGGGTACTCGTTAGAACCGCCTCGGCGAGGCGGTTCTAACGAGTACCACAATCTATGTTTTGAGCAAAAATAAGAAAATATCATAAAATTTCTGCTGAAAATTTTCAATTTTAAAGCTAAAAAATCTGTGTTAATTGCATGGACAAGTTTTCGTAATACTGTAACGGAATGAGTTATTTGTTTTCCAGGCATTCCAGTCCAGTATTGTAACGTTTGAAAACTATTATTCTCTTTATTGTGTTTGTAAAATAACTTTGCAGGGCTTTCGCGAATCGTCACGTCAAAAATATATATACTCTGACATCAGGGTGCATTTTTAAAAGTGACGCATCCATACAAGTTTTGAGAACAGTCCGTATCTAAACCGATCTTGGTTTCAGCTGCACAGTAAGAGAGAGAATGTAAATATTAAAGTCAAAATGCAAATTTCGTTCATATTTAATATCTATTTGTGTTGTGCAATTTTGCAGACCACAACTGAATATGTTATCATCAGGAAAACATGTCCGTGCTATGAATACCCCCTTAAACCCCACTTTTATACAGTAAAACTGGGGTATGCAGGGGTATACCTATTTTTCTTATTTTTGCTCCAAAACATAGATTGTGGGTACTCGTTAGAACCGCCTCGGCTAGGCGGTTCTAACGAGTACCACAATCTATGTTTTGTAGCAAAAAGAAGAAAAATACCAAACATTTTCTACTGAAAAATTTCATTTTTTACTACTTTAAAAATCACTGTATATTGCATGGGCATGTTTTCGTAATGTTGTTTTCCAGGAATGATGAGGTTCACATTTACAATCGTATTCATCCTGGCTATCTTGCATATGAATTGTGCCGGCAAACCAAAGTGTGTCCGAGCTCCGAAGAAATACGATGACATGGCTACCTGTGGTGATTATTGTGCAGGCTAGTAAGTACACTTCAAAGTATTATTCCGCACATCAGATATAGGAGGTAGAAACTTTCTACTTTATAGAAATCTAATATATTTTACCATTCATTAACATTCGCTGGGTAGCGAGGTCAGTGTTGAAAACCGAGGTTTCAACAATCCCCGAGGGACTATTCGAATATTGATAAATGACAAGATTATTTTCGAACGTTATAATCGCATAAATTCTGCAAAACCTTTTTTCGCCTATAAAAAGGAAACTCTTTATTTTACTTCTACAGTGCGTTCCTTTATCGACATAGACCGGGATGGGACTCATTTCCGGAATGGACTACCGGAATGGATATTTCTTTGTGTGATGAAATACTTTTCAGCCTTTTGGCCTAGAATATGCACAGACTGTGATTAGTCCGGAAATCATGTGGTTTAAGACCAGCTAAATTTTGTTCTGTACGATGGGGAAGCCTTGCTAAGATGTGCATATATGCTTATTGGTCACCGTCACACTATTTACTCATTTCTATTTCCATTTGTATTTTTTTAGTTAGAACAATCCCGGACCCCAGCCCTGAGGTACCCTAACCACCATAGGAAGTCAATTTTGCTATGCAAAGATGAAACTATCCTTATGTAAACAACTTGTATGACTGCAGAAATAATTTTAAGCATATAAAATACATTTACAGCATACAAAGCTACAGCATAATGTCCATTCCTGTAAATATGTCCATTCCGAGACTTGTCATGAGTTGTCCTCCTTTGTTGATGCTAACGGAATGTCCATACTCAGAGACAAATTAAAAGAAGAAAAGCCTTTCTGGACTGAGATATTTAGCCGAGTCTAAATGATTTGCTAGAGAAGGCTATAAATCTTTATTGAAATAGATTGTTCGGTGATCGTAAAACTCGTTTAACGTCGCAGAGTATTTCAGTAATTCCAGAGACTGTGTGGTTAAGCATATTCACTCATATTTTCGTATAATTTTTCCTACAGCTTGTACAACATATGTAATTCATGTTGAAAAAAAGAAGAAATTAATGTGTACTTTACTTTTGAACCAAAACAAAACATAATTTTGACGGGCTCTTTGCCAGAGCAGCGGACTGATCTTGCAGCCCCACTGCTTGTAGTTTTAGCCTCAGAGCATTACACTACAAGCCAAGCTCTGCTTGCGGGTGTCCAAGTGTTTTTTTTTTTTTTTTTCGGGGTTCTGTCGTTTTCGTCCCACCTACGGATTGGCCCGTTCGTCTCATAACGATTGATATTCTGCGCATGTAGTCTCTTGTCCGTGTAAACCTTTCTGCCTTTGAACCGTTTCAAAGAAAGCTTAAATGATTCTGCATATGCGCAGTGCCCGTATGCGATTTTATGTAAAAGGTAGCAATATGTGTGTGTGTGTGGAGATTTTATCATTAACGGTGCAAAAATTTATTTGTGCCTGAGCTAGCTTTCGCCTTTCGGCTTCATCAGACTGAGCATACTGATTACAGCAAGTTTAGAGAAAAATAGAGGGTGAGACGGCGAAAATGTTCGTCCTCGATTTTTGACATAAACAATTACAGATGAAAAATGACATTGTGCTCAATTGCTCAATGGCAGAACACATGGGTAACATAAATTTGATGCAATTTGATTAACATCCCGAAAATAAAACTCCGATAAAAGAGGGGGGGGGGTCGGAAATGAAAAAGAAAAAGAAAATAGAAGTAAACAAACACGACCGTTCACTTCAAAGGTTGCAAAACTACTGAAGGCGGGCTATGCATAGACAGGTTATATTACCAAAATCTCAGTCATACTATATATAGAGAGAGAAATAAAGATGTACTTAATTGGCAAAGATAGGTTTCGAACCCGCAGACTTCGGCTTCGGCGCCTAGCTATACAGGGCCATCCCATCTACCGACTGTGTTACTTTGCTCCTTAACGTTACGAAACCTTGCCCATGCAATATACAATGATTTTTAATGTTGTTAAAAATGAAAAAAATTCAGTAGAACAGTTTTGATTATTTTCTTATTTTTGCTCAAAACATAGATTGTGGGTACACGTCGAGGCGGTTCTAACGAGTACCCACAATCTATGTTTAGGAGCAAAAATAAGAAAAAAATAGGTATACCCCTGCATACCCCAGTTTTGCTATATAAAAGTGGGGTTCAAGGGGTTAAACATTACACGGACATGTTTTCCTGATATATACTGTAAACATAACGAAGCACCAAAACGCTGCATTAACATGTATTTATTTTACGTTTCAGCTGCGCCACTGATGAATGCGGGAAAGAATGTAGTGAAGCAGATGTTACATCATATGGAATTTGTTTAATATTGTTCTCTGGGACAGTCTACTGTAATTGTTTCTGTGAATTTGTATATTAACATCAGCAACCGCAACCACACTGTGTGTGTGTGTGTGTGTGTGTGTGTGTGTGTGTGTGTGTGTGTGTGTGTGAAATAAACATTTTAATTACTTTCTCACTTACTCACTTTTGTAAGTATACTATGCACAGAACATCGAGCAAGTTTTGGTGCTTCATACACTTTCTAATCATTTAGAGCAACAGTGGCATCCTTTAAATGTCAATAAAGGATAATATGCACGTGATACGATGCATTTCAAAATGTTATCCTTTAAAGGTGTATTTGGAACATCTTAGCAATGCAGAAAGGGTATGAAAGCAGAATACACATCGATCGATTTAATACATTCATAACGAAAACACGCCCATACAATACACCGAGTTTTTTTTCAGGTGTAGAAATTGAAAATTTGATAACGCAAATTTTAATGTTGTAAATATTTTTGCTCAAAACATTGATTGTGGGTACAAGACGGTTCTAACCAGAACCTACAATTAATGTGTTTTCTTTAACGCTGCCGTCAAACTCATTAATCATGCTCCTTTTTCGAAGCCGTGAAAGGAAATATTGGTATGCATCAGACATTTACATCAAGGGCCGTGTTTTCGACAAAATCTGCTTGGAAACCTATCTGAGGAAAACGTCATTTCTAAATTTTTGGAGCTTCATTTCCCCACGATTAAGCGTTCGTTTCCAAATATGGTTTTGCTTTTTCATTGTTCCAGTGATTAAACAGGTGATTAAGCATGATTGATTTTTCATCTCTCGTAAAGAAGACCTGTCAATTGTGACCACTGTTTTTTAAATTGTGACGTCATGTCAGAATCGCCACAACGTTTCATTTGTCACGTGCAAGCTCTTGATGAAAAGTCGCCAATTATGTTAATATTCCAATACATCTTTAGAGCATTTTGTGCATAGGCTAGCGGGTGTAACGAAAATTGTTAAATGCATTGCAATTTACATTTCTTTGAATTGTACAACTTCGAAAAAAGGCAGTGGAAACTTTGGTGTAGTCCAAAATCATCTAAAACATGTTTAGAAACGAACGATTGCTCTGAAAATAAATAAATTGTGAAGATGTGCTATAAATACATATGCATATTTCGAATTAGGTAGTTTGTTATATATATTATAATCCAATAATTGTTTTGGAAACTCGATTATAGGGCTTAAAATTGTTGATACCAGAATAGTGTTGACATATATGGCATATGATTTAAAAATGAACCAGAGGACCAATGGTCCTGTAAACGCCCATCTGAGATCTGCTACTTATACCAATAAGCATGTTAAAATATTATGCTATAACGCCCCAGTGTAGGGGCAGATGAATCCCCTGGACCGTTTTGTTTTACAGAATAATCAATATTCTGTCCATTTGCCAACTTC
Source organism: Rugalucina vietnamica (assembly GCA_964017185.1). Lineage (NCBI taxonomy): Eukaryota > Metazoa > Mollusca > Bivalvia > Lucinida > Lucinidae > Rugalucina > Rugalucina vietnamica. The sequence goes on from OZ024879.1 coordinate 44,437,252, forward strand.
AAGCAGGTTTTGCTTTCAAATGACATTTGAACAGTTTTCCTCATTCAAATGCATAGGTAACCCATGTTCACCTTGCCTAAAGTTAGGTCAAGGTCATCACAGGGTCATGATTTATATACACATTGTAGTTTATTAGCAATCAATGTTTCATGCCAAGTTTCATAGAAATTTACCCACCTGTTCTGGAGAAGATTTTAGTAGGGCTTTTAGCATATATGGGCATGGCGGCCATCTATTTAATGTGACCAGGATTTATTATATACAAATAACCCCCATTCATACAAATAGTTCACATACAATTTGGCTTCGATTGGTCAAGCGGTTCTAGAGGAGGTGTTTGGATTTTATGGTAATATACATGTATATTCCCCGAGGGTGGGGGCAGATAAGCCCCTGGGGTCCAATTTTTCCGAATTATGAATATTCCTCCATACTTCTCTTTTCTTCCCTGAGTGTTCCTTTAAAAAAAAACATATCAACAGTTTTCCGCCATTAAAAGGTATAGACGACCTATGTTGACCTTGCTATAAACTAGGTCAAGGCGATCACAGGGTAATGAATTAGATATACATTGTATTCCTTGTGCCATCAATGCTTCATGTCAGGTTTCGTTGAAATCAGTCCATCGGCTCCAAAGAAGAAGATGTGGCATGGCATGGCGGCCATCTTGGTCATATGACCTAGATTATTTATAAAATGTATTTAGACATTGGTTCCACTACCCTAAAGATGTTATACATACAATTGGGCTTTGACTGGATCAGCGGTTTCAGGTGAGAATGATACGAGAAAATGTTTGAATATTATTGCAATATATATATTGCCATAATAAACAAACATCTTCTCGTATCAATATCTATATACATTGTATATCTATCTATGTATATTGTCCCAGGTTGGGGTCATATCAGCCACTGTGGTCCATTTTTTTCAGAACCAATAATATTCAGTCCTACTGTAAATTTCCTGCAAGATAATCACTTTAAATGACTTTTCAACAGTTTTCCCCGTAATGCATTGGTGACCTACGTTGACCTTGTTGTAAAGTAAGGTCATGATTTATATATTAAACGATTAAAATTTATTAGGAATTAACTGCAAAGTACATACATGAACAAAGCACAGTTGTTATCCTAAGAAAGAAATAATAAGAAAGGAAATTGACGTCTATAATAATACATCATCTATATATCATATGTGCGAACCTGTGAGAAAAACTGCTCCTCGCAGGCGTGAGTGGTAACAAAGCAGAAGATCTGTTATACATCAATCTTACTACTTTGTAAAACTATATTGATATGTATCATATGATCACTTTTCAACCAAAAGCTGATATCCCGAGTACCAGTTGTACAACCTTTTTGATGGCAAACCTACACTAGCCAAAGACCTCAAGTACAATTTTAGCAATGTGGCTCAGATAATGTATATGCATATTATTACACCCCTACTACAGTAACACAAACAAAGATATACAAGATGTTTACTAAGTCTATACAAGTAAGTAAACAATCATCAGTAGCTGGTGTAAATAGAACCAATATCATATAATAAGGTTGATTACATAGCAGCTAAAGAATTTGTTATGAAGGTACAAACATTAGCACAGTGTTCTTTACTTTGAGGATTAAGTAATACTTTTAACAGATTTAAGTCTGGGCTTGAAATATCTAAGTGTGTCAGTTTGTTAAAAAGATTGGTTCTTTCAGACTGATTCTTTGTGCAGTGCAGCATAAAATGTGCCTCATCTTCAATGTGGCTACAACAACTACAAAGCCTATTTTGACGTGGTATTTTTGGTCTAGTATATCGACAGGACTCAATTTTTAATTTATGGGCACTAATTCTTTACTTTGTTAATTCTTTGGCCAAGTTCTTTGGCTCATTAAAAAGTAAGTAAGGTTGTAATTCAAATTTTCCACAAATGTGCGAGAAAAATGAAAGTTTATTATCAGGGTTATTCTGAAATTTTAATATATCATCATCTAAGCTATTACTATTGTACTTTTGCAACTTAGTAATTAAGTAATTTACATCACTATTATTAATGTCTAAACCCATTTTAGCTGCACTGTTATGAAGAAAGTCCATCCAACATTTACTACCAGTGTTTTTAAGTTCTAGATCAGTTTGGTATGCTTCATGAAGCAATCTCGAATGTGGAAGCTTTGATAGTCTATCCTTATATCTGAAGGCTATTGAAGTAATATGCTCCAGAATCCTTCTTCTACCCAGTTCCCACCTACAAGCAAAATTTGAGGCATTTTTGTGCACTCCAAGAACATTTTTACAAAATTTGTTATGAAGCCTTTCAAAAGGTAGAAGATCCGGCCTATAAACATTAAAATCACATATCCAAACTTCAGCTCCATATGTGGCTATAGGTTTAATGAGTATGTCAAACAATTTAATTTGTATTTTGATAGGTATGTTTTCAAAATTATTCAATTTTGATCTGAGAGAAAATAAAGCCTTGACGCTTTTATCGCATAACGCTTTAGCAGAATGTTTCAAGTTACCATTGAAGAAGATCTCAAAACCTAAATATTTGTAATTATCCACTAACTGCAGTCTAATACCATCAAAATAAAGTGGTGAACTGAGAGTTCTTTTTTCCTGACTGAATATCATTATTTTTGTTTTCTGTGTGTTAACATTTAACTTCCACTTTCGACAATTATAAAAATGTTTGAATGAGCTATCAGGATATTGTGACAATATCCTGATAGCTCATTCAAACATTTTTTTATATAAAGTATAACATAGTCGCCCTATGCGTGTTCTGTATGAGTTAAGTTATGTTGAAGATGTATAAGACTATTATTACTGAAGTATTGTTAAGGGTTCGTAAGTTAATTTGATACTGTAAGGAACTTGTATAGCATTGTAAAGGAGCATTATATTTTTGAAATCTATTCACTTTTATAACAGTAAAATATCCGCTCTATAACTTTGCACAATTGTTGCAGCATTGTACTTTTTAAAGAGTTCAAACTACTAATGTTTACTTGGCGTGGAAACAAGTCAGTGTTTTGAAATCTGTCATGAAACTGCTGGTCTGTTATTCTAGTTTATAAACAATTAAATACCATGATATTATAAAGGTGCAATACGTGAGTTCATTATGGGACAGTTGATCATATGATGTTTATCATCCCATATATTGTTTAATGCCAGTAATCAAACTGACAGATTGTTATTTATTTTAAATTATTGAAAGTCCAAAATAGGTTCTAGAACGTATGTGGGCACGTCGCCTTCTGCATATAATGTCCCGCTCTGATCATGCACTTCAGAATGAGAATCAGAAAGATTTGGATTTGGATTAGACAGTATCAGAACTACTTTGTTCAGTAGAACTCTTGGGTTGTAAATAAAACAATGAAAATTTAGAAAGACTTTATTACTTAATTAAAACACAACGCGAAACTAAACGATCACAGTCATCAGTTATATAATAGCTGATTTGATTGTTGCCGTTCGCAGGCTGAACAAAAAGGAAATAACACAAAATGGAACAGAAAGAAAACTTCAAAAAGGTATAGCCAGTTTGCTGTCTATAAAAACTGATGTTTTGCTGAATTTCTGGCTTGTTATAAGTGATAGAATTAAATTTCTTGCGCCAATGTTATTTGTGTACTAATACATAACTGGAAACTGATTTTCAGAATTTTCACTTGTTGTTTTCTTGCATTTGTCTATTAAACTAAATTCAAAAAAATAAGGCTTGATGAAGGGGAGTACTTTAAGTTATTGTAACAGCTATAGGCACCTCCCAAGCACAAATCCCATTCAATAAAGTTCTATAGGCAGATTAATGTCATTCAATGTGAAGCCAATAGTATACCCTTCAACAAAGTGAGTGCTGTACCTCATGTAAATGACTTCTCAATATACCTTCAGTTACCACTTTTATTAAGCTTCTAAGTGTCATTATCAGACTCAGTAATCTCCTGCCTCTTTAATATCCTCACTATCAGAGTCAATGTTTCAAAATATTATAATGTGTTCACAATCACATCCGATTTTTCTGGCAAAGTTTTAGGTGGCATATCTTTTTTCTTGGTGAATAAAAAGACAGGTAAAATATTAACAGTTATACATACAGACCTGTATTATAACTGCATTTTGCGCATTATAGCCATGACATTTTAAAACCTACATTATGGTATCTGTTTCCAATGTAAACTGCTTTCTGGTAGACTTACAAGTCTCTACTTACCATCGGTTGGTCAGTTTGGGACCTTGCTATTCCCATGTGCAAGGTATTGAACAAAACAGGCCACTCAATGTCTTACCTCAGTTGGAACACAAGACGGTTCTTAGTTTTACCTAGTGCAATTTTTGCTAATGTGCTGTTTAATACTAACAAAGGGGGAGCATATTCCTAGGCTATTACATAAACAAATTTACTCCCATGTTCATTACAGCCAAAATGCCCTTTAAAAATGGGCAGTTTTCAAAAGAAACTTTTTAACCTTAAATTGTAAAAAATGTTAAAAATATAGATTGGTTATGTATAAGATAACCATTTAATATGCACCATACCGCAAAGCCATTGGTTTTGTTGTTTTGAAGATATTCAGCAAAACATCAGTTTTTATAGACAGCAAACAGGCTATAGGTGCTGTTTACTTTTACTTTTCTTTTGGTTGTGACTGTTAGCCGTGATTCTACCAAGTACTTGGCCCATATTTAAATAATGCTTTAAGAAATTAACTAAATAAAAGGCACTTATTAAATTGGAAATGACACAGGCTCAGCAGGGTCAGCAACAAGGTCCGGTAGACCCAGCTGTACAGGCATTTCAAGATTAAAGGTTAGAATTAAACAATGTAACGCAAGCATTGACCGCACAGGGAATCTCTGGCGTGGTGAATAAATTCGATGGCAATCCAAAACATTACCGGGAATAGATTAAATCAATTGAGAAATATGCTGTATTAGTAAATGCAAATGATGATAGGAAAAAATTAATTGCATACCAAACTGCAAGTGCTGCTGTGTCTGGGTTCATACACAGATACATGCAAGCTAACGCTGATCATACATGGGACCAGATGAAACAGCAGTTGGCAACCAGATTTTCTGATGTCACTGATGCGCAGATGGCATTGTCTCTATTAAGGCAGGTTAGGCAGAAGCAGGGTGAGACAATACAAAACTCTGCCGAACGCATCCTATCTTTAGCTGAGGATGCATATGATAATCAAGGGGGGACGCGGTTGAGAGGCAACTCGTTGATATTTTTGTCGATGGATAACAGAATGATCAATTGAAAAGGAAAATTTTACGTTATCAGCCGAACACATTACAAGGGGCTGTGGTAGTTGCCACCAATGAAGTGAATTTAAGAACCTGGGTTCAGTTGTCCCACAGTACAAGCTCAAAAGAACAGCCAATGGAAGTTGACCATTCTAGAGGTCAAAAATTTCGTTATAGGAATAGGTTCCATAAGGTAAATAGTACGGAGTCTCACAGACCACCAATCAGATGTTGGAATTGTGGTCAGCAGGGACATATTAGTATGGACTGTAAACACACAGTAGGAGTCCACTGGGTCATGGTAGACCTAGAATGCAACAACCACGACAACCAGGAAGTCAGGAAAACTAGGACGCTCTTTACATAGGGAGGTCAATGTAAAGAGTGAACAAAATAACATATTGGAAAAAGCATCACAGAAAACATACAAAATAAGTGTTTCAGGTAATTCAAACTCATGCCTTGTAAAGATAGGGAAACAAAGGTATATACCTCTTGTGGACACAGGAGCAGAGTGCTCATTAATGCACCATAGAATTTATGACCGCGTGAAACACAAACCTAAATTGGTTAACAAAAAGGTTTGTTTGCAATCTGCAAATGGGTCTGAATTAAAATGTGACGGTTGCATTAATGTACAAATTTGTATCGGTGGTACCGAAGTGTCTCAAGATTTCTATGTGATCAGAGATTTGAATAGAAACTTGATACTGGGTTTGGATTGGCTTAAACAAAACAACGTAAGGATTTATTTTGATTTAAAATGCCTTAGAATTAACGGTAAACATTATGTTAACTTGGAAGAAGATATTCATATTGCCTCAACAGTTAGGATAAAAAGGCATGCTTAATAAAACTGCAATCTGCTGTAATATGCTATGGTAAAGTTAGAGAAAACCCGGACTTACCAATAGGACAAACTTATATATTTTCACAAATTGATAAAGGTTTTCTTGTGAACCAATCAGGCTAACAAATCATAAATACCGTAGAAGCTTTGGCAAAAGATAGATCAGTGCCTTTGTTAATTGTAAACAATACAAATGAATTCGTCAAAATATTTAGACACGGTTTATTGGCAAAAAATACAGGAATTCAAAACAATGTTTCAACTATTAATTCAGTAATTGGAAACAAACAAGCTGACAGTAAACTAAACTTAAATGACTTAGATGTCCCTGAGAAATATAGGTCAAACATAGAAAAGTTAATATTGAAAAATCAGGATTTGTTTGCTAGTAAAGATTCAGAGTTAGGACATACAGACACGGTTAAAATGCAAATTGAAGTAGGAAACAATGAACCCATTAAAATGAGGCCTTACAGGACACCTATTAAAAATAGGGAGGTAATTTATAAGGCAATCAATGAAATGCTAGATGCTAACGTCATAAGAAGATCTAGATCACCTTGGTCTTTTCCTGTGGTCATAGTTGATAAGAAAGATGGAAGTAAAAGGTTTTGTTTTGACTTTAGGAAGCTGAATAAAATAAGAAAAACTCTTACCCTTTGCTTCTTATTGATGATATCTTGGCAATACTTGGTAAAGCTAGGTACTTCACGTCCTTACATTTAAAAAGTGGGTATTGGCAAGTTGCCATGGATGAACAGGACAAAGAAAAGACAGCTTTTGCATGCCATAAAGGTTTGTTTGAGTTCAATGTTATACCCTTTGGCCTTTCTAATGCTCCTGCAGTGTTTCAAGAACTTATGTCTGTTGTCTTACAAGGCTGTAGTAACTTTGCAACGGCTTACTTAGATGACATAATGATTTTCAGTTCAACATTGGAAAAACACTTAGAACATTTGAGCATTATATTTGGCAAGTTAAGACAGCATAATTTGAAGCTGAAACTTAAGAAATGTAGCTTTCTTAAGGTTGAAACAAACCGTTTCACGGCTGTCTGATACTGCGTCGTTTCGGTTCATCATTGGATATCAACAAAAGACAAGATGATCGCATGTAGAAATATCATTTAATGAATGGATGACGTCATACGTGTAATGAACAACGATGAATGTTGACATAGATGGATAAAACCATGGTACAATCTGAAAATATATCAATATTTTCCCTATAGTCACAATACATGTACCATCATATGAAAAAGTATAAACTTTTCACAACCTAGCTAAACTAGCGAATGTCATGACGTATAATAACAAAATGAGAAACAAACATGTAAACAATAAAAATGGCTGAGCACAGATTTGAATAAACTCTTGTAGTGTACAACAACACACAAAATACAGGTACAAAAACAGTTTCTTATACCATCTAAATGACAATAAAGCATTCTACGGAGGTTTACAAAGGATTTGAAATAAACATACCTGAAAATATATCAATATTTTCCCTATAGTCACAATACATGTACCATCATATGAAAAAGTATAAACTTTTCATAACCTAGCTAAAATGGCGAATGCAATGACGCATAGGGGTCAAACATGCAAATTAGCTGTGTCAACATGCATTGTTAAAGTATAGGATATTATGGGCAGAAAAATGGGACAAGGGCAGGAAATAGGGCAAAACTAACCATTACTTTATGGTAAATGGGAATAGACCTATAACACAACCTATGACATCTAGGCTTTGTCATAAGTGAGGATGGAATCAAACCTGATGAGAAGAAAGTTGAAGCAATCAGATCTTTGCCTGTACCAACTTGTGTCAGAGATGTAAGATCATTTATAGGTATGTGCTCATACTATACAAGGTTCATACCAAACTTCTCTCAGATAGCAGAACCCATAGTTGCCTTGACAAGAAAAATCGACTATAAAAGAAGTCTGATTGCTGCCCTGAGTGGAACACACAAGGTTTTATGTTTTGATACATATTAAAAATAATTCTGAAATTTTTTCCGTTAATACCACTGCCTAAAAGTTTCATCCAAAGACCGGTTCGCCAAACAGAATCAAATGCTTTACTATAGTCAACAAAGAGACAAAATAACTTTTTTCTCTTTCGTTTTAAGTATTTCGGTTATCGCATGTAATGTAAATATGTGGTCAATCGTCGAGTAGCCTGCGCGAAAGCCAGCCTGATTCTCATCAAGAATATTGTAATGATTTAGGAATTCGGTTAATCTCTGGTTAAGGATAGCCGTAAACAGTTTGCCGAAGCATGATAGTATCGTTATTGGTCGGTAATTTTCTGGGCGTGTGGCGTCACCGCTTCGTTTATATATTGGTCTTATTATGCCTTCTAACCAAGGTTCTGGATTTATTTCGGTTTCTAAAATTATATTAAAGAATAGAACATATATGTTTAGCATTGTGGAAATATCAACGGAGGTCTACGTAAGATGATTTCCGTGATCAATCAAAATACTTTCACGTTTAATGACAGTGTTCATCAATGTGACACAAAATTTTAATTCCTACTACTTATTTCAACGTGCAACGCTATCCAAGGTGGTAGAATGGATATTTACTGATTACATTTGTTTACCATTATTTACCTTTTCGCGCGATCTATGATATCGCCATATTTCCATGCATCTACACGCTATGAATGCTGACCTTATGCAACCATTTTCTGAGTAAAAAATGGCGGGCGATGCAACGAGTCCGAACGCCCGAGTTGAAAAAGGTGAGCTTTGATTGTGCATATTTGTTATTTCTTTGCTCCCAACTGTGTTTCTAGTGCAGCGAAGATTGCCCCTTTGTTCTAGCTTTTGTTTTTTTCTGAAAGAAATGTTAGATTTTCGCCATATCAATCAAAATCACATCGATCCAGCCATTACTCAACAGTTTTAGCGGCGGCAAATTTTGAAATGACTGACGAATTAAAATAATTCTAAGTTTCTTCGCTTTCTTTTCTTGGCTGTTTGATGAAATATAAACTGCTTTATCATTTTTGTTATGATTTAGAAAAAAAAAACTTATTTCTTGTACCTACAAAAACCCTATTTATGCACTGTACAAGCACAGAATGTTCCCAAATACCTGGTCAGTAATTCCGAGTAAGTGCAAATTCCATTGAACTGATCGTCCGGGACGAATACACGTGGTTTTGTGTTGAACAAATTGAACGGGTAGTCCCAGCATGTAATTTTGCATCACGTTTCGCATACAATTGCTTATTTCAATGCGTCACATGGGCGAATCCAGAGGGGGGCAGGGGGTCCGAACCCACCTGGAATTGCCAGATTATTTATTTTTGCCATGTTGAAATTTTTTGTCAGACCCATTCTGGGAATTTGGACCCAACCCTTGGGATTTTTTTCCGCATCTGCGCATGCGTGAGTCCTTTTGAGGGCATGTGGTCTATCTAAAAACCTTGGTTTAATCTCGGATACAGCTATACGCTAACCTATGATTCGTTCATAAAATACATGAACAATGATAAATGTATGATCCTCTAGGTAAAGGTCCTCAAGCACCACTCTGTCAAAACTCCAAAGTTTTGTTTTTGACCTAAGATTTCCAGTTTCTATGTTTAATGCTTTCACTTTATAGCCTAACCTGTCCTTTGAATGACAGATACACTAACGCCCAATAATGTCGCTGAATGAGTTCGACGATGTTGGACAGTAGTAACATCTATACTGAACTAAATAGAAAAGAATGTTGCAGAATTCGTCTTCATTTTTCGGAAATTAAACACAGGCGGTTCTAACGTGTACCCACAATCTATGTTTTGAGCAAAGATAAGAGAAATATCAAACTTTTACAGCTGAACATTTCCCATTTTTAAAGCTCAAAAAATCTCTGTGTATTGCAAGGGCAAGTTTGCGTAATGTTAAGCAATTAAATCTGTCAATTTCGAACTGAATCAACCTAAAACATGGAATATAGTCTAATTTCAACAAACATATTAACCCGGAAAACCCGTATAGTATCTGACTCGAAATATTCATTCAGTGTACCGATTGTACTCGGCGACCTGTACAATGTTACTCAAAATTACTGTACTAATTTAGCACGCCTAAAAAAGAACTTCAGGTATCTGTACAGTGGATCAAACAGGCCATAACAGAACTGTTGTACGTTCAAACAGTGTATCTTTTCGTGATTTGATAATAGGCAAATACATTTTGCAAGCATGGCAGTAAAATAGTAGCTTAAATGCTGTCAAGTTTCCATTAAATGATACCAGCTTCGTTGTGAAAACGTGAGTAAGTTGGACAAGGTGAAGTAAGACGTTGATCATGATTTCAATACAGCGATAAATATATAGGTATGAGAAGGTTACATGACAAAATATGATTCTCTTCGTGACTTGCTCTGGATTTCACTCGATGAACCTCATCAGATAAATGTGCTTAAAATTGACTTGCAAAACATATTACACGTATAAATATAACCATTTCAAAAGTTGGGTAAATCGGCGAACGGTGACAATAACAAGTCCATTCGCCAAAAGTGAATACGTCTAGGTTGCTGCTCTTTAACCTGTGTGGTGCACAAATGGGCCGAACAATCTGACGTCATCCCACAAACGGGCCGATTTCTCTGACGTCACGTTACACCAAACAAAGTTTACGTTGCCGCAAGTGCATTTTAGCTATAACAAACGGAGGACTAAGGGAGCTGTGTTCCGTGATAAGTCAACAGCGTTTCACCTAATATGAGCCTGTTTGTGCGTTTATGGTGCTTCGCAGTAACGCGTTCCACTGGGTGCTTCCTTGGTCCCGATATAAAAAGGTTTTGTTTGACTTTTTGGTACCGGATTTTGTTCTACTCCATTAACAGAGAAAGTCTCTACAAAACAGAGTCGACAATAACATAAATTTCATAATTTATATCACTTCTTAAATAAATGAAGAAAAGACTTACTATAAAATTGCATTCAAAGCACTATTTTATGACTTGAAATTCTTTCAGTGACGTCATAAAAGAAAATCAAATCAAATCTTTGACCAAATTCTAGGAATTATTGTAGAAAAAAATCTGATACCAGAATCAAACAAAACCAAATCCTATCGGGACCTATAGTAAAAATCAAACAAAACCTTTTTATATCGGGACGAAGGAAGCACCCAGTGCGTTCGTCATACATTGAATTTGACTTATGGGGTTTGTATGTTTCACACCATAAATGAGCCGAAAATATTCAAGTTGATGCTAGATTCAGTGAGCTTCAGTTGAGAAACTCATGTATGATTCGTGATTGCTCCACTAGCGACGAGAATCCGCATACTTTTCGGCTGTTGGGATTTGTCTATGACGGACTTTTAAGATACACGTGCTTCCCGAAATTACACTGTAGATTCCATATTTAATCTTAATATTGAATCAGTTATAACTTTTGCAAACTTGTGGAAAATATTCACTTTCACTGTATACATGCAACTTGGAATATATGCCTCGGTATGTGGTATCATACCTAGGGTATGGTAGCATTTCGATTTTATCTTCGACGTATTAAAGCGAGAGGACGTAACGCTAAATATAATTGCAATAGGGCCATTTGTGTGAATGACGCTGTAAAGCCGGCCTACGGTCTGTTTGCGGGTTACTAGGCAAGAGCCTAACAATCACGACCATAGAGACTTGTGATGGAAGAGTGTTATAACATTATCCAGTAATTACCTGTAAGATGTTTTACCTTATATAAGGAATGGACTAAAACTTAAAAGTGTATTTACCTTAAAAGTACATAAACCTTTAAAGTACATTTACGCTAGGTCACTGGTCCCTTAACATGCCTTTGGAAGTCACAATGACCTAGGTCGATATGTATGCTGATGGAAATTTACTTCATCAGGATACAATGAGCCGCATCGTGAGAAAACCGGATTTTTGCCTAGGCGAAAACAAAGGCGCAGATCAGCTTCGCGGTAACCGCGAAGCTGATCAGCGCCTTTGTTTTCGCTACTCGGATAGTACAATTCCTCTTCTACTTAAATCCGAAATTTCAAGCTTCTAGCTCTTTTCTGAGCTTGTACAGGCCGGTTTGTGTCGGACCTGGTCGGAAACCCCGAAGACCGGTTTTCTCGCGTCGCGGCTCCAATGTCCGTGAAATGCATACACCCTTGAACCCAATTTATATATAGTAAAACTAGGGCCGAATTAGCCAAGGTCCGAATTGTCCATAATTCTATAGAGGAATACATATTGTTCTTATTTTTTATCCAAAACATAGATTGTTCTAACGTGTACCCACAATATTTTGAGCAAAAATAAGAAAAATAGCAAGATTTTATCTTCTGAAATTTTCAGTTTTTACAGTTTTTACAACTGAAAATCATCTCTGTATATTGCATGGGCAAGATTTCGTAATGAATGTTTTACTATTGATTCCGTCTCTGTCACTAATAAGCGTAAATTTTGCATCTTTGAAACGTAAATTGCTTGTAAACAGCTGTATTTGTATATGCTTTCATTCCTCAAATTCTATAGATGTAACAGAAGGTTTTACGTCTAACAAATGCGCAATTGAAGATACCTATGTCTATGTACATGTATCACCTAAAGAATAATTACTATTATTTTTATTCAAAGTGGACAGTAAATAATGAACCCTTTGTTCATCTTATAACTGATATATTTAATAGTGTTTGGAATCAGAAGATATCGACTATTATTTTTATTCAAAGTGGACAGTAAATAATGAACCCTTTGTTCATCTTATAACTGATACAGTATTTTGATTATTTGGCCCCTTTGGGAATTTTAGTCTTTGATTTAGACTACACAGATGTAAATTCTTGAAATTGCAGCAAAATGTCTGGCTTTCGCTGCCAGTTTTATAAAGGGTCACTGATGAAGGTTCATTACCCGAAATTGTACAATATGACCCATCTTCTAGCTTTGTATTTTTACTGCTTCCAAAGGATCTAACAATTATTTCTATTTAATATTGTTTGGAATCAGAAGATATCCATTTAAAATTTCATGAATTTTCAAAAGCTGAAACTGTTTCATAACAGTTACTATTAAACTTTTCATTTCATCACAAGCCCAGCATTATATTATGTTGACTAGTAAAAGAACTAAAAGAAACATAACTGCAATTAGCACATTTTATGTAGCATGCAAAATTAATGGTTTGTAGTCGAAGTCAACAATAATTATTTGAAGTCACTTTCAGACGGATCTCTCTTCCTTGTTATAAACCAGTGCTTTAAGGAAGAAATGTGCTTTTTTCTTGGAGCTAGTTGGATTCAATTCCACAACCTTATAATCCGGAATTTAACACCACTATGCGCCCCTCAAATCAAACATGAACCATATAACCATCAATACATTCATATTTCCCATTCTTTGAATTCCAGAAGAGCCGTTGATTTGATAAAACAAGTAGCCCAAAGGCAACGATCGCTCACCTGAGAGTCAACAAGTACAGTCACTGGACAAAGTTTTTTTTTTTTTTTTTTTTTTTTTATTAAGATCTGATAAAAATTCAAGAGATGCTGGAGTGGCCACAACACTAAACATTGATTTTTTCAAACATTCAAGGGCAGCTAACTCCATAGTCCAGTGTCGAATATGGCTCAAATTTGAACTCATGCAAAATGTTATAGTTATCCTTGTTACTTCCGAGAATGAAGAAGATCCGATCAAAATTGAAGGCGCTAGAGTGGCCACAATACAAAATATTGATAGGGAAGCTAACTCCGCAGTCAGAGGTCGGATCTGGTCGAAACTCGAACTCATCCGAGATGTTATGGATGTCCTTGGTACTTCCAAGAATAAAGAAGGTCCGAATAAAATAAAGGCACTAGAGTGGCCACAACACTAAATATTGATTTTTTCACACATTCAAGGGCAGATAACTCTGCAATGAATGGTTGAATCTGGCTGAAATTCGAACTCATCCGAAATGTTATTGCTATCCTTGTTACTTCGAAGTATGAAGAAGATCTGATCAAAAGTGAAGGCGCTAGAGTGGCCACAACACAAAATAATGATTTTTCAAACACTCAAGGGCAGCTAACTCCACAGTCAGAGGTCGGATCTGGCTGAAATTCGAACACATCCGAGATATTATAGTTTTCCTTATTACCGGCAAGAATGAAGAAGATCAGAATAAAAATGAAGGCGCTAGAGTGGCCACAACACTAAATATTGATTTTTCAAACACTCAAGGGCAGATAACTCCGCAGTGAGAGGTCGGGTCTGGTCGAAATTCGAACTCATCCGAGATGTTATGGATGTATTTGTTACGTCTAAGAATAAAGAAGATCCGAATAGAAATGAAGGCGCTAGAGTGGCTACAACACTAAATATTGATTTTTCACACAGTCAAGGACAGATAACTCTGCAGTCATCGAGGCGGTCCTAACGAGTACCCACAACCTATGTTTTGGAGCAAAAATAAGAAAAGTAGGTATACCCCTGCAAACGCCAGTTTTGCTATAGAAAAGTGGGGTTTAAGGGGGTATACGTTTCACGGACATGTTTTCCTGATGATGTCCTTGACCTCTCTCTCCACTCTGTCCTTTTCTTCTCTACCCACTTCCAGTTCTTCCGCCTTGGCAATTTTACTCACATGAAAACAGAACGAAAAGTATATATGTAGAATCGGTGGATCGGGCGTCAGACTCTATGATGGCCCCGACTTAAAGCTATTCATTTTAGTTGGTTGGGGCCGGAGCTTCTTGTCTGTGGCTTGGCCCACCGGGGTTCAACTGGTGTTCTTCTTTTGCTCCGGAGTTAGTAGGTTATTCGGCGCCCAGGGATCTCCATCGTCGGGCAGCTTACTGTGAGTCTTTGTTTTTGATTCATCAGGATGCTTATCATGATTTATTTGTTTGTTCTTGATGATTCATTGACTAGTTAGAGATGCACCACGAGGACCGAAGAACTTACTAAATGTTATGAACCACTGCAGAAGCTGAGGGTGAGGTTAGGATCCTGTAAAACCGGTTTAAGCCCGCCAGTAACTTTGTGTTACTGATCGTTCCAAGGCGATACTTCTGTGGTGGATCTTTTTGTTTTATGTCTTGGTGTTTAAATTTTTTGTGCTGTTGGCGCCTTATGTATGTTTTCATATTTTTAATTAAGTTAAGGTAACTGAGTGGCCACCTATTGGGAAAATAGCTGCTCATTCGGCTTACGATATGTTTCATGGTATAAGTGCCTGGTTGTTAGTTTGTTTTTTTCCCACCTCGGTTTTTGGAGTGGGAATCTCTTTCTGATTGCGCCTTTTCCTGATCTTTGCCTACTTGTACCTTTTTCTTAAGGTTTTAGCGTATGAAAATATTCAAAATATAATCTTGAGGTATCATACTATCCCAACAGTAACCGAAAAATGTTCATTGCTATTATAGTATCTTAGTTTTGTTTTATTTTTTATTACTGCAGCTGATGTTATGCCGTGTTGTGGCCCTAAAAGTCTCCCCGTACATCATCCATAGTGCAGATCATATTTTTCTTTTTTGTGCTTTGAGATCAGCGAGGGTAATCTGAGAAATCAGAAAGTTATGATCGGTGTAGATACATTTTCTAACCAACGTTTAAAATATTTGGCCCCATTTGGATTATACTAGTCTTTGTATCGACTACCCTGTTGACAGATGCAAATTACAGAAAATTCTCTTTAACTCCATGTTGCCAAATCTAAAGGTCTGAAGAGGCTTAAGCAGCGATTTGGCTCACATTTCTCATTAATTAATGTGTTCACTGCTCTCAAAGGATCTCAGTTTTATTTTTGTTTAGTTTCGTCTAATCCAGAAAGCTTCATGTGAAATTTGGCTTTGATTGACCAGGTATTGAACATTATGGCCATTTACAGGTATAAAGCCCGGGGACAGGCAGGCTAAACCCTCAAGGGCCATTGTTTTTTCGTAAACATCCTTTCTAACCATTTGCCCATTCCAATCAAGATTTCACATTGCACAACATTTTACCAGTTTGTTCAACATGCCAAGTTCAAGATTTAAGGATTTTTGGGTTCTAAGGAAGAAGAGTTTCAAAAGTTTGTACTATATACAAATATACCTGGTGGCCTTCTTGGTCATATGACCTTTGAAAAATTCTATATAATTTTGCGTTCCTCTTTCAAAGAAGGCTTCACATGTAATTTGGCGTTGACTGGCCAAAAGGTTTCAGGGGAGATGCTTGAATATTGTTGTCAATGTATGTAGCTATTGGACAGATAGCCCCAAGGAGCCTTTGTTTTCATAAACATAAATTTTGCCCATTTCCTACATGTTTCTCATAAAATACGTTTGTAACAGTTTTCTCCATTCAAATGCATAGGCGACCTAAGCTGACATTGGACTTCAATAGATCAAGGCCATCCCAGGGTTATATATACCTTTTTTCCTTTTGCAAGAAAGCTCCATATAAAATTTAGCTTTCATTGTCCAAGCGGTTGAACAAAAGAAAATATCTGAATATTACACAAATATACATGTATTTAGCCTCGTGACAGGGGAAGACTACCCCGTTTGGCCAAGATGTTTTCATAAAGTACCCGTCTGTCCATGCAAGCTTTCTCTATTCACTGACATTTTCTTAGTTTCAAATGCATAGACATCCAAAGTTGACCTTGCCATAAAACAGGTAAACGTCATCCCAGGGTCATGATATATATGCACATTGTAGAGCTTTATTCGCCAATGCTTCATGACAGGTTTCATCATCATAGGCCTTCTGGTTCTGGAGAAGAATATTTCTGAATGTTTTTGACGTTTATAGTACTAGCGGCCATCTTGGTCATGAGAAGTAAAGTATTTATATATACTTTTGTTCTCCTTTAGCAAAGATGCTAAATTACCTGTTAATTTTTCTGTTTGTGTCAATGAAGGCCAAGACAACCTTCCTACGATGTATTGGTTACGTAAGCTTAAAAAAAGACAGTATTGGGCTAGATTTATTGCAAATTCTAGTTCTTGTACTACCACTGAACTTTCAAAGATATTTACTTTCTGTCTTACTGCTATCAAATCTCATGTCATAAGATACTGTGAGACGGTGTATGAATAAAAATTTCTGGCGAGTTGCTAAGTAAACTCAAGTGTAGAGGGTTCCGTGCGACGAGTTTGTCCACATACGATTTTTCTATTCTGTATACCACATTGCCACATAAACTGATTAAAGAAAAACTTCTCGATTTGATAGTCTAAGAGTGGACCTTCAAAAGAGCATTAAATACTATGGTTCACTTTATTTGGCCTGCAGTGGCAGAATCGATATACACTTTGGTCATGTCAGAATGTATACAATGCCTTATCCTATCTCCTGGATAATATTTATATTAGGTTCGGTACCAGTTATACAGACAAATTGTTGGAATTCCGATGGTACAAATAATATTGCGCCCCTCTCGTGGCTGATTTGCAAGATATATTTCATAGATTCTCGGGCAGCTTACTCAGTCTGTGAGTCCTGGTTTTTGATTCATCAGGATGTTTATCATGATTTATTTGTTTGTTCTTGATGATTCATTGACTAGTTAGAGATTCACCACGAAGACCGAATAACTAACTAAATGTTATGAACCACTGCAGAAGCTGAGGGTGAGGTTATGGCCATGTAAAACCGGTTTAAGCCCGCCAGTAACTTTGTGTTACTGATCGTTCCAAGTCGATACTTCTGTGGTGGTTCTTTTTGTTTTATGTCTTGGTGTTTAAAAAATTTTTGTGCTGTTGGCGCCTTATGTATGTTTTCATATTTTTAGTTAAGTTAAGGTAACTGAGTGGCCACCTATTGGGAAAATAGCTGCCCATTCGGCTTACGATTGTTTCATGGTATAAGTACCTGATTGTTAGTTTGGTTTTTTCCCACCTCGGTTTTTGGAGTGGGAATCTTTTTCTGATTGCGCCTTTTCCTGATCTTTGCCTACTTGTACCTTCTTAACCACGACAATCAAGCTGATGTTAACGATGCCTTTAACTCATATAAGCCTGACGTCCTTTTTGTGGGACATAGGCAAACATAATAGCCCCAGATGTGATGCCGCAGAACGCGGCGTTCCATCTGGGGCTATTCTGTTTGCTTGGAGGAAGTTCATCGAAAAAGTGAATAAAAACAAACTTGATGTCCCCCAAAATGAAAGTGGACTCACCCAAATGATAATGTTGGAAAGTCGATTCGTCAAATATGGGTTAATTCGACCTTTTGAACATTGGCAATCCTTATTGTAAAGGCATGGTCAAGCAAATTTATCCCCCTGAACTACAGCTGAATAAAGCCAACACCACAGATACCGAAGCCCCCTTTTTGGATTGCAAATCGATTTGTTTCTTCTAAAATTTATGATAAACGCGATGACAGTAAATTTTCCGTTTTTGGATGGTGACGTTCCTCGCCGTGCTTCGTATGGTGTTTACATGTCGCAACTTATTAGCTTTTCTAGAGTCTGCAATAATGTAGCGGATTTCACTGCGTGAAATAAATGTGTAACAGCCAAAGTTCTCCAGCAGAGCTATCTAAATTTTATCGCAGACACTATGATTTGATTACCAAATTTAATGTTGGGCTCAAGACGCTGTATCGTGAGAGCCTTTCGGAACCCGAATTTCGTGATGACTTAGTTTACAAATTTAAGAAACTTATAGGAAGGAATGATTTTTATTTTCAGTTAAGAAAAATCATAACACGTTACAGACGTATAGGTTATAAATTTAATGTTATGTGACAGTCTGCATGCTTAGCTGTTAACCCAATCATGGTTGATAACTACGCTGCCTTCTTAATTTGCACGCAGGCGGGTCAGGCGTCAGACTCTAGGATGGCGCCGACATAAAGCTATTCATTTTAGTTGGTTCGGGCCGGAGCTTCTTTTTTGATGCTTGGCCCACCGGGGTTCAACTGGTGTTTTTCTTTTTCTCAGGGTTTCAGTAAGTTATTCAGCGCTGGGCAGCTTACTGAATCTGTGGTGTCCTCATTTTTTATTCATCGGGGTGGTTATCATGATTTATTCGTTTGTCCTTCATGGTTCATTGACTTGTTGGAGATTCACCACGAGTACCGAACAACTAACTAAATGTTGTGAACCACAGCAGAAGATGAGGGTGAGGTTAGGGTCCGGTTTAAGCCCCCCATTAATTTTATATTACTGATCGTTCCAAGGTTATATTTCTGTTGAGGTTCTAATTGTTTTGTGTTATGTGCTGTTTGATCCTTATGCACGTTTTTAAAGTTTTAGTTAAGTTTCGGTAATTGAGTGGGCGCCTAGTGGGAAATAGCTGCTAACTCGACTTACGATATGTTTTACGATTAGTTTTTACCCACTCCTTGGATTGTGGAGTGGGAATTTCTTTTTGATTGCGCATGATTCAGTATGAAGGAACTTGTCCCCATGTTATGCCATTTTATATCTTTAAACTTCACGCGCCGTGATAATCGCAACATAACGTGACATACGTATTAAAACGGGGTCAACACCGTCAAAGACCGTAACGCACTGTAACAAAACGAAACAAAATGTGTTCCGTAGGAAACGGGACGTGACGTGAGACGCTCAAGATCCAGATCCGTAGCTTACCGGGCTATTCACTAGCTTCACGTTGCACTACGGACCGCCTCTGAGTTTTACTACCTACTGTTACGTACTGTCACGGTGTATTACGTTCAGCACGTTTTATCACGACCCATTACGTTTCTCATTTCCGCCGTGACTGCCGTGGCAGATTTTTAAACTGCCAAAACATTTGCCATGGTGCCCACGGTTATCACGGCCTGCTACGTTTGCCTATCCCTATCCCATTCTCTGGCGTTGCGTCACGTTTATCCCGGTTTGATCACGGTTGTCTCAAATGTGGCTGCCGTGACCGCCGGGAACATAGTGTAAACGCTACATTAACAATAGAGAACATACGCTGCACTATGTCTTGAAGAAGGAATAAAATTCCCTGCATTCTTAATCAACTCTGCAGTCGATTGTTGAGGAGCGGGGTTAAAATTATTTCAAAGGACTTATTCTTTGTATTGCATCATGCTTACGTTTCGTCCGTAGTAGACCTTGACAGAACAAATAAATAAAAAAAATAATTATAATAATAAAAGACGTGCTACGCCTTGGTCAAAACGCAACTGACCGCATTAGAACGTAACAGGCCGTAATAGAACGTGGTAATAATCGTGACAGATCGTTGATAACCGTAAAGTACCGTAGTGCCTCCGTGACACACCGGCTTATAAGTACCACGGTTTGTTACGGATATCGTAATAGACATTTTTCACTTTTGAACGTAAAGTTTGCTGGCGCTTGCGGTTACGACTTTGTGTGTGATGGGCGACGACTCGTGAGGGCATATTTGGGACGAAGGCGGGGGGCGATATGAAGAATTACTTAGTCAAAACTACCAACAGCCCACCGGAGGTGTATTAAATGAGACACGCTAAAAACGAATTGTCCAGGACGCCTAGCTGAATAGTTCAGTAGGTAGAGTGTAAGACATTGAATCGAAAGGTCCTGGGTTCGAGTCCGGGTAGGACAAAAAATATTTTTCCTTTTCTTTGTTTCTTCCTTTTTTCGCACCTGTGACAATAAAGCTTAGAAAATTAAAAAGAAATCAAAAAAAAGGAAAAAAAAGAAAATAATATTTTATCTATTGGCAAATGCAAGAATCACAAAATTCACTGCTGCATTTAATACTAAATCGTATAAGTTTCTGGACTAAACTGTCTAGTGAGAAGGCAGACCGCATGTATAGGTTTTTTATAGGTCTTGATTTTTCACCCATTGAAGCCGAGAACTCGATCGTCATTTTCGGCAGAAGAACGGATCAGCGACCGATCCTAACGTCAACATTTATTTCCTGACTGGCTGGTACAGATAATGTGGATAGGATAAGCTGACCGCCTCTAATGACTAAAAAAATTACGCAAGCGTCCCCCGTGGCCGAGCAGTTAAGAGCGCTGTTTCATAATCACTTAATCATCTCACCGTTGTGTCTGGTGTGAGTTCGAGACCCACAATGGCCACATGTGAGACAGGCCAAGTTCTGCTTGCGGGTGTGCCAGGCGGTTTTTCTCGGGGTACTCCCGTTTTCGCCCCACCTACTGTTTGGTGCTTTTCATATGAGCTGAAATAATCTTGAAAGGGACGTAAAACTGAATTTTAACAAATACACAAGACACCAAATCAAACAGTATAGTGTACATGTTCATATATATGTGTATAGATGTAAAACTACAGTTTCACGTGCTATCTCGTGAGCGAACAATGTTTATTTTTTCGATGTGTCGTTTTGAGTCCATTCGACAGTAGGAAGAGCGATGGGGGCAATACCCTACATGTAGCTACAATATGCCTAGCCACACAACTGTTTTTGTCCATTGTAGACTTTCAACAGTATTTCTGCCATATCGAGTGCGATGGTTACGATGTAGAAAATTAATTTGGCAAGACATAAGCTTTCGTTCTGATCCTCCTTTATTCTGTGTGATAGTATGCGTGCTGTTTCACCTGGTTGAATTCAAATAAATAAATTAAAATCAAACTAACACAATTATATTATTTTCATGAGTTTCTTAAGTGTTTCCGAAGAGGACGCATAGAGTTTCAGTCGCCCCGTAAAGCGGGTCACGCGTCACTTCGCCGCAGTTTACTTTTGATGTTCGCCATTTTCACATACACGTAGAAGCAATTTTGGACACTACATATTCTGTCAAAGTGCACAAATTATTAATTTGTTTCACAAATAATGGTGTATACTGTCTTCACATTGACACATGTGTTTTCCTAAGAATATTGCCTCGTGTATTGTCCTTTTTTTTTTCTTTTTTTTAATTCAGTTTTACGTCCCTTTCAAGCCTTTTCACTCATATCGAGACGAATCAAACAGAAAGTGGGGCGAAAACCGGAGTACCCGGGGAAAAACCACCTGACACACCCGCAAGCAGAACTTGGCTCGTCCCACATGTGAATTCTGTCCCGTGCGAGGCGCGAACCAACAGCGGTGAGATGATCGAATGATCAAGAGCACTGAAGTCAGCGACCTTAACCACTCGGCCACGGGGGCCGCCTATTGTCCCTTTTAACAGACTAGACGCTGGTCTTGTTTGAAAAGAGCTAGTAATTTTGTTTTTTATGCGTGTTGTTAAATTGCTTGTGATGTGTGGGACCGCCATGTCTCTCCCGCCTGTTGTCTATGTTAGGATGGGAAATTTAATTGTATAGATTCTTGGTCATTCTATTGTTACTTGATTACAGATAAGGGTCTGATTGTGCTCATTTCTGATCATAATGATGCGGGGTTTTTTTATACAAGTTTCGGCCCGTTCAAGATTATTTTAGTTCATATGAGACGGGTAAATCAGTAACAGGGGGGAAAGGGGAGAACCCCGAGAAAACGAACTTGCACACCCACAAGCAGAACTTGGTTTGTGTCACCCGTGATTGTAAGACTGATCAATTGGGCAGCAAGGCTACGGCGAAGAATTCATTGTCTTGGTGTTGGTAGTTGCCAAAGCGATATTGCTGCGCTGAAGGTTGTTCTAATCCATTTTATCACATGTTGTGTGATGTGCATCAATCTTTGTTGTAAGGACTTTGATTGTATCGCAAGCATACACGATGGTGCTGACACTGATAGACAATACCCGAATACACATATTCATATACATGTACAGTATACTACGCAGACATTTCACGTGTCCATTTACCGACCTTTTATATGTAAACAAGCGAACCGCCATTCATGATTCTAATATATATACATGTAACAGGGCAACATTTTGTCCTAGGGCCCATCGACAAAACAAAGATCATATCAAGCCGGATCCGTTATCAAACCACATTGCTGCTTGGCAAGCCGAACGCAGTTGATGTTAAGGGCATGCGTTCTTTTGTCCTTTTTTAACATTTAAAAGTACGATTTCTATCATGATAAAGTTTATACTGAACCTATTAAGCAAGCCTCCATGGTGCAGTGGTTATTTCACGTGCCTTATAAACCAGAGATCGCAGGTTTGATCCGGGTCTTCTTGCGTCTGTCGGATGAGACTATAAACTGAGGTCTCGTTTCCATATGACCTTTGCTGTTGGATTAACGCTCAAATCAACAAACCGATTCAATTTATTATTTATTTAAATTCAGATTGAGTAAGAAGCTTATGTGCTTATATATGCTTGCCCGATTCCGGACGCAAAGATGGGCCCTAATGAGTAAGGTTAAGAATGATCAAATGTTGTAGATCTGTCGTCAGCATGTGTAATACATGTGCACTAAAACGGTACCCTGTATCATGACGATATCATTACAAAACCTTAACAAGCAAAATACACTGTGTTTTTTAAGTTGAAAAAAAAATGAAAATTTTCAGTTCAACAGTTTTGATATTTTCTTATTTGTTCAAAACATAGATTGTGGACACATGATACAACGAATACTCACAATCTATGTTTTCAGAAGCATAGGCAACCTAAGTTGACCTTGTCCTATAATAGGTTAATGTCATCCCTGGGTCATATATAGACTATGTAGATGCTTCATGCCAAGTTTCAAAATCATAGGCCTACTGGTTCTGAAAAAGAACACTTAAAGGTTTTTCAATTCATAGCCATGGCGGCCATTTTGGTCAAGTTACCTTGACCATTAATACAAACTTTCGTTCCCCTTCCACGAAGTTTGGCTTTGATCGGCCATGCGGTTGCAGAGAAGATGTTTAAATATTATAGTCATATACATGTATATATCCCCCAGGCAGGAGCAGACAACCACCTGGGTCTTAATGTTTTCACAAAAATAAATCTGTCCATTTGTATTATCATAGCAAGTTTCCACCCATTTAATTACATTTAACTTATTTCCCCATTTAAATGCATGGGTGATATACATGTAAGTTGATCTTACTGATCTTTGTAGTGCGTTTAATATTGTTTGATGCTTCATGCCAAGTTACAAAATCATAGGCCTTCTGGTTCTGGAGAAGAAAAATTTTAACGGTTTTTGCTATTTATAGCCAAGGCGGCCATCTTGGTCATGTGACCTGGTCCATTTATGCAAATTTCGTTTCCCCTTCCTAAGAATGCTCCGCAAACAGTTTTAACTTTGATTGGCCAAGCTGTTTCAGAGAAGAAGATCATGGAAATTGTTGACAGGGGCATGGCCATTCTATAAGCTCACCTTTTGAGCCGAAGGGCTCATGTGAGCTAAAACTAGGTATACCCCTGCATACTCAAGTTTTGCTTTATAAAAGCGTTGTTCAATGGGGTAAACATGTCACGGACATGTTATCCTGATGAGGATAACAGACCATGCTCGATATTACTTGAAATGTGTCAAAACGTTGTAAGGCGTAGAATAAAAAGAACTACACATAAAATTAAAGATCAACTAAATGTTTCAAATCGTAAATCTTGCCATGTTTACATGTAAAAAAAGTTTCTGTGTGTTCACGAAAAACACGTGAAATGTAGCTTAACAGAACCAATGTACGTATATACATGCACCAGTATGTTAAAAGTCACATGGAGATAACAAATAGTTGATAGTTGTTTTCCCACCAACAGTTATCGTCATTTGCAGACGGGATCTCGGTTTATAGTGTAACCATAAAGCCATGGGCAGCTCAGAATTGAACTAGCAATCCCTAGTTATACACACGAGTGTCTAAAAAAATAATATTCTGCACTGGAAGCTGTTTTATTCGCTCCAAGCATTTATAAGACCGACTCGCATTGAACGCGTAATGTATCTTTAATGGCAAACATGACGGTTGATGGTGCGATTTTGTAAACATGTCGTGTCAAAGGCCACTTCTAGTTCATTGTTCCATTAATTCAGACAGTTAAACGGGAAGACAACAATAATCATTGTTACCATTGCATATGATAACATTGTTTACGATTTATATGTTTAATTGGATTTCTTTATTTTTGCATTTTACCAATGCATTTTGGTTTTAAGTTTGTTTTTTTTTTTTTCTGCGAAAAAAAAAAATAATTCCAATAAAAATAGGCGTTTCCTACTCGCGCTTAACCTCCTGAGCTAACGAGTCAGATGCTCTTATCAAAATCATTTTTTATTAAGGCTTTATGTCCCAGTCAACATTTTTTTCAGTCATGACGGGACGGAGCCAACGCTTCCTGGGTTTAACCAGTTAGTAAGGAGTGAATGTGTCTTGCTCAAGGATACGACACGGTGGCGCCTATGGGGATCGAACCCAGGACCTCTCGATTCGGAGTCAGACGCCCTACCACTACGCCACCGTGCTCCCTAAAAATAATTTTGTACCAGTCTTATATCAACTACATGTACGTATTTATTCTCGACATGTGATTTTACGAAGCGACTGACTGAACCACTGCGATATGAAGTAATCTACGGAACGTGCGTGCGTGCGTGCGTGCGTGCGTGTGTGTGTGTGTGTGTGTGTGTGTGTGTGTGCTCATGTAAAGAATATTGTCATCCTGTTTTAGGGTTAAGCAAGGTACGCGGCACGTTATGAAAAAACGAACTGTATGTTTCTTAGTCTATAAGCATTCATTTTCTTGAAAATGATATTGTTTTAGTTTGAAGTTTAATTATAAATATTTATTTGAATTCAACCAGATAAACATCACGCATAATTCAAGAGAATAAATGAGGATCAGAAAGAAAGCCGTTGACTTGGAAAAAAAAAACATCCAAAAATCGTAATTATCGCATTCAAAATGCTGAAATACTGTGGAAGGTCTACAAAACCTCAACTTATTTGTATGGCTATGCAAAATGTAGCTAGGATATCGCACTTATCGTCTAATGGACTCAAAACGAAACATCAACCAAATAAATAACATCAAGATATCGAGTATCTGTTTGAAATACATGTATAAACATGCCAAAATAAATTATGTCCTCTCACGAGACAGCACGTGGAACTGTAGGTCTTACACCTAATAAATATACATATATCTTTACATGTACACTATACAGTGTACTATCTATACAGTGTACTATTTGAGTTAGTGCCTACGTCCGCGGAAAACATTCAGTTTAAGTCGTTCAGGGTGGCTAACTTATCCTAGCCACATTATGCCTGTACAAGCCTTCAGTATATTCATATTTTCATGTCACCCAGAAAGAAATATTGACGATCAGATAGATCAGCGCTTATACCAAAAATACGGTCAAGCTCCCAATACAAGAGAAAACATACATGTAGGCTGCCGTCTCAAACTTCAATTCCTTTACGATTTAAGAATTTAATGTAGTAGGGCATTTCAAGATTCTTGTATTTGCCAAAAAATATAATCAGCTGATAATACGTGGGTTGGGATTTAAGTTCGTAGACTTTCTTTGTAAAAGATCAGATGTCTGTCACACAAAAATTAAAATGCTATAATCTGAAAATACATTCTTTTACCTATCATATAAGGTATAAAGCATTGTTCTACTCAAAATGGTATTCGCACAACAATGAATTTAACACAACGACCTTTCATTACCCGGGGCACGTCGTGGAAATCCTGACGTCAAAACTACGTCAAATTTCAATAAGTGTCAGCATTAAAACGCCTTGTTTGTAACCAAACAACAAGCCATGTCTTTACTTATTTGCAAGATTTCCTTCAGGCATTTCGGAATTATCATTGTGGAAATACTGCGATCATCAGATATAGTTCTTATACATAACTTTCTATGCGTATCATGCATATCAGTGTTTTAAATCAAGTATGTTGGCCGCAGCATTTGAAGACTAATTGTAGACGAGTGTATTTCTCATCGTTAAAATTCAAGCACCTCCATCTTAAATCTCACATGCCATTTTAAAATGTCACTGCACGATCTGTTCCATAACTGTACAACACATCTCTATCATGTTGAATATTTCTGTGGGTATTTGGGCTAATCAAACATAAGATTTGATCAATGCTGTTGTTTCGACGTTGCCTGTTAACGCCATTATTTCTTTTACAAGCATCGCGACTGGCAATATATTTTCTCCAATAACAAATCAAGTCGTCGACATAATGCTTAGTAATTTAAACTGAGATAACAACATGATACTGCAATGCCTTAAACTGATTTAGCTCAAGTTTTAGTCTACAATATGATAATTATTGGTGTGTTATTCAACGCCACATAACTTTAGAATTGTTAAAAATTCGACGTGCCCCGGGTAGCGAAACCTAGGTTCCTATGGAGACCATTTTATGGGCACTGCGCAAAGTGTCTTGAAAAATATTGTAAACACGAAACAAGGAGACGTTGTTTCTTTAGAATAATGCATCAAATATCGGATAAATGCTGTAATATTCAATCAGTAGCCAAAGTCTACGAACTTAAATCCCAACCCTCGTATATGTTTTATTTGCAAAGCTTTTTTGTCACAAGAGACAAATAAAAAAAAAGAAAAAAAAGTGATCGGTCCGGGACTCGAACCCAGGACCTTTCGCTTTCAACTCCAAGAACGCTACCTACTGAGCTACACAGCTACACGTCCTGACTATTTCACTTTTTTGACTCTCTTATTTAATTCGTCTTCGTCGGGCTATTGGTAGTTTTGACTAAGTAATTCTTCATATCGTCCCTCGTCTTCGTCTCAAATATGCCCTCACGAGTCGTCCCCCATCACACGGAAAGTCATAACCGCAAGCGCCAGCAGCATTTACGTTCAAAAGTGAAAAATGTCTAATACAACGTAAGAAGACTTAACAAGACGTGATAGATCTTGACAACAGAGAAAAATATGACCAAAATTCCACGGCACGCTACGTTTCGAGCCAACGGGGCTGCCGTGTCCGCCGGGAACATAGTGTAAACGCAGCATAAGAAACTTCAGTGACATGACATTAACGGAAGATCATCCGTTCGTTCGCATGGAATCAGAAAACCTAACTTCCCTCTCAGAAAAAAACAGCTGTTTCTATAGATCCAGACAGAAGTGACATGAGTTTTTCTGATATCAACGTCACTGTAGAGGATCGTGACACGCTTACTCAAATACTGGAGCAAATAAAAGAATTATTACCGGCTGTGACTGCTCATCTTTCAGAACATAGTCGCCTTGACGAATGGGTTGCGCTTTTTCAAACTCATAAAAGCTGGAGATTTTGATGTCGATCATATCGCCACCCAATTGTTCTGTGATGTCGTCAAATTCGCACAAGTCGGATACGTTCATTCAGTGCGTTTCTCTCCAGCGCTAGCGCCTCAGCATGAGACGTCACGGTGACACCTCCATCTTACAGCTGTAAACTACCCGCCCCACTGGCACCTCCAATTTCATAAGCCTCTGTGACTTCTTTTGATGGACCTTCTTCTATTTCGACATGAAATGCCCTGTCGACATTATTTTCTGACTCCTCAATAAACGACACGTCTAAAACATTATCCATTGTAAGACCTTAAAATGTCGTCTGTCTCCAGTTATCCTGTAGTCTTTTAACCTGTTACGAAATATCTACCGTCGTTACGAACCTGTTATGAAAAAAACTGAAAGCTATAGCAACATGTACGTTTTAGAAACTTGTTCTTGATGATTCATTGACTAGTTAGAGATTCATCACGAGGACCGAAGAACTAACTAAATGTTGTGAACCACTGCAGAAGCTGAGGGTGAGGTTAGGTACCTGTAAAACCGGTTTAAGCCCGCCAGTAACTTTGTGTTACTGATCGTTCCAAGTCGATACTTCTGTAGTGGTTCTTTCTGTTTTATGTCTTGGTGTTTAAAATTTTTTGTGCTGTTGGCGCCTTATGTATGTTTTCATATTTTTAGTTAAGTTAAGGTAACTGAGTGGCCACCTATTGGGAAAATAGCTGCTCATTCGGCTTACGATATGTTTCATGGTGTGGGTGCCTGGTTGTTGGTTTGGTTTTTTTTCCCACCTCGGTTTCCTGATCTTTGCCTACTTGTACCTTTGTTTAGAATGAGACGTTTGATAATCGGGGACGTTCTTTGAATGTATGGTATGAAATACTCTGTCAAATTATGTCAAAGCATAAAAACAACAAAAAGTTGAAACTGAAAGCAAAAAAATAGGATTTAAATGAGGATTTTGTAGACAAAATACAGTTTTGTAAACAAAACTTGTATCAGCTGAGAGTACACTGTCTCATATTACAACCGCATTCAATAAGTTTAAATAATTATTCTGGACAAATCCAAAACTACAAAATATGCTACTTGCATTTTTTCACTGAAAGCGGGCATAAGCATATTTCGTCCTGAACCTGTAGCGCACTGTCGTCCAGAACCACACTATGTAGTAAAGAACATCCCTAAGCGTGTATATGCATCAGGAAAACATGTCCGTGCAATGTATACCCCCTAAACCCCACTTTTATATAGCAAAACTGGGGTACGCAGGGGTATACCTATTTTTCTTATGTTTGCTCCAAAACATAGAGTGTAGGTACTCGTTAGAACCGCCTCGGCGAGGCGGTTCTAACGTGTACCCACAATCTATGATTTGAGAAAAAATAAGAAAAATATCAAACATTTTCTGCTGAAAATTTTCATTTTTTAAAATTTTAAAAATCTCTGTATATTGCATGGGCAAGTTTTCGTAATGTATGTTTCTAAGAAAAATTTTGTAGCATATGTTTCTGTTGATACATTACGGAAACTTATCCATGAATACTTTGGAATTTATTTTAATTACATATTAAATATCTATTTATGAACTAAATTTTAATTTTACAAATATTTACCTTGCCTTTCATAAAATAATGGTTTATTATATTGATTTTTGTAAGGATTTAGCATTTTTGACTTTTAAATTACATCAATTATTGAGTTTTTCTCTTGACCCCGTCAAACCTCAATTTTACTATATATAAGTATAGGTTTGAAGGGGTTAAGTTCCACACGAAGATGTTTCCATGATTCATATAGACAGGCCGACTTTGACTGCTGAATCTGCAAAATTGTTGACGTGTTGGCTTTTTTCATGAACCGTCCTCATACACGTCTTAATCATTGCGGCAGTTAGCTTTTGACTTTCAATTTGCAAAGAAGCAAATTTTAAGAAACATCACTGAGAAGTTTATACTATTTCAAACTCTTGTGTGGACAACACTGACGGTTCTTTGTAAACATACAAAAGGTAAATGAATTATTTCAGACATACAATAATCTTAAGATGTTTTGCACCACCTTACTTCTTTGATTTTTATTTATGATTTTTGTTTGTCTGTTTGTTTGTGTTGACGCTTAACGTCCCAGTCAACAATTTTTCAGTCATGTCGGGACGGAGCCAACGATTCCTGGGTTTAACCAGTACTGCAGGGAGTTTATGTGTCTTGCTCAAGGACACAACACGGTGACGCCTGTGGGGATCGAACCCAGAGGACCTCTCGATTCGGAGTCCGACGCTCTACCACTACGCCACTGCGCTCCTTGTTGTCTTACATATTATATCCCTACGTTTTTGAATTAACCCAGTTTAAACTATACTGTAAATACTACTAAACCTGTGACAGGGATAAACCCACTTTAAATCCAATACAGAAACATTCTGAAAGCCCACATGTCATACGCCAGAGATTAGATTTGAATTTGTTTTTCACCAATCAGCTAAGGAGTATTTTCCATAAAGGGTGTAGCATGTTTGCTCGAAGGCTTTTATACGACTTTCGTAAAGTGAAAGGGACGCAAGAGTTTTGCATGAATGAAAGAATTCACAAAAAATTAAAGTGATCAGAACTCACTTGTGAATATTATTTATTTATTTGTTTATTTATTTATTGTGTGTGTGTGTGTGCGTGCGTGTGTGCGTGCGTGCGTGCGTGCGTGTGAATATTATTTATTTATTTATTTTGTGTGTGTGTGTGTGTGTGTGTGTGTGTGTGTGTGTGTGTGATATGTCAATTGTATAGAGCAGTGGCTGTGAAAAGGTTAAGTCTGACAGAAAATGTATAATAATTTTTACAACAATTTGGGTTTCCGACCAGGTACAACACGAACCAGCCTGTACAGTCACAGAAGAAACCCAGAATCTTGAAAAATTGGGTATAAGTAGAGGAGGAAATGTACTGTCCATGTAGCGAAAACAAAGACGCTGATCAGTTTCGCGGTTACCGCGAAGCTGATCTGCGTCTTTGTTTTCGCCCATGCAAATTGTTGGTTTTCTCACGCACAGGCTCATATTTTTTGTCTTATGTTTTCGGTCAGTGTCTTACTTACATGTTTTTAAAAGCGGGGGATTTTTACGTAAATGCAAATAAAACATGGACGCACAGTAAAGTGCTGATTATTTAAACCGTCAAACGTACGGATTTTCTAAGTTAAAAAATAAAAATGTTGAAAGAAAATGATATGTCAACACATTAATTCTAACACACCTCGCCTATATAGCCAATGGTAAAAAAACGTGTTATATTGTGCAACAATTTCACTGGGCGAATAAGCGTGACGTTACTTTGCGGCATTTGTGACGTCAGCTATCCCACAAAGAAGCGTTGGACGGTGAAACGTCGTTTAAGCGCACAACAAACGTAATAAGTGTGTGCAAATACCAGCATTACAGTCAAATATTTGGCGGGATATCTGCAATGCAATGGCGGAAAGCTGAACGATATCGACGGTTTCAGCAACATTTACTCCATTTGTTGTGTGTTAGAATCGAAATAAATCAGCTCAAGTGCGTGAATTGTTGAGTAATAATTCACTGTTTGTCGGTCAGTTATAAGACGATAAATCACTCGCGCTACGCGCTCGTGATTTGATCTTCTTTACAACTGACCTCCAAACAGTGAATTATTACTCATGACAACAATTCACTGCTAGAGCTGATCTATTTCTTAATTTAAATTCAAGCTGATCTGCGCCTTTGTTTTCGCCTATGCAGATTGTTGGCTTTCCCATGGGGCGGCTCATATCTTGTATTTTAGTTTTGACGTTTTTGCCGCGACGTCAAACCTTTAATCTATGTTTCCCGTAAAGATAACGCCAGGACGTTATAAATTTGAATTTTGGTAATGCCAAAACAATATGGCGACGTTCCCGCTGAAGAGCTGTTAGAAGTGAAAGCACTACAGGACTGAAATAAATTGTTGCTGTACTTTCATTTCTTTCTTTTTTCCTATCAACACCGACACAAGGACTTGTTATATATATATATATATATATATATATATATATATATATATATATATATATATATATATATATATATATATATATATATATATATACTCAGAGGATAAAGTTTAGTCAGTAACTTTGACCAGCCCGATTACTATAATGCCCAGCCGCTTGTCTTAGATGTTCTCCTGCATTAAATTTGCAAAGTCAGTCTCGAAAGAAACTCCACCAGTTGTCAATTTCGACAGAGTAATTGGTCTTTTTCGTAAAACATCATTTTTGTAATTACCCGATAAATGATCAAATCGGCGCTTTGATTAATAGCGCTTTCTGATAGAGGTTGTATCCAGTGACAAAAATCCGAAAAAAATCTTTTCAAAATTCAGCCACAGTCTCGAGAAATAACAAGTCAAATATTCATTATTTTTAGATTACCTCCCTTTCATTTAAAACAAGAACGAAAATTGGTGTATGCACTGTGGCAAAACCACATGCGATATTTCAATCGTTTTTGTTGGAAACGTTAGGTTTTATTCACAGTTTTATGACTGGTAATTTTAATCCCAAACTATCGAGGGGTTTTGATGCTATAGCGATTTAAACTGTCCCAATGGGATTTTACAGGTATTTTCACTGACTAAACTTTTGCCGGTGAGCATATATTGTCAGCGCAAATTTGTTTTGTAATTTTAGAGCGTCAACACATGATGAGGGCCTTAATAGTTATAATTATGCTGATTCAAGCTGTGGTACAGATAAGCTACGGACAACTTAGTGCTTGTGTTCCACCTATAGCCTATAAGAAAAGTATCTTTGAGTGTGAATCAAGCTGTCATGATTAGTGAGTATTGCGCGTATACCACAAACGATGAGATGCAAATCCCGCTAACAAAACGACCGATGCTCATTGATTGTCATGGACACCATAATTTAACTGACTGATGCTCATTGATTGTCATGGACACCATAAATTAAACAAAAGACATTCTTAGATTATTCCATTATGCCATTCTGATTCGAATTACAAACTTGATTTAAACCGCCTTATTGGCTACCTGGTTAACCAAAATTTTAAGAGCAATGTTTGATAAAATTACAGTTATAACATACTAGTAATGTCTAAGGTCTTTATATTTTGGCCGTTACGTTAATTCTTACTTAACATGTTACTAAAATGTTAAAGTAAGCAATGATAGCACAATCATGACAATGGCGAGATCGTAAAGAAATACACTCCAAATCGGAGGTAAGACAAATAATCCTAAATTCTTGCATAGATTTCTATGCGCATAGCTGTTGAAGAAGTTTTCGATTGGTCGAAAGCCGTGTTCAAACAGCAAAACCCATGTTCAAATCATGAAATTCAAGTGCCGTTTGAACATGTAATTTAGCTGACGTCATTGGTCAATGCGACGTGACGTCATGTGTTTTGTAGAAACAAAATGACCGACGTTGAAGAAGCTCCGCGGTTTTCGGTGAGTTTTTACGTTGTTAATGTTATTTTCATGAGATTTTAAGTGGATTAGAGTGAAAATGCAAGAATAGCGATCAACCATGATTTGTTTCAGTGTTCAAACATTCGCTGGATCACTCGGAAGGTGTTTGAACACGCGGCCTGCGGCCTTGTTTTCAAACACCTTCCTCGTGATCCATCGAATGTTTGAACAATGAAAACCATGGTTGATCCCTATAGTCACAATATGGTACTTAATCAGCGGTTAGTACTATAATATTATGTTAAAGTGGGAATTTGTTGACATCGTCCCGACCCACGCAGGTTCTAATATCAAGACACAGCAAGCCTGCAATATATTATATAAATATATTGAATAATGGATGTAAACAACATACAAGGATGACAACGTTCAATGAATCAATGTACTAGCGTGAAGGCATTTCAACTGACATTTGATGGCTTATACGTATGTCTATTGAATGGTTTGACTTGAACCACTTTTCCTGGGCAGGCTCAGACATGAGCGGTTAACCAGTATTTAGAAATTTATTATCGGTTAAGATTCATTTTCTTACCAATGTTTATTTGGTCCCATTTAGATAATACTAGTCTTTGTATCGACTACCATGTTGAAAGTTGCAAAATTTCAGTTATTCGTTTTGGTTCCATGTTGCCAAATCTAAAGGGTCACTGACGAGACTTTAATAGACGAAACCGCGGTATGGCCCATGCCCTTTCTCATTAATATGTTCGCTGCTCTTAAAGGATCTCAGTTTTAATTTTTATTTAGATTGTAAGTCAGAAGTGTAAAAGGTTTGCCTTGAGGCACAAGCAGTCCATTTATTTCTTTATGTCCAAACGGGCGGGGCCCCAAAACGTGATTAGCCCACGCTCTTGTAGTACAAGATGTCGGGAGGGGGCAGAGCGGGGTTGTTGGTTGATTTCGGTTCATTTCTTCACAATCCTTTCTTACTTTATTTAAATGTATATGCTTCGTTTATTTCAGTTGCAGGAAAAACGACCAGCACGGGTGTGGTTGTGGAGAAGCCTCAAATGAAAAGTGCCTCACAGATTTTGATAGAAATATCTTTTGTGCTTGTGGGTGTGGTATGGGCTCATTTGGGAAATAATCCTACATGTTTCCCTTACAACACCAAATTAAATGGAATATGACTACAGATTTCTCTGAACTTTAGCTGATATAGGAGTCTTGGTCCGAACATCTACTATAAACTACCTAAAATTGCCGGTCTGATCATCCGCGGTCATACTAGATATTTATGTTTTCAGCAGCTGGTGCTTGTTATCCATAAGATTTCAGAGTACAGTGCAATCACTTTCACCGCGCCGCTTGAACTCACGTGGCTTTATCGTGCGCATATTGCCAACTGGAACAATATTCTTCAATACACATTGGGCATTACCGAAGTGTTACCTGGAAAATTACCTTTGCAAAACGAATTCGGATATTTCCCATACATCGCTATCAGCGATTGCCTTTATTTGACACCTGTGTGACATCGGGCAATATTCTGATATTTCACAGGTAACTTACAAGGTGGAAAACATTATAAATAACAATTTTGTGGAGTGAGAATTTTTTCTGATTGCGCCATTTCCTGATCAATACCTACTTTTACCTTTTGATAATATGGGCAGGCCCAGTGGATGTGGTTTGTGCATGATAATTATAAAGTTTCCGACCACTTCATGCGACTAACCGGCAGGACGATTATCAAGAGAAATAGAGGGTTTTACACGAGTGGTCATTTCATATGAAATTTATTAAACGAGCCTTCGGCGAGTTTAACAAATTTCATATGAAATGAGCACGAGTGTACGATTCGCTTTATCATAGGATTTTTAAAACAGGATTTAATGCCGAAGCCCCCTTTTCAGACTTACACCTTTCTGTTGCAAATGGATTTGTTTCTTCTAAAACGTATGCGGTTAATCGTGATTCGGAGTTACTACAATGGCACCGTTTCAAAGTATATCGTAATATTCGAATGACAAGAAATAAATGGAAAAAAATATTAGCAACCAATATCGAAAGATAACTTACATGTAACCTTTCATTTTCGGGAAAATTGGCGAACCGCCTTTGATAACCATGTGTAAAAGAAAGCTTTTTCCATTGTGTTTTGTATAAAAGCCGGGAAACATTGACGTGAACAAGCTGGTTACGTCATTATCCACGATCATTGAGCGATGGAATGAAACGTGTTTGAATCAAGAGTCAAGTGGCCAAGTTCATTTTAAAAATTTCGTGTTTTATGTTTTTGTAAAATTCTTTTGAAAATTATTTTGATCCGGATCATCTACAGATCCGCTATGGTTACAACAAGTGAATAAGTATCTGTTTTTCCCACCTCGGTTTTTGGAGTGGGAATCTTTTTCTGATTGCGCCTTTCCTGATCTTTGCCTACTTGTACCTTTTTGTAATGGAAAAGCGTTATTATAAAACATTATCAAGTAATTGCCAGTAAGATGATTATGTAGTAATTACCCGCTGAGCGACAGGTGGGTATGATATTTTCCTGACCTGTCCAGGCAAAAGCATGCACCGAGAGCCCGAAGGGCTCGAGGAGCATGCTTTTGGCTGGACAGGTCAGGAAAATATCATGCCCACCTGTCGCGAAGCGGGTAATTAACTTACCTTATGACCCGACTTGGTGAAATTTTAGTTTCCGCCCGACCTACACAACGACAAATCAAACACTGGTTACTTTTTGATATGTTCGGAGCTTATACGAAATATTACATAAACGAATGACCGAAAAATTTTGTCCATTAAAATTTCTTTTTTCGCGACGTAACTGTTAAACGAACACTGCACGTGCAAAACGAGGAATCTTGTCAACGATCTGTCTTCGCTATTGTCAAAAATAGATCAGAATGGAGTATCTTCCCTTGTACGTTTTAAACGTTTTGAAACATATTTTTATTTTGTAATATTCAGCATTTCTTTCTCAAATTTTCTAATCAACAACAGGAATTATCTTTTATCAAAACAGATAACAGCTGGGCGAGCAAATAAAAATTATCTCTTCTGTTATATGTAAACCGTAGCACCATTTCGTTTTGAGTTTCAAATAAGTATATATAGCGTGTGTAGGATTGTAATGCAGGGTTTGAAACCTACGGACCTAACTTTCTAAAATCCCCATAGTAAGTTAGGGGACCATTGTACAAATGCCCAGCTGTATTTAAGGGATACAGTTGGTCGTTTATGATATACGCAATTCAAAAATGTGTGAAATTGGTTTCTCATTCATTGTTCTTGCACTTTTACAACTAACAATAACACACTAACATTATAATACGAGAATCAGAAACCAACTTCCAACTCGAGAAGACACTCATCTCAATGCAGCTGCCCAGTCCGATCATGGCACTGCAATCGATATTCATGCGCACTGGGCAAATCCTTAATTCAATACTACTCAAACAAGGATTTCAAAGAAGTTACATTGGGATGGAAGTCCGAGTCGAAATGGCATGGCCACGCTTTAGTGGAGCTTTCATCAGCTGTCGGAAAGTAGGAATGTCACTTTCACCACTTGTCTGGGGGTAAGGACACTTTCCTTACCTCCAAACAGGTATGAAAGTACTTTCCTTACCTCCAGACAGGTGTGAAAGTATTTTCTATACTACCGTAGACACTGCACGTGCAGTAAGTTATGAAAAATAACTCCCCATGATTAACATTGCAGTCATAAGGTAACCTTAAATAAGTAATGGACTTGACCTTAAAAGTACACTCATTACTGCGTGAACTCGCACAATATCTGACTGAACTTGTTTAACAAGAAGTCGTGTCCGGAAAAAGCCTCTCAACCGAATAATCCATTGAATATGTAACCTGGGGCTAGTAGAATAGCTGGAAATCACAGAAGGGTAACTAATTTATCATAGTGTCCTTTTGAAAGCACGCATATAGAAAAAAAACTGCCCTGTACATGTATCTTGTGAGTACCCCAATGTGTACAAACATGATATTTGCAATGAGCACGTTCGCTATAGTACAAATTTGAGCACAAAAACGCCAAGGGGCGAATATCGAAAAACGAAAACCGAACTAACTTCTTTTTTTGAATATCGAAAACCGAATATCAAACTAACTTATTTTTTTGAATATCGAAAAAGGAATATCAAACTGACTTATTTTTTGAATCTCGAAAAACGAATATCGAATTAACTTATTTTTTGAATATCGAAAAACGAAAAACGAATATCGAACTAACTTCTTTTTTTGAATATCGAAAAACGAAAAACGAATATCGAACTAACTTCTCAGTGCCGAATGAAATAAAATATAAAAGCTTGATCCTTTGGAAGCAGTAAAAAACGTTCAAAGGGAGGTAGTATGGGCCATATTGCTCAATTTCGGGTACTGAACCCTCATCAGTGACCCTGTATCTCCCGGCGACCATAGCCAGATAAATATACTGCAATGTCAAAAATACATTGTATACTGCAATTTCAAAACATTACACAATAGACTACAAGGTAAGTCTAAATCAAAGACACATGCCTAAACGGAGTCAAATGACTAGAACTGTGTTTAGAAGAACACTGCTGCACATTTACTTCAAACGATAATCACGGCCGTCACAGTCCAATAATGACAACACCTTTCTGTAATACAGGTGTCATAGTAATGATTGTGTTTATAACGACCGTCTTTCACACTCTCGGGCACATTTACGGAGTACCAATTTATTACTCAATCACACTTCAAAAAAGTCGAAAAGGCTAGCTTATTTTCGAATAAACGAAAATTGTGGTCCGACCGAAACCATCTTCGGCCAAAAAAGTGGTCCGGCCATGGCCGGACGCCGCCGCCGACCTTGCATGAGATGGAAATAAAATATGGGAGTACTCAATAGAAGTAATTGGCGGCCCCGGTGCCCGAGCGGTTCAGAGGGCTGTTTCTGAATCACTCGATCATCTCGCCACTGTGTCTGGTCTGGGTTCGAGCCCCGCTCTCGCCACATGTGAGACAAGCCAAGTTCTGCTTGCGGGTGTGTACGGAGGTTTTTCTCAGGGTTCTCCTGTTTTCGCCCACCGACTGATTTTTCCGTCTCATATGAGCAGAAATAATCTTGAAAGGGACGTAAAACTGAATCCAAAAAAATATAATTAATTGCTATTAACATATTTATTATGTTTTAAGAATTTAAGATTTTAAATTTTAAAAATTCCAACAATTTATATTACCAAGCAACAGTGTTCACTAAATATATGTTCAAAGTTTAAATTCTGTTTGATGAAATCCCACATCTGGAAAATCTCTAGTGCTATATCTGACAGATTTAATGGCCATATCATTTACACATGCTCATTCCTAATGTCTATAAGGTGCTAGAGCTAACTGTCTATCCCCTCTAATGAGCTGCTCAAAATTGAGCTACCTAGAGACCCCTGTGTGGCCAAGTGTGTAAGATGTTTTACCTTAAATAAGGAATGGACTAAAACTTAAAAGTGTATTTACCTTAAAAGTACATAAACCTTAAAAGAACATTTACGCTAGGTCACTGGTCCCTTAACATGCATTTGGAAGTCACAATGACCTAGGTCAATATGTATGCTAATGGAAATTTACTTCCTCAGGATACAATGTCCGTGAAATGCATTCACCCTTGAACCCAATTTAATATAGTAAAACTAGGGTATATAGAGGGGTACGTGGACAATTCGGACCTTGGCTAATTCAGACCTTGGCTTATTCGGACCTGATTCGGACCTCAGCTGTGGACAATTCTGACCTTGGATTCGGACCCCGCAAAATCGAGGTCCGAATTAGCCAATGATTTTTATGAAATAGCGTCCGAATTAGCCAAGGTCCGAATCGGATTAAGGTCCGAATTAGCCAATGTCAGATTCTGTTTAGGGTCCGAATTGACCACATGTGAAACAGAAATAAGGTCCGAATCAGCCAATGTTTGAACTGATTCAAGATGGAAGGATTGCCTATGTCTTCAAATCAAACTAAAACTTGAAATTGCAGTACCCATGCCATTATGTCATGCAGTATTCGCGTTGACTGATTGATTGATCGACTGATTGATTGATTTGTGGCTTAGCATCCCATTCAACAGCTATGATCATGTCGGGACGTTGCCTTCATTTTGTAGGACTTTTATCCAACATTACGATGTCATGACACCCAAAATGCGCTTGAAAATATAACCACGCAAGTAAACACTAGTGCTTACATGCATATATATGGATGTTTTACTTTAAGCACTTTTCTTGGTCACGCTCAGACCTTCGGAACGGTTAACCAGTGATCAGACGGTCACTCAGTAGCGAAAAGGCTTTGCTTGTAGATTCAAGTAGCCCATCTGTTTCTTACGGGTATTTGTGTTTTGCCGTTAAGCATTAGCCAGCGCAAACCGTATTTTTACCTTATTAGTTGCGAGTTACAGTATGGCAAGAAATAAAAAAGCCTGCTTACAACAACATCGAAAGCAATAAGTAGTCTATTAAACACAGCAAATTGTACGGCCTGTATATGACTTTATGTCTCATTCTAGATGTTAGGACGGCTCGTTTTTAATCTGAACGCAGTTTTCTTTATGAAAAAAAAAAACAAACATAATGTAAAGGTCCGAATTGACCAATGGAAAAGGTCCGAATTGACCAATAGAAAATGTCTGAATTGACCAATAGAAAAGGTCCCAATTGACCAACGAATTTTTCTTTTTGAGGTCCGAATTGACCAATAAAAAAGGGTCCGAATTTACCAGTGGTCGGGGTCCGAATTGACCAGTGGTCGAGGTCTGAATTGACTAGGGTCGAATTTCTTAGGGTCCGAATTGACTAGGGCCGAATTAGCCAAGGTCCGAATTGTCCATAATTCTATAGAGGTATACATATTGTTCTTATTTTTGATCCAAAACATAGATTGTTCTAACGTGTACCCACAATATTTTGAGCAAAAACAAGAAAAATAGCAAGATTTTATCTTCTGAAATTTTCAGTTTTTACGACTGAAAATCATCTCTGTATATTGCATGGCCAAGATTTCGTAATAAATGTTTTACTATTGATTCCGTCTCTGTCACTAATAAGCATTAATTTTGCATCTTTGAAACGTAAATTGCTTGTACACAGCTGTATTTGTATATGCTTTCATTCCTCAAATTCTATAGATGTAACAGAAGGTTTTACGTCTAACAAATGAGCCGCCCCATGGGAAAACCAACAATCTGCATAGGCGAAAACAAAGGCGCAGATCAGCTTCGCGGTAACCGCGAAGCTGATCAGCGCCTTTGTTTTCGCTACTCGGATAGTACAATTCCTCTTCGACTTAAATCCGAAATTTCAAGCTTCTAGCTCTTTTCTGTGCTTGTACAGGCCGGTTTGTGTCGGACCTGTTCGGAAACCACATTGTTGGTTTTCCCACGAGGCGGTTCATTTTATGTAGCATGCAAAATTAATGGTTTGTAGTCGAAGTCAACAATAATTATTTGAAGTCACTTTCAGACGGATCTCTCTTCCTTGTTATAAACCAGTGCTTTAAGGAAGAAATGTGCCTTTTTCTTGGAGCTAGTTGGATTCAAATCCACAACCTTATAATCCGGAATTTAACGCCACTATGCGCTCCTAAAATCAAACATGAACCATATAACCATCAATACATTCATATTCCTATTCTGTGAATTCCAGAAGAGCCGTTGATTTGATAACACAAGCAGCCCAAGAGCAACGATCGCTCACCTGAGAGTCAACAAGTACAGTCACTGGACTAAGTTTTTTTTTTTTTTTTTTTTTTTTTTTTTTTTTTTTTTTTGTTTTTTTGTTGTTTTTTTTTTTGTTGTTGTTTTTTGAAGATCTGATCAAAATTGAAGATGCTGGAGTGGCCACAACACAAAAAAATTGATTTTTCAAACATTCAAGGGCAGCTTACTCCATAGTCTAGTGTCAAATATGGCTCAAATTTGAACTCATCCAAAATGTTATAGTTATCCTTGTTACTTCCGAGAATGAAGAAGATCCGATCAAAATTGAAGGCGCTAGAGTAGCCACAATACAAAATATTGATTTTTCACACACTTAAGGGCAGCTAACTCCGCAGTCAGAGGTCGGATATGGTCGAAATTCGAAATCATCCGAGATGTTATGGATGTCCTTGGTACTTCCAAGAATACAGAAGGTCCGAATAAAATTAAGGCACTAGGGTGGCCACAACACTAAATATTGATTTTTCACACAGTCAAGGGCAGATAACTCTGCAATCAAGGGTTGAATCTGGCTGAAATTCGAACTCATCCGAAATGTTATGGCTATCTTTGTAACTTCCCAAGTATGAAGAAGATCTGATCAAAAGTGAAGGCGCTAGAGTGACCACAACACAAAATAATGATTTTTTAAACACTCAAGGGCAGCTAACTCCACAGTCAGAGGTCGGATCTGGCTGACATTTGAACCCAACCGAGATATTATAGTGTTCCTTATTACCTGCAAGAATGAAGAAGATCAGAATAAAAATGAAGGCGCTAGAGTGGCCACAACACTAAATATTGATTTTTCAAACACTCAAGGGCAGATAACTCCGCAGTGAGAGGTCGGGTCTGGTCGAAATTCGAACTCATCCGAGATGTTATGGATGTTTTTGTTACGTCTAAGAATAAAGAAGATCCGAATAGAAATGAAGGCGCTAGAGTGGCTACAACACTAAATATTGATTTTTCACAGTCAAGGACAGATAACTCTGCAGTCATCGAGGCGGTCCTTACGAGTACCCACAACCTATGTTTTGGAGCAAAAATAAGAAAAGTAGGTATACCCTTGCAAACGCCAGTTTTGCTATAGAAAAGTGGGGTTTAAGGGGGTATACGTTTCACGGACATGTTTTCCTGATGATCTGTCCTTGACCTCTCTCTCTCTCTCTGTCTGTTGTATCTACATCACCACCAGCTTTATTTGACCTCTCTCTCCACTCTGTCCTTTTCTTCTCTACCCACTTCCAGTTCTTCCGCCTAGGCAATTTTACTCATGAAAACAGAACGAAAAGTATATATGTAGAATCGGTGGATCGGGCGTCAGACTCTATGATGGCCCCGACTTAAAGCTATTCATTTTAGTTGGTTGGGGCCGGAGCTTCTTGTCTGTGGCTTGGCCCACCGGGGTTCAACTGGTGTTTTTCTTTTGCTCCGGAGTTAGTAGGTTATTCGGCGCCCAGGGATCTCCATCGTCGGGCAGCTTACTGTGAGTCCTTGTTTTTGATTCATCAGGATGCTTATCATGATTTATTTGTTTGCTCTTGATGATTCATTGACTAGTTAGAGATGCACCACGAGGACCGAAGAACTTACTAAATGTTATGAACCACTGCAGAAGCTGAGGGTGAGGTTAGGATCCTGTAAAACCGGTTTAAGCCCGCCAATAACTTTGTGTTACTGATCGTTCCAAGGCGATACTTCTGTGGTGGTTATTTTTGTTTTATGTCTTGGTGTTTAAATTTTTTGTGCTGTTGGCGCCTTATGTATGTTTTCATATTTTTAATTAAGTTAAGGTAACTGAGTGGCCACCTATTGGGAAAATAGCTGCTCATTCGGCTTACGATATGTTTTATGGTATAAGTGCCTGGTTGTTAGTTTGGGTTTTTCCCACCTCGGTTTTTGGAGTGGGAATCTCTTTCTGATTGCGCCTTTTCCTGATCTTTGCCTACTTGTACCTTTTTCTTAAGGTTTTAGCGTATGAAAGTATTCAAAATATAATCTTGAGGTATCATACTATCCCAACAGTAACCGAAAAATGTTCATTGCTATTATAGTATCTTAGTTTTATTTTATTTTTTATTACTGCAGCTGATGTTATGCCGTGTTGCGGCCCTAAAAGTCTCCCCGTACATCATCCATAGTGCAGATCATATTTTTCTTTTTTGTGCTTTGAGATCAGCGAGGGTAATCTGAGAAATCAGAAAGTTATGATCGGTGTAGATACATTTTCTAACCAACGTTTAAAATATTTGGCCCCATTTGGATTATACTAGTCTTTGTATCGACTACCCTGTTGACAGATGCAAATTACAGAAAATTCTCTTTAACTCCATGTTGCCAAATCTAAAGGTCTGAAGAGGCTTAAGTAGCCCAAACAGCGATTTGGCTCACATTTCTCATTAATTAATATGTTCACTGCTCTCAAAGGATCTCAGTTTTATTTTTGTTTAGTTTCGTCTAATCCAGAAAGCTTCATGTGAAATTTGGCTTTGATTGACCAGGTATTGAACATTATGGCCATTTACATGTATAAAGCCCGGGGACAGGCAGGCTAAACCCTCAAGGGCCATTGTTTTTTCGTAAACATCCTTTCTAACCATTTGCCCATTCCAATCAAGATTTCACATTGCACAACATTTTACCAGTTTGTTCAACATGCCAAGTTCAAGATTTAAGGATTTTTGGGTTCTAAGGAAGAAGAGTTTCAAAAGTTTGTACTATATACAAACATACCTGGTGGCCTTCTTGGTCATATGACCTTTGAAAAATTCTATATAATTTTGCGTTCCTCTTTCAAAGAAGGCTTCACATGTAATTTGGCGTTGACTGGCCAAGAGGTTTCAGGGGAGATGCTTGAATATTGTTGTCAATGTATGTAGCTATTGGACAGATAGCCCCAAGGAGCCTTTGTTTTCATAAACATAAATTTTGCCCATTTCCTACATGTTTCTCATAAAATACGTTTGTAACAGTTTTCTCCATTCAAATGCATAGGCGACCTAAGCTGACATTGGACTTCAATAGATCAAGGCCATCCCAGGGTTATATATACCTTTTTTCCTTTTGCAAGAAAGCTCCATATAAAATTTAGCTTTCATTGTCCAAGCGGTTGAACAAAAGAAAATATCTGAATATTACACAAATATACATGTATTTAGCCTCGTGACAGGGGAAGACTACCCCGTTTGGCCAAGATGTTTTCATAAAGTACCCGTCTGTCCATGCAAGCTTTCTCTATTCACTGACATTTTCTTAGTTTCAAATGCATAGGCATCCAAAGTTGACCTTGCCACAAAACAGGTAAACGTCATCCCAGGGTCATGATATATATGCACATTGTAGAGCTTTATTCGCCAATGCTTCATGACAGGTTTCATCATCATAGGCCTTCTGGTTCTGGAGAAGAATATTTCTGAATGTTTTTGACGTTTATAGTACTAGCGGCCATCTTGGTCATGAGAAGTAAATTATTTATATATACTTTTGTTCTCCTTTAGCAAAGATGCTAAATTACCTGTTAATTTTTCTGTTTGTGTCAATGAAGGCCAAGACAACCTTCCTACGATGTATTGGTTACGT
Organism: Rugalucina vietnamica; assembly: GCA_964017185.1. Lineage (NCBI taxonomy): Eukaryota > Metazoa > Mollusca > Bivalvia > Lucinida > Lucinidae > Rugalucina > Rugalucina vietnamica. Next base: position 44,482,150 of record OZ024879.1, read on the forward strand.
AAGCTTAAAAAAGACAGTATTGGGCTAGATTTATTGCAAATTCTAGTTCTTGTACTACCACTGAACTTTCAAAGATGTTTACTTTCTGTCTTACTGCTATCAAATCTCATGTCATAAGATACTGTGAGACGGTGTATGAATAAAAATTTCTGGCGAGTTGCTAAGTAAACTCAAGTGTAGAGGGTTCCGTGCGACGAGTTTGTCCACATACGATTTTTCTATTCTGTATACCACATTGCCACATAAACTGATTAAAGAAAAACTTCTCGATTTGATAGTCTAAGAGTGGACCTTCAAAAGAGCATTAAATACTATGGTTCACTTTATTTGGCCTGCAGTGGCAGAATCGATATACACTTTGGTCATGTCAGAATGTATACAATGCCTTATCCTATCTCCTGGATAATATTTATATTAGGTTCGGTACCAGTTATACAGACAAATTGTTGGAATTCCGATGGTACAAATAATATTGCGCCCCTCTCGTGGCTGATTTGCAAGATATATTTCATAGATTCTCGGGCAGCTTACTCAGTCTGTGAGTCCTGGTTTTTGATTCATCAGGATGTTTATCATGATTTATTTGTTTGTTCTTGATGATTCATTGACTAGTTAGAGATTCACCACGAGGACCGAATAACTAACTAAATGTTATGAACCACTGCAGAAGCTGAGGGTGAGGTTATGGCCATGTAAAACCGGTTTAAGCCCGCCAGTAACTTTGTGTTACTGATCGTTCCAAGTCGATACTTCTGTGGTGGTTCTTTTTGTTTTATGTCTTGGTGTTTAAAAAATTTTTGTGCTGTTGGCGCCTTATGTATGTTTTCATATTTTTAGTTAAGTTAAGGTAACTGAGTGGCCACCTATTGGGAAAATAGCTGCCCATTCGGCTTACGATTGTTTCATGGTATAAGTACCTGATTGTTAGTTTGGTTTTTTCCCACCTCGGTTTTTGGAGTGGGAATCTTTTTCTGATTGCGCCTTTTCCTGATCTTTGCCTACTTGTACCTTCTTAACCACGACAATCAAGCTGATGTTAACGATGCCTTTAACTCATATAAGCCTGACGTCCTTTTTGTGGGACATAGGCAAACATAATAGCCCCAGATGTGATGCCGCAGAACGCGGCGTTCCATCTGGGGCTATTCTGTTTGCTTGGAGGAAGTTCATCGAAAAAGTGAATAAAAACAAACTTGATGTCCCCCAAAATGAAAGTGGACTCACCCAAATGATAATGTTGGAAAGTCGATTCGTCAAATATGGGTTAATTCGACTTTTAGGTACCTTGATGACCTTTTGAACATTGGCAATCCTTATTGTAAAGGCATGGTCAAGCAAATTTATCCCCCTGAACTACAGCTGAATAAAGCCAACACCACAGATACCGAAGCCCCCTTTTTGGATTGCAAATCGATTTGTTTCTTCTAAAATTTATGATAAACGCGATGACAGTAAATTTTCCGTTTTTGGATGGTGACGTTCCTCGCCGTGCTTCGTATGGTGTTTACATGTCGCAACTTATTAGCTTTTCTAGAGTCTGCAATAATGTAGCGGATTTCACTGCGTGAAATAAATGTGTAACAGCCAAAGTTCTCCAGCAGAGCTATCTAAATTTTATCGCAGACACTATGATTTGATTACCAAATTTAATGTTGGGCTCAAGACGCTGTATCGTGAGAGCCTTTCGGAACCCGAAATTCGTGATGACTTAGTTTACAAATTTAAGAAACTTATAGGAAGGAATGATTTTTATTTTCAGTTAAGAAAAATCATAACACGTTACAGACGTATAGGTTATAAATTTAATGTTATGTGACAGTCTGCATGCTTAGCTGTTAACCCAATCATGGTTGATAACTATGCTGCCTTCTTAATTTGCACGCAGGCGGGTCAGGCGTCAGACTCTAGGATGGCGCCGACATAAAGCTATTCATTTTAGTTGGTTCGGGCCGGAGCTTCTTTTTTTGATGCTTGGCCCACCGGGGTTCAACTGGTGTTTTTCTTTTTCTCAGGGTTTCAGTAAGTTATTCAGCGCTGGGCAGCTTACTGAATCTGTGGTGTCCTCATTTTTTATTCATCGGGGTGGTTATCATGATTTATTCGTTTGTCCTTCATGGTTCATTGACTTGTTGGAGATTCACCACGAGTACCGAACAACTAACTAAATGTTGTGAACCACAGCAGAAGATGAGGGTGAGGTTAGGGTCCGGTTTAAGCCCCCCATTAATTTTATATTACTGATCGTTCCAAGGTTATATTTCTGTTGAGGTTCTAATTGTTTTGTGTTATGTGCTGTTTGATCCTTATGCACGTTTTTAAAGTTTTAGTTAAGTTTCGGTAATTGAGTGGGCGCCTAGTGGGAAATAGCTGCTAACTCGACTTACGATATGTTTTACGATTAGTTTTTACCCACTCCTTGGATTGTGGAGTGGGAATTTCTTTTTTGTTTGCGCATGATTCAGTATGAAGGAACTTGTCCCCATGTTATGCCATTTTATATCTTTAAACTTCACGCGCCGTGATAATCGCAACATAACGTGACATACGTATTAAAACGGGGTCAACACCGTCAAAGACCGTAACGCACTGTAACAAAACGAAACAAAATGTGTTCCGTAGGAAACGGGACGTGACGTGAGACGCTCAAGATCCAGATCCGTAGCTTACCGGGCTATTCACTAGCTTCACGTTGCACTACGGACCGCCTCTGAGTTTTACTACCTACTGTTACGTACTGTCACGGTGTATTACGTTCAGCACGTTTTATCACGACCCATTACGTTTCTCATTTCCGCCGTGACTGCCGTGGCAGATTTTTAAACTGCCAAAACATTTGCCATGGTGCCCACGGTTATCACGGCCTGCTACGTTTGCCTATCCCTATCCCATTCTCTGGCGTTGCGTCACGTTTATCCCGGTTTGATCACGGTTGTCTCAAATGTGGCTGCCGTGACCGCCGGGAACATAGTGTAAACGCTACATTAACAATAGAGAACATACGCTGCACTATGTCTTGAAGAAGGAATAAAATTCCCTGCATTCTTAATCAACTCTGCAGTCGATTGTTGAGGAGCGGGGTTAAAATTATTTCAAAGGACTTATTCTTTGTATTGCATCATGCTTACGTTTCGTCCGTAGTAGACCTTGACAGAACAAATAAATAAAAAAAATAATTATAATAATAAAAGACGTGCTACGCCTTGGTCAAAACGCAACTGACCGCATTAGAACGTAACAGGCCGTAATAGAACGTGGTAATAATCGTGACAGATCGTTGATAACCGTAAAGTACCGTAGTGCCTCCGTGACACACCGGCTTATAAGTACCACGGTTTGTTACGGATATCGTAATACAACGTAAGAAGACTTAACAAGACGTGATAGATCTTGACAACAGAGAAAAATATGACCAAAATTCCACGGCACGCTACGTTTCGAGCCAACGGGGCTGCCGTGTCCGCCGGGAACATAGTGTAAACGCAGCATAAGAAACTTCAGTGACATGACATTAACGGAAGATCATCCGTTCGTTCGCATGGAATCAGAAAACCTAACTTCCCTCTCAGAAAAAAACAGCTGTTTCTATAGATCCAGACAGAAGTGACATGAGTTTTTCTGATATCAACGTCACTGTAGAGGATCGTGACACGCTTACTCAAATACTGGAGCAAATAAAAGAATTATTACCGGCTGTGACTGCTCATCTTTCAGAACATAGTCGCCTTGACGAATGGGTTGCGCTTTTTCAAACTCATAAAAGCTGGAGATTTTGATGTCGATCATATCGCCACCCAGTTGTTCTGTGATGTCGTCAAATTCGCACAAGTCGGATACGTTCATTCAGTGCGTTTCTCTCCAGCGCTAGCGCCTCAGCATGAGACGTCACGGTGACACCTCCATCTTACAGCTGTAAACTACCCGCCCCACTGGCACCTCCAATTTCATAAGCCTCTGTGACTTCTTTTGATGGACCTTCTTCTATTTCGACATGAAATGCCCTGTCGACATTATTTTCTGACTCCTCAATAAACGACACGTCTAAAACATTATCCATTGTAAGACCTTAAAATGTCGTCTGTCTCCAGTTATCCTGTAGTCTTTAACCTGTTACGAAATATCTACCGTCGTTACGAACCTGTTATGAAAAAAACTGAAAGCTATAGCAACATGTACGTTTTAGAAACGGGTTTGTTTAGAATGAGACGTTTGATAATCGGGGACGTTCTTTGAATGTATGGTATGAAATACTCTGTCAAATTATGTCAAGTCATAAAAACAACAAAAAGTTGAAACTGAAAGCAAAAAAATAGGATTTAAATGAGGATTTTGTAGACAAAATACAGTTTTGTAAACAAAACTTGTATCAGCTGAGAGTACACTGTCTCATATTACAACCGCATTCAATAAGTTTAAATAATTATTCTGGACAAATCCAAAACTACAAAATATGCTACTTGCATTTTTTCACTGAAAGCGGACATAAGCATATTTCGTCCTGAACCTGTAGCGCACTGTCGTCCAGAACCACACTATGTAGTAAAGAACATCCCTAAGCGTGTATATGCATCAGGAAAACATGTCCGTGCAATGTATACCCCCTAAACCCCACTTTTATATAGCAAAACTGGGGTACGCAGGGGTATACCTATTTTTCTTATGTTTGCTCCAAAACATAGACTGTGGGTACTCGTTAGAACCGCCTCGGCGAGGCGGTTCTAACGTGTACCCACAATCTATGATTTGAGAAAAAATAAGAAAAATATCAAACATTTTCTGCTGAAAATTTTCATTTTTTAAAATTTAAAAAATCTCTGTATATTGCATGGGCAAGTTTTCGTAATGTATGTTTCTAAGAAAAATTTTGTAGCATATGTTTCTGTTGATACATTACGGAAACTTATCCATGAATACTTTGGAATTTATTTTAATTACATATTAAATATCTATTTATGAACTAAATTTTAATTTTACAAATATTTACCTTGCCTATCATAAAATAATGGTTTATTATATTGATTTTTGTAAGGATTTAGCATTTTTGACTTTTAAATTACATCAATTATTGAGTTTTTCTCTTGACCCCGTCAAACCTCAATTTTACTATATATAAGTATAGGTTTGAAGGGGTTAAGTTCCACACGAAGATGTTTCCATGATGCATATAGACAGGCCGACTTTGACTGCTGAATCTGCAAAATTGTTGACGTGTTGGCTTTTTTCATGAACCGTCCTCATACACGTCTTAATCATTGCGGCAGTTAGCTTTTGACTTTCAATTTGCAAAGAAGCAAATTTTAAGAAACATCACTGAGAAGTTTATACTATTTCAAACTCTTGTGTGGACAACACTGACGGTTCTTTGTAAACATACAAAAGGTAAATGAATTATTTCAGACATACAATAATCTTAAGATGTTTTGCACCACCTTACTTCTTTGATTTTTATTTATGATTTTTGTTTGTCTGTTTGTTTGTGTTGACGCTTAACGTCCCAGTCAACAATTTTTCAGTCATGTCGGGACGGAGCCAACGATTCCTGGGTTTAACCAGTACTGCAGGGAGTTTATGTGTCTTGCTCAAGGACACAACACGGTGACGCCTGTGGGGATCGAACCCAGAGGACCTCTCGATTCGGAGTCCGACGCTCTACCACTACGCCACTGCGCTCCTTGTTGTCTTACATATTATATCCCTACGTTTTTGAATTAACGCAGTTTAAACTATACTGTAAATACTACTAAACCTGTGACAGGGATAAACCCACTTTAAATCCAATACAGAAACATTCTGAAAGCCCACATGTCATACGCCAGAGATTAGATTTGAATTTGTTTTTCACCAATCAGCTAAGGAGTATTTTCCATAAAGGGTGTAGCATGTTTGCTCGAAGGCTTTTATACGACTTTCGTAAAGTGAAAGGGACGCAAGAGTTTTGCATGAATGAAAGAATTCACAAAAAATTAAAGTGATCAGAACTCACTTGTGAATATTATTTATTTATTTGTTTATTTATTTATTTATTGTGTGTGTGTGTGTGTGCGTGCGTGTGTGTGTGTGTGCGTGCGTGCGTGCGTGTGAATATTATTTATTTATTTATTTATTTATTTATTTATTTTGTGTGTGTGTGTGTGTGTATGTGTGTGTGTGTGTGTGTGTGTGTGTGTGTGTGTGTGTGTGTGTGTGTGTGTGTGTGATATGTCAATTGTATAGAGCAGTGGCTGTGAAAAGGTTAAGTCTGACAGAAAATGTATAATAATTTTTACAACAATTTGGGTTTCCGACCAGGTACAACACAAACCAGCCTGTACAGTCACAGAAGAAACCCAGAATCTTGAAAAATTGGGTATAAGTAGAGGAGGAAATGTACTGTCCATGTAGCGAAAACAAAGACGCTGATCAGTTTCGCGGTTACCGCGAAGCTGATCTGCGTCTTTGTTTTCGCCCATGCAAATTGTTGGTTTTCTCACGCACAGGCTCATATTTTTTGTCTTATGTTTTCGGTCAGTGTCTTACTTACATGTTTTTAAAAGCGGGGGATTTTTACGTAAATGCAAATAAAACATGGACGCACAGTAAAGTGCTGATTATTTAAACCGTCAAACGTACGGATTTTCTAAGTTAAAAAATAAAAATGTTGAAAGAAAATGATATGTCAACACATTAATTCTAACACACCTCGCCTATATAGCAAATGGTAAAAAAACGTGTTATATTGTGCAACAATTTCACTGGGCGAATAAGCGTGACGTTACTTTGCGGCATTTGTGACGTCAGCTATCCCACAAAGCAGCGTTGGACGGTGAAACGTCGTTTAAGCGCACAACAAACGTAATAAGTGTGTGCAAATACCAGCATTACAGTCAAATATTTGGCGGGATATCTGCAATGCAATGGCGGAAAGCTGAACGATATCGACGGTTTCAGCAACATTTACTCCATTTGTTGTGTGTTAGAATCGAAATAAATCAGCTCAAGTGCGTGAATTGTTGAGTAATAATTCACTGTTTGTCGGTCAGTTGTAAGACGATAAATCACTCGCGCTACGCGCTCGTGATTTGATCTTCTTTACAACTGACCTCCAAACAGTGAATTATTACTCAACAATTCACTGCTAGAGCTGATCTATTTCTTAATTTAAATTCAAGCTGATCTGCGCCTTTGTTTTCGCCTATGCAGATTGTTGGCTTTCCCATGGGGCGGCTCATATCTTGTATTTTAGTTTTGACGTTTTTGCCGCGACGTCAAACCTTTAATCTATGTTTCCCGTAAAGATAACGTCAGGACGTTATAAATTTGAATTTTGGTAATGCCAAAACAATATGGCGACGTTCCCGCTGAAGAGCTGTTAGAAGTGAAAGCACTACAGGACTGAAATAAATTGTTGCTGTACTTTCATTTCTTTCTTTTTTCCTATCAACACCGACACAAGGACTTGTTATATATATATATATATACTCAGAGGATAAAGTTTAGTCAGTAACTTTGACCAGCCCGATTACTATAATGCCCAGCCGCTTGTCTTAGATGTTCTCCTGCATTAAATTTGCAAAGTCAGTCTCGAAAGAAACTCCACCAGTTGTCAATTTCGACAGAGTAATTGGTCTTTTTCGTAAAACATCATTTTTGTAATTACCCGATAAATGATCAAATCGGCGCTTTGATTAATAGCGCTTTCTGATAGAGGTTGTATCCAGTGACAAAAATCCGAAAAAAATCTTTTCAAAATTCAGCCACAGTCTCGAGAAATAACAAGTCAAATATTCATTATTTTTAGATTACCTCCCTTTCATTTAAAACAAGAACGAAAATTGGTGTATGCACTGTGGCAAAACCACATGCGATATTTCAATCGTTTTTGTTGGAAACGTTAGGTTTTATTCACAGTTTTATGACTGGTAATTTTAATCCCAAACTATCGAGGGGTTTTGATGCTATAGCGATTTAAACTGTCCCAATGGGATTTTACAGGTATTTTCACTGACTAAACTTTTGCCGGTGAGCATATATTGTCAGCGCAAATTTGTTTTGTAATTTTAGAGCGTCAACACATGATGAGGGCCTTAATAGTTATAATTATGCTGATTCAAGCTGTGGTACAGATAAGCTACGCACAATTTAGTGATTGTGTTCCACCTACAGCCTATATGAGAAGTTACTTTGAGTGTGAATCAAGCTGTCATGATTAGTGAGTATTGCGCGTATACCACAAACGATGAGATGCAAATCCCGCTAACAAAACGACCGATGCTCATTGATTGTCATGGACACCATAATTTAACTGACTGATGCTCATTGATTGTCATGGACACCATAATTTAAACAAAAGACATTCTTAGATTATTCCATTATGCCATTCTGATTCGAATTACAAACTTGATTTAAACCGCCTTATTGGCTACCTGGTTAACCAAAATCTTAAGAGCAATGTTTGATAAAATTACAGTTATAACATACTAGTAATGTCTAAGGTCTTTATATTTTGGCCGTTACGTTAATTCTTACTTAACATGTTACTAAAATGTTAAAGTAAGCAATGATAGCACAATCATGACAATGGCGAGATCGTAAAGAAATACACTCCAAATCGGAGGTAAGACAAATAATCCTAAATTCTTGCATAGATTTCTATGCGCATAGCTGTTGAAGAAGTTTTCGATTGGTCGAAAGCCGTGTTCAAACAGCAAAACCCATGTTCAAATCATGAAATTCAAGTGCCGTTTGAACATGTAATTTAGCTGACGTCATTGGTCAATGCGACGTGACGTCATGTGTTTTGTAGAAACAAAATGGCCGACGTTGAAGAAGCTCCGCGGTTTTCGGTGAGTTTTTACGTTGTTAATGTTATTTTCATGAGATTTTAAGTGGATTAGAGTGAAAATGCAAGAATAGCGATCAACCATGATTTGTTTCAGTGTTCAAACATTCGCTGGATCACTCGGAAGGTGTTTGAACACGCGGCCTGCGGCCTTGTTTTCAAACACCTTCCTCGTGATCCATCGAATGTTTGAACACTGAAAACCATGGTTGATCCCTATAGTCACAATATGGTACTTAATCAGCGGTTAGTACTATAATATTATGTTAAAGTGGGAATTTGTTGACATCGTCCCGACCCACGCAGGTTCTAATATCAAGACACAGCAAGCCTGCAATATATTATATAAATATATTGAATAATGGATGTAAACAACATACAAGGATGACAACGTTCAATGAATCAATGTACTAGCGTGAAGGCATTTCAACTGACATTTGATGGCTTATACGTATGTCTATTGAATGGTTTGACTTGAACCACTTTTCCTGGGCAGGCTCAGACATGAGCGGTTAACCAGTATTTAGAAATTTATTATCGGTTAAGATTCATTTTCTTACCAATGTTTATTTGGTCCCATTTAGATAATACTAGTCTTTGTATCGACTACCATGTTGAAAGTTGCAAAATTTCAGTTATTCGTTTTGGTTCCATGTTGCCAAATCTAAAGGGTCACTGACGAGACTTTAATAGACGAAACCGCGGTATGGCCCATGCCCTTTCTCATTAATATGTTCGCTGCTCTTAAAGGATCTCAGTTTTAATTTTTATTTAGATTGTAAGTCAGAAGTGTAAAAGGTTTGCCTTGAGGCACAAGCAGTCCATTTATTTCTTTATGTCCAAACGGGCGGGGCCCCAAAACGTGATTAGCCCACGCTCTTGTAGTACAAGATGTCGGGAGGGGGCAGAGCGGGGTTGTTGGTTGATTTCGGTTCATTTCTTCACAATCCTTTCTTACTTTATTTAAATGTATATGCTTCGTTTATTTCAGTTGCAGGAAAAACGACCAGCACGGGTGTCGTTGTGGAGAAGCCTCAAATGAAAAGTGCCTCACAGATTTTGATAGAAATATCTTTTGTGCTTGTGGGTGTGGTATGGGCTCATCTGGAAAATAATCCTACATGTTTCCCTTACAACACCAAATTAAATGGAATATGACTACAGATTTCTCTGAACTTTAGCTGATATAGGAGTCTTGGTCCGAACATCTACTATAAACTACCTAAAATTGCCGGTCTGATCATCCGCGGTCATACTAGATATTTATGTTTTCAGCAGCTGGTGCTTGTTATCCATAAGATTTCAGAGTACAGTGCAATCACTTTCACCGCGCCGCTTGAACTCACGTGGCTTTATCATGCGCATATTGCCAACTGGAACAATATTCTTCAATACACATTGGGCATTACCGAAGTGTTACCTGGAAAATTACCTTTGCAAAACGAATTCGGATATTTCCCATACATCGCTATCAGCGATTGCCTTTATTTGACACCTGTGTGACATCGGGCAATATTCTGATATTTCACAGGTAACTTACAAGGTGGAAAAACATTATAAATAACAATTTTGTGGAGTAAGAATTTTTTCTGATTGCGCCATTTCCTGATCAATACCTACTTTTACCTTTTGATAATATGGGCAGGCCCAGTGGATGTGGTTTGTGCATGATAATTATAAAGTTTCCGACCACTTCATGCGACTAACCGGCAGGACGATTATCAAGAGAAATAGAGGGTTTTACACGAGTGGTCATTTCATATGAAATTTATTAAACGAGCCTTCGGCGAGTTTAACAAATTTCATATGAAATGAGCACGAGTGTACGATTCGCTTTATCATAGGATTTTTAAAACAGGATTTAATGCCGAAGCCCCCTTTTCAGACTTACACCTTTCTGTTGCAAATGGATTTGTTTCTTCTAAAACGTATGCGGTTAATCGTGATTCGGAGTTACTACAATGGCACCGTTTCAAAGTATATCGTAATATTCGAATGACAAGAAATAAATGGAAAAAAAATATTAGCAACCAATATCGAAAGATAACTTACATGTAGAGACTTGTGATGGAAGAGTGTTATAACATTATCCAGTAATTACCTGTAAGATGTTTTACCTTATATAAGGAATGGACTAAAACTTAAAAGTGTATTTACCTTAAAAGTACATAAACCTTAAAAGAACATTTACGCTAGGTCACTGGTCCCTTAACATGCCTTTGGAAGTCACAATGACCTAGGTCAATATGTATGCTGATGGAAATTTACTTCATCAGGATACAATGTCCGTGAAATGCATTCACCCTTGAACACAATTTATATATAGTAAAACTAGGGCCGAATTAGCCAAGGTCCGAATTGTCCATAATTCTATAGAGGAATACATATTGTTCTTATTTTTGATCCAAATCATAGATTGTTCTAACGTGTACCCACAATATTTTGAGCAAAAATAAGAAAAATAGCAAGATTTTATTTTCTGAAATTTTCAGTTTTTACGACTGAAAACATCTCTGTATATTGCATGGGCAAGATTTCGTAATGAATGTTTTACTATTGATTCCGTCTCTGTCACTAATAAGCGTTAATTTTGCATCTTTGAAACGTAAATTGCTTGTAAACAGCTGTATTTGTATATGCTTTCATTTCTCAAATTCTATAGATGTAACAGAAGGTTTTACGTCTAACAAATGCGCACTTGAAGATACCTATGTCTATGTACATGTATCAACTAAAGAATAATTACTATTATTTTTATTCAAAGTGGACAGTAAATAATGAACCCTTTGTTCATCTTATAACTGATATAGTTAATAGTGTTTGGAATCAGAAGATATCGACTATTATTTTTATTCAAAGTGGACAGTAAATGATGAACCCTTTGTTCATCTTATAACTGATACAGTATTTTGATTATTTGGCCCCTTTGGGAATTTTAGTCTTTGATTTAGACTACACAGATGTAAATTCTTGAAATTGCAGCAAAATGTCTGGCTTTTGCTGCCAGTTTTATAAAGGGTCACTGATGAAGGTTCATTACCCGAAATTGTACAATATGACCCATCTTCTAGCTTTGTATTTTTACTGCTTCCAAAGGATCTAACAATTATTTTTATTTAATATTGTTTGGAATCAGAAGATATCCATTTAAAATTTCATGAATTTTCAACTGCAATTAGCACATTTTATGTAGCATGCAAAATTAATGGTTTGTAGTCGAAGTCAACAATAATTACTTGAAGTCACTTTCAGACGGATCTCTCTTCCTTGTTATAAACCAGTGCTTTCTTTTTCTTGGAGCTAGTTGGATTCAAATCCACAACCTTACCCAACCTTATAATCCGGAATTTAACACCACTATGCGCCCCTCAAATCAAACATGAACCATATAACCATCAATACATTCATATTTCCCATTCTTTGAATTCCAGAAGAGCCGTTGATTTGATAAAACAAGTAGCCCAAAGGCAACGATCGCTCACCTGAGAGTCAACAAGTACAGTCACTGGACAGTTTTTTTTTTTTTTTTTTTTTTTTTTTTTTTTTTTTTTTTTTTTTTTAAGATCTGATCAAAATTCAAGAGATGCTGGAGTGGCCACAACACTAATTTTTTTTCAAACATTCAAGGGCAGCTAACTCCATAGTCCAGTGTCGAATATGGCTCAAATTTGAACTCATCCAAAATGTTATAGTTATCCTTGTTACTTCCGAGAATGAAGAAGATCCGATCAAAATTGAAGGCGCTAGAGTGGCCACAATACAAAATATTGATTTTTTCAAACACTAAAGGGAAGCTAACTCCGCAGTCAGAGGTCGGATCTAGTCGAAATTCGAACTCATCCGAGATGTTATGGATGTCCTTGGTATTTCCAAGAATAAAGAAGTATTTAGTGGCCACAACACTAAATATTGATTTTTCACACAGTCAAGGGCAGATAACTTTGCAATCAAGGGTTGAATCTGGCTGAAATTCGAACTCATCCGAGATATTATGGCTATCCTTGTTACTTCCAAGTATGAAGAAGATCTGATCAAAAGTGAAGGCGCTAGAGTGGCCACAACACAAAATAATGATTTTTCAAACACTCAAGGGCAGCTAACTCCACAGTCAGAGGTCGGATCTGGCTGAAATTCGAACCCATCCGAGATATTATAGTTTCCTTATTACCTGGATTACAAGAATGAAGAAGATCAGAAGAAGATCAGAATAAAAATGAAGGCGCTAGAGTGGCCACAACACTAAATATTGATTTTTCAAACACAAAGTCAGAGGTCGGATCTGGTCGAAATTCGAACTCATCCAAGATGTTGTGGATGTCCTTGTTACTTTTAAGAATAAAGAAGATCCGAATAGAAATGAAGGTAGCGCTAGAGTGGCCACAACACTAAATATTGATTTTTCACACAGTCAAGGACAGATAACTCTGCAGTCAATGGTTGAATCTGGCTGAAATTTGAACTCATTCGAGATGTTATAGCTATCCTTGTTACTTTAAAGTATGAAGAAGATCCGATCAAAATTGAAGGCGCTAGAGTGGCCACAACACAAAATAATGATTTTTCAAACCCTCAAGGGCAGCTTACTCCGCAGCAGAGATCGGATCTGGCTGAAATTTGAACACATCTGAGATATTATAGTTGTACTTGTTACCTGCAAGAATGAAGAAGATCCAATGAAAAATAAAGGCGCTAGAGTGGCCACAACATTTTTCCCATTATAAGTCTTTGGGGATTTTTCTAGACGCTCAAGGGCAGCTAACTCCGCAATCTGAGGTCGAATCTGGCCGAAATTCGAACTCATCCGAGATGTTATGGTTGTCCTTGTTACCTGCAAGAATGAAGAAGATCCAATCAAAAATGAAGTTGCTAGAGTGGCCACAACATTTTCCCCATTATAACTCAATGGGAGCTATCTGTTACCATGGAAACCAGAGTTCTGATCCGACCTGGCCCATAACCTACTGCAATCTTTCCCCCTCCTCAATGATGCGTCAGATAAAATTTGATTGCGATTGGCCTTGTTGTCTTAAGTGCCGGCTCACATAAAAATCATGCAAAATTGAAAATTCACTCCACATCGAGGTTAACAGATTTTGATGAAATTTATACACATGGAAATAAGTTAGGGAACACCTGTAATAATGTGACCACCAACTTTGGACTGCGAATATCTTTCTTTGTAAAAAATATGAAAAACGTTTTGATAAATTGTTAAATTCTGTAGTATCCAAAGTTACTTCTATGTGAAAATGGTTAGCATCAAATAAAAACTGCGGCGAAGAACGGCCATCTTTTATTCAGAAAATTTTTGCCAAATTTAAGAAACGCACTGCTAGTCTTTGCGATAACTTCATTATTTGAACTCACATTGTCGTAATTTTTCGTAAGCATAAAGCTGAGACATTGCTTGTTGAACTTTGATCATCAATTCTTTATTTTCTGACCGACTGTCGGCGGTAGGTCCATACTTTTCCATGGGTAGGTTTCATGATAACGTTTTGTTCTTTGGGTATACAATTTGCAGGTTGTAATTGTTAGGCCAGATATTCGATAAGACCCTTTAGGAATCTAAACATGCATGTTCTGGTTATAGTGTCCTAGCGGAATTATTCTTTTACGGCTTTATTTGCAAACTTTCCAAGAATTTTGCTTTCCATAGAAATCAATGCAAACTGTAGATTTTGTATGATTAGTTGGTTTTGAGATTAAGCATGAAGTTTTAGGTCCGAAGTCGTTTATTTATTCAGAACGATCAGATTCAACATTTTATTCCTGTTTTGCTTTCAAAAATTTAGTTTTGTGGAGTGCAGAAGCAAAAATGCAAACTTGTATTCAGTAAAAGTGGAGTTTTTCACATATGGCATATTGTATCCTCCGTAGCACAAAGACAAAATGTTGTGAATTACCATAAATTGGTCTGTAGCTAGACCAAAGTATGAAATATATGTGATAAAAATTTCAGTATCGCCAGAAGAAAGGAAAATGGATTTTTTTTTTCAAACTTTCCCCAAGGGCTAAAAGTGTTCCCTAACTTATTCCTATGTGAATATTTTATATGAAGGCCGTAATGGTAGTATTTGACCTCTGAAATATTTTTGAAAATTGTCCAGCAGTTTAAGAGAAAATTACGATTGAAGTTTTAAACACACTTTTACAAGTTTGGCTTCAAGTCTATGGGAAAATGTCGTCAATTTTCAAGTCAAATTTTGGTCACTTCATTAGACGAGTTTCTATACATAATATACATGAAAATGCAGCTTAACCTCTCTTCTACATTTTCCAAAAATAAAACGCGTTGCCAAATCACTTTTGAAGCCGTATTATGTACATGTTTACGCCTAGGTATTTCTTACCGTGCTGGTGTCCCGTTTAGCAATAGAATTTCTTCTTGAAGCCGGTAACCAAACCGCGCGACGTTGCTAAGACAAAGCGTCATGTGACAAAAATCATGTGACAATACTTTTTGAAGAAACAACATGAAATTCTTGTGTTTTTAAGACGCTACGAAATAAGTAAAAAGAAGGGAAAGAATAGAAAGATGGAACGCATTTGACGTCACAAGACGTTAGATTAGTATGACGTGACGTCAGTCGCCACGTGCTTTCATCCTCACGTGCCCAGTCGCGTGGACCCTTAATTGACAATTAAGACACGTTAAACGTCGTCTTCTTAGAAATAGAATACAAATTTGAACATGCAACAATGTGGGAATTACGTCTTCCATTAAAACACGAATGCTTCCGTTCGTCAGCGTGATATTTCAGTACACTGACACGAAGTTAACCCAAGACGGACGTTCTAATATTTTAAAGATAAACAGTAGAAGTAATGCCGGGCTGAACGACGTTAGAAGTTAATCACGTAAAATCATGAATATATATAGCAGCAAAAATAAACTGTATTGCCATGTTAGAATTATATGCACTTAGAATTGTAATTGATATTTTTAATTGTAAACGCGTAAATCACTTTTAAACCATTAAACGTATACTTGAAAAATAAATTGATTGATTTTTATCTATAAAATACAATAAAATTAATCAAAATTTGTTCATATACTTGATCTTTTTTTTTTTTTGTTTTAAGTTACTTCCCTTGAAATCTATCATAAAGATTATGCTTTAGTAAAAGTAGTACGCATTTTTGACTTGAAGTTTCCAGTCTATCGTATATAACTCCACCTCCACCTTTGGATGTGTATTCCAATAATGTCATGACAGCTTAGGTCGTGACATGGGTTAAAAGACTTATCCGAAAGACTGAAGAAGAGCGGGGTAGAACCTGCAATCCACGATTCACACGACCATGATTCGGTCGCCGCGAACATGAGGCTGTAATGGCGTGGAACGGAGTTGGCTCCGCCTCACTAAATTCCATTCAAGAATACCCTGAGTAGTTAACTGTCATAAAAGCAACATGTATAGACGTTAACCCCAACATAAAACTGTATATTTGACGATCACAGACACAGGTAAGTGTTGGATGTTGAATGATGTTGTTGATATATGCTGCTGGTCAACGAATACCATGCACAATAGGCCTAGAGACATTTCACACCAGTCTTGCTGTGTTTTGACGTATCGTACGTAGGCCTGCCTTCAGGTCACAGATAACTATTTCGTAACAGATATCATAACAAGACAGCTGTACCTTGAGAGTCGCACGCCGGTCACGGTTTGCAGCCTCGGAGGACGGGTAAAAACAAAACAGTCGCATTCCGTTGCGGGGCAGTCGATAATGTGAATCGCGACCTGTCGTAAGAGATCGCACATAAATTACAAGACAGTCTTTCGACTTGCACTATTTGCAATGCATCTGTGCCGATACGAGTACATTGCAAATTTGCCACCTGACAACGCTTATGTGACGAGTTTTAACGTGTCTCTCGTTGAACTTGCTTTGAGGTGTTGTTGCTGCTGTTTTTTTTTTTTTTTTTTTTTTTTTTTTTTTTTTGTTTTTTTTTTTTTTTTCTTCAGTGTGTCACTCACTGGTCTTCATGTCTTTTTGTCCTGATCATCGTGCCATTTTTGGTCTGCTATTTTAGACATCGTAGGTGATCACGGGTATGTTTAGAATTCATACACTCTCATACAGGCATCGTACGATTTCTTGCTCTGACTTTCGTCCACGTTCTGAGTGAAAGCTAGAGTGAAAGCCATATGGAGATCGTTGGAAGATGTCCATGACGAATCCCTACGATTTCTGACTGAGCCTTTACGGTCTCCTTACGATCACTGTACGAGCCCCGCCCATTGGGGCCCGTAGAAAAAGATAGGCTTCTGGTGCCTCCAGGCAAAGCTTTTACATTGCTGACTGTATGACTATCTTTAATATTATTGGTTAACCGCTCAGACGAGCCTACACAGGAAAAGTGGTTTCAAGTCAAAGCATCCACACATACGCTCTGTACGGGCCCCGCCCACTGGGGTCCGAAGAAATAGATGGGGTTCTTGTGCCTCAAGGCAAAGCTTTTACACTGCTGACTGTATGACTATCTTATTACTGGTTAACCGCTCAGGATGAGCCTACCCAGGAAAAGTGGTTTCAAGTCAAAGCATCCACAGATACGCTCGTATAAGCGGTTGTGGCTTTGTTGGATGGTTATATATCAAGAGCCCCGTAAATGGAGACAACGTCCCGACCTGATCTTAGCCGTTGACTGGAACGTTAAGCATCAGTTTCAAACGATGGCTGTACAAATTTTGTCACCAAATCATCATAAAAAAAATAAAATGCGGTTGCATCACGATCATCGCAGCGTCTCCGGACTTTTTAGTGTAGAAAGGTACAAGTAGGCAAAGATCAGGAAAAGGCGCAATCAGAAAAAGATTCCCACTCCAAAAATCCGAGGTTGGAAAAAACCAAACCAACGATCAGGTACTTATACCATGAAAACATTTCGTAAGCCGAATGAGCAGCTATTTTCCCAATAGGTGGCCACTCAGTTACCTTAACTTAACTAAAAATATGAAAACATACATAAGGCGCCGACAGCACAAAAATATTAAACACCAAGACATAAAACAAAAAGAACCACCACAGAAGTATCGACTTGGAACGATCAGTAACAAAAAGTTACTGGCGGGCTTAAATCGATTTTACACGGCCGTAACCTCACCCTCAGCTTCTGCAGTGGTTCATAACATTTAGTTAGTTCTTCGGTCCTCGTGGTGAATCTCTAGATCATTGCTGAACTAAGATTTTGGAAAACACGGCGTATAAACATCAGGAAAACATGTCCGACAAATGTTTACCCCTTTATACCCCACTAGTATATAGTACAGTATAACTGGGGTATGGAGGGGTATACCTATTTTTCTTATTTTTGCTCGAAAACAAAGATTGTAGGTACTCGTTACAACCGCCTCGCAGAAGCGGTTCAAACGTGTACCCATAATCTATGTTTTTAGCAAAAATAAGAAAAAATATCAAAAGTTTTCTAATGAAAATTTTCAATTTTTACAACTCAAGAGAAATCTGTATATAACATGGGCATGTTTACGTAATGAGTTTAACAACTGACGGCAGGGGTGAGAAAAACAATCAGGCCCACGTAAGATTAAACTGAACGTTATCCGTGATACCGACCGTACAGGTGATTATAAACGGCTTGATAAATTTTCTTAAATTCTTATTTTTAAATTTAATTTGTTAGATACTTTATTATGTTGTATAAAGACGTAGCAAATTAAAAAAACGGGGGTTACCAGGCTAAATTATCATTTAAATCGGTTGAAAGAACACCCATTGCGTGTGCCGTAAAACGTTGTTTTTGTTGTTGTTGTTGTTGTTTTTTCGCTAGTTGCTACTACATTTTGGCAATAAAAAAATCGAAAAGTACAAGCAGTACTATCCAAATACCCTACATTTTGATAAGAATATACGTTGTTGAGTCAACATAACCATCACCAAGTGTGAGCTTTGCCTACAATTGGAATTACTAACATATATTTGGTAAATGCATGTTTTGTGGTTATATGTTTAAATCCCCCTTGTCATTGCAAAATTTATCTAATATTATTCAAGAACTCACTTATAACTTTCCGAGAAAAAATATTTAGTGAAAGTCCATCATCTTACGACAAGTCATACGATGAGAGAAAAACATGTGGTCAACAGAACGAAAGCAATACTACAGGCAATTATATTACCCCACCCCCTTTGATTTTGCTCTTGTTATTTGTGATTCTGTACTTATGGAAAACGTGTTTTATGGTATACATGAGTGTGTAGCTTGATATTCAGTAAAAGTTTAGAACATACCTGTGCTTGTTTAATTAAACATGTAGCTTCAATCAGTCGAGTGTTGCTAATTTCAAAGTCATGGCGCCAAAATACGTCGCATAAAATTGATCGAAATTCAACGTAATGTCGCCTTTATTATAATGTCATTGGCTTCATTCCTATTCAAAACCTTCAACAAATTGTGCGGACGCTATTTAAACAATTCGTTGATAAGTTTGTTTTACATAAATCTTCCATTTTCAAAATCCGAAGCTGGCGATTCATAGCCCTCAACAAGAGTTATTCCCTTTCAAAAAGGCGCGACGTAAGAGCATCGACTGTCGTTTCTCTGGCGTCGCAAAGCAACGTCGCACGTAACACCCTGACCTTAAGATTGACGTTACAGTTCCAGCTATACACAAAAATCAAATTACTCGGTGGCTGAGCGGTTAAGAGTGTTGTTTCTTTATCCCTCGATAAACTCACTGATGTATCCTGTGTGGGATCGAGCCAAGTTCTGCTTGCGGGTGTGTCAGGTGGTTTTTGACGGGGTTCTCCCGTTTTTGTACCACTTACTTATTGACCCGTCTCATATGAGCTGAAATAATCTTGAATGGTACGTTAAACTGAATTTAAAGAAATACATGTAACTTTTTCTAAAGGCCAAACTACTGTTACAAATACACCCACATCTATTTAATGTTATACAATGTTGTGTGCATTCAGTAAACAAACGTGAGCCTGTGCGTGAGAAAACCAACAATTTGGGTTCCGACCAGGTCCGACACAAACTGGCCTGTACAGTCACAGAAGATGGCTAGAGACTGGAAATTTTGGATTTAGAAAGAAGAGGAATTGTACTAACCGTGTAGCGAAAACAAAGGCGCTGATCAGCTTCGCGGTTACCGCGAAGCTGATCTGCGTCTTTGTTTTCGCATATGCAAATTGTTGGTTTTCTCATGCACAGGCTCACGTTACTGTGTATACTATACAAAGATATACAGAGGTATCTCGCAATCTAATTCACGTCGCGCGTGTTTGGCAAATGGTTATGCGCGTTTGCGAGATGATCGCACGTGATTGCGCGACGTTTGCGAGTGACACGCGAGTGGCTCGCGAAGCAGTTGCGAGAGCATTGCGAGTAAAGATAATCCCCTACGCGCAACATCGCGCAACGCGCAAATGCGCGATCGCCCAAAGCATCGCGTCACCTGTACTGTACGTACACTGTACGTAGTCATAATGTCTGAAAAGATATAGCGGATACGAGGTGTGTGCAATATTATATCATATTATACAATTAAAGCCCTTCCGTGAGGGAAACATGGCTGTTTGTACGCCTGAGGCCAGTAATTGTACCCGAGAACATGCAATGTCAACAATTGTATTCTTATAGACCTATTGACTTTTTGAAACCGCGCAAGAAGACGAAAAAACAGTGTACCGTGAGCTTTGTCGACAGCTTGCATTTTAGAATTGCGGTGGGAAGTCGAGGATCGGTCAAAAATTATGTTTCTCTATTTATTTCAGAGTATCTTGTCATTTGAAAATAATTAAAAAAAAAGAAAATAAAACAGTGGTTACACCCTTGGAGTGTTTCAAGGCGAATTATTCGAATCAATTATTTCAAACATGAAATCGGCATCGATATGAAAAAAGATATAAGCGCATTTAAGCAACAGCCTATCAAGTCATACAACAAAGTTATTATACATATGACAGAACTTTTTGACTCATCCACGTAAACTACTAGAAAATTATTTTAAACTTCTTTCGCACTATTTCATTTATCATTCAAGACTTCTCGCCCAGGCACACCTGCGACGGAGACATACATTATTCTTATACTGCATTCACAATTGTTGTTGGATGTTGGACAAAACTGGTAATGTTTTAACAATATATATATAGAGAGAGAGGATCTTACACGAGTGGTCATTTCATATGAAATTTATTAAACGAGCCTTCGGCGAGTTTAATAAAATTCATATGAAATGACCACGAGTGTAAGATTCGTTTTATCATATGACTTTTAAAATAGGATTTTATCGCCTTCGAAGTGGACATATTTTCAATGAAAATTTACATTGTTGTTACGGACGTCGTCAATGACGTTACGTATTCCCGCAAAAGTGTTAATACACGTGTACTCATATGATTTTTATGACATGACGTTTTCCACTGGAAAACAGCGACGTCATATGATAAATATATATATCGACAAAAGTTTAGCATTAATGCTCCTATAGCTAAATGTCCATAGATATTGTATTTCGAGAGGACCTATGTGGTTTCGTCGTATATAGAGAAGGAAATGTGGATACCTTAGTCCTAAATCATATTTCAATATCTCAACTTCACATCCCATATTAAGATGCATCAGCCTGGGCAAAAAGTTCAGTTTTTTTTCGATGTTTAAAAAGTTGAGGTCGATGCGTGTTTTGCGTCGTCGTTTTTACAATGTTTTTCCTTTCTGCGCAATCGCACAAAGGGTAAAACATGTAGCCTGTGCGTTTGCTTGAGGTCGATTTTGGGAAGTTAAAGAATAGAACATAATAGAATAATTTTATTTTCTAATCACTGAAGGTCCAGTTAAATGAAATTAGAATTCCCTTATTCCGTGAATATTTTTGGCAAGACTTTACAGATCGTCCCATGATACTTCCTTATTCCGTTACTCTTGACTTTTTAGATATGAGCCGCCTCGTGGGAAAACCAACAATGTGGTTTCCGAACAGGTCCGACACAAACCGAGCTTTAGAGTCACAGAAAAGAGCTAGAAGCTTGAAATTTCAGGTTTAGGAAGAAGAGGAAGTGTACTATCCGTGTAGCGAAAACAAAGGCGCTGATCAGCTTCGCGGTTACCGCGAAGCTGATCTGCGTCTTTGTTTTCGCATATGCAGATTGTTGGTTTTCCCATGAGGCGGCTCATATATACAACACCGTTGATGTTGTAGCATAAGCACAACTCAAATGACCACATTTCTGGCCTGGGCGGAAAGACACTTTGAATAGTAAAAGGTATCCACATTTTCATCTTTATATAAGGAGGAATCCACATTTTTAGATAATGTATAGAAATTTATGGGAAACCCTCAAAATGTGGATCTTTAGGAATGTGTCTTTGATTTAGACTTCTCGTGTAAATTTTCGAAATTACAATAAAATAGTCTGGCTTTCGTTGCCGGTTTAAACAGGGCTACTGATGAGGGTTCATTACCCGAAATTGCGCAATATCGTCCATACTATCTCCCTTTAAATGATTCCAAAGGATCAAACCTTTATAAAAAATTTTCTTGACTATATAGAGAGAGGTAACCACATTTTTAGATACAAGGCATTTCATGGGAAACGCTAAAATGTTGATTCCTGTCTATATAGAGTGGGTTCCACATTTTCCAGTTTTAAGGCATTTTATGGGAAACCCTCAACATGTGGATTCCTGACTATATAGGTAAGGATCCACTTTTTGAAGTATACGGCGTTCATGAGAAACCTTAAAAATGTGGATTCATGTCTATATAGAGAGGAATCCACATTTTCCAGCTTTAAGGCATTCTATGTGAAACCCTGAATATGTGGATTCCTGTCTATATATGGAGGGATTTACATTTTTATACATACAATTACAACCTTTTAACATTCACGGAATAAGGACAATCCTTGATCAGTTGTACTTGATCGAAATGACCAGACCATCTTAAACAAAGCAACCAGACAAGGTTCATGTTTTACCCGAGAAAAGCCGCGGGAAACAGTTCTACAATGAGGCTGCTAAAGAAAGCTTCACGGAAACATGCTGACTAAAAAAAGGCCGACAGGACGTTAATTTTGATTGCTTTTCCGACAGTTTTGTCTCAGCCTTGTCTTCAGATTTTAAAAATTGTTGATTAGATTTATAGACAATTATTTTAGTAAGAAGCAGTGTTTTTTCATGCTGAATTCTGCGACCTTGCGCCACTATCACCAGGATAACATTTCCGTGCAATATTTACCCCCTTATCACCCACTTTTATATAGCAAAACTGGGGTATGCAGGGGTATACCTATTTTTCTTATTTTTGCTCTAAAACATAGATTGTGGCTACTCGTTAGAACCGCCTCGCCGAGGCGGTTCTAACGTGTACCCACAATCTATGTTTTGAGCGAAAATAAGAAAAATATATAAAAAAAAATCGATCAAAAATTTTCAATTTTACAACTAAGGAAAAGTCCGTATATTATATGGGCGTGTTTTCGTAATGTAGAGTGAGAAGCAGTGTTTCTTTTTATACTGTATTCTGCCACCATGCGCCACGACTGAATAAAATTCACCCCATGACGAGGAAGAGCATGTTGAAACGAGCTGTTACAAACAAAAAATTCAGACCTGACATTAAGCACTGACATTTTACGAAATAACAAAATGTAATTAAAAAATCATTGCCAAATATCAGTGTTTAACATTTTGAAAACAAGTTTGTCCTTGAAGATGTCTACTACCTACATCTGAAATTAAATGATATGATAATGATATATATACCACATTATTGTTCTATCTAGCGCCTAAAGATTTTTGTAATTTTAGATTTAAACTACTAAAATTGCGTACTTTTATGGCCACGATTTTAAAGAGTGCCGACAATTACTCTTTTAAACAAGTAATCCTATCTCTGGTCATTCAGTATCTACATTACGAAAACTTGCCCATGCAATAAACCAGAGATTTTTTAGCCTAAAAAATTCAAAATTTTCAGCTAAAATTTTTGATGTTTTTCGTATTTTTGCTCAGAACATAGATTGTGGCCTCGGCGGTTCTAACGAGTACCCACAATCTATGTTTTAGAGCAAAAATAAGAAAAATAGGTATACCCCTGCATACACCAGTTTTACTATATAAAAGTGAGGTTTAAGGGGATTAGTGTTGTGTACGAGTACTTTTGCAGACTGTAACTGAATGTGTTATTTGTTTTCCAGGCATTCTAGTCATTGTGTTGGGGTTTTTTGCAGACTGTAACTGACTTTGTTATTTGTTTTCCAGGCATTCTAGTCATTGTTTTTTTTTTTTTTTTTTTTTTTTTTTTTTTTTTTTGCAAACCACAACTAAATTTGTTATTTGTTTACCAGGCATTCTAGTCATTGTGTTGGGGTTTTTTGCAGACCACAACTGAAGGTGTTATTTGTTTTCAAGGCATTCTAGTCATTGTGTTTGGGGTTTTTTTTTTGCATACAACAACTGAATTTGTTATTTGTTTTCCAGGCATTCTAGTCATTGTGTTGGGGGGTTTCGCATACAACAACTGAATTTGTTATTTGTTTTCCAGGCATTCTAGTGTAGTATTGTTACGTTTGAAAACTATGATATCGATTCTCTTGTGTTTGTAAAATAACTTTGCAGGGCTTTCGCGAATCGTCACGTCATGAACATATGCACTCTGACATCAGGGTGCATTTTTAAAAGTGATGCATCCATACAAAGTTTGAGAACAGTCCGTAGCTAAACCGATTTTTGTTTCAGCTGCACAGTAAGAGAGAGAATGTAAATGCAAATTTTGTTCATATTTGATATCTATTTGTGTTGTGCAATTTTGCAGACCACAACTGAATATGTTGTCAACAGGAAAACATGTTCGTGCTATGAATACCCCCTTAAACCCCCCTTTTATGTAGTAAAACTGGGGTATGCAGGGGTATACCTATTTTTCTTATTTTTGCTCCAAAACATAGATTGTGGGTACTCGTTAGAACCGCCTCGCCCGCCTCGGCGAGGCGGTTCTAACGAGTACCACAATCTATGTTTTGAGCAAAAATAAGAAAATATCATAAAATTTCTGCTGAAAATTTTCAATTTTAAAGCTAAAAAATCTGTGTTAATTGCATGGACAAGTTTTCGTAATACTGTAACGGAATGAGTTATTTGTTTTCCAGGCATTCCAGTCCAGTATTGTAACGTTTGAAAACTATTATTCTCTTAATTGTGTTTGTAAAATAACTTTGCAGGGCTTTCGCGAATCGTCACGTCAAAAATATATATACTCTGACATCAGTGTGCATTTTTAAAAGTGACGCATCCATACAAGTTTTGAGAACAGTCCGTATCTAAATCGATCTTGGTTTCAGCTGCACAGTAAGAGAGAGAATGTAAATATTAAAGTCAAAATGCAAATTTCGTTAATATTTAATATCTATTTGTGTTGTGCAATTTTGCAGACCACAACTGAATATGTTATCATCAGGAAAACATGTCCGTGCTATGAATACCCCCTTAAACCCCACTTTTATACAGTAAAACTGGGGTATGCAGGGGTATACCTATTTTTCTTATTTTTGCTCCAAAACATAGATTGTGGGTACTCGTTAGAACCGCCTCGGCGAGGCGGTTCTAACGAGTACCACAATCTATGTTTTGTAGCAAAAAGAAGAAAAATACCAAACATTTTCTACTGAAAAATTTCATTTTTTACTACTTTAAAAATCACTGTATATTGCATGGGCATGTTTTCGTAATGTTGTTTTCCAGGAATGATGAGGTTCACATTTACAATCGTATTCATCCTGGCTATCTTGCATATGAATTGTGCCGGCAAACCAAAGTGTGTCCGAGCTCCGAAGAAATACGATGACATGGCTACCTGTGGTGATTATTGTGCAGGCTAGTAAGTACACTTCAAAGTATTATTCCGCACATCAGATATAGGAGGTAGAAACTTTCTACTATATAGAAATCTAATATATTTTACCATTCATTAACATTCGCTGGGTAGCGAGGTCAGTGTTGAAAACCGAGGTTTCAACAATCCCCGAGGGACTATGCGAATATTGATAAATGACAAGATTATTTTCGAACGTTATAATCGCATAAATTCTGCAAAACCTTTTTTCGCCTATAAAAAGTAAACTCTTTATTTTACTTCTACAGTGCGTTCCTTTATCGACATAGACCGGGATGGGACTCATTTCCGGAATGGACTACCGGAATGGATATTTCTTTGTGTGATGAAATACTTTTCAGCCTTTTGGCCTAGAATATGCACAGACTGTGATTAGTCCGGAAATCATGTGGTTTAAGACCAGCTAAATTTTGTTCTGTACGATGGGGAAGCCTTGCTAAGATGTGCATATATGCTTATTGGTCACCGTCACACTATTTACTCATTTCTATTTCCATTTGTATTTTTTTAGTTAGAACAATCCCGGACCCCAGCCCTGAGGTACCCTAACCACCATAGGAAGTCAATTTTGCTATGCAAAGATGAAACTATCCTTATGTAAACAACTTGTATGACTGCAGAAATAATTTTAAGCATATAAAATACATTTACAGCATACAAAGCCACATCATAATGTCCATTCCTGTAAATATGTCCATTCCGAGACTTGTCATGAGTTGTCCTCCTTTGTTGATGCTAACGGAATGTCCATACTCAGAGACAAATTAAAAGAAGAAAAGCCTTTCTGGACTGAGATATTTAGCCGAGTCTAAATGATTTGCTAGAGAAGGCTATACATCTTTATTGAAATAGATTGTTCGGTGATCGTAAAACTCGTTTAACGTCGCAGAATATTTCAGTGATTCCTGCGACTTTGTGGTGACGCATATTCACTCATATATTCGTATATTTGTTTCCTACAGCTTGTACAACATATGCAATTTATGTTGAAAAAAAGAAGAAATTAATGTGTACTTTACTTTTGAACCAAAACAAAACATAATTTTGACGGGCTCTTTGCCAGAGCAGCGGACTGATCTTGCAGCCCCACTGCTTGTATTTTTAGCCTCAGAGCATTACACTACAAGCCAAGCTCTGCTTGCGGGTGTCCAAGTGTTTTTTTTTTTTCGGGGTTCTGTCGTTTTCGTCCCACCTACGGATTGGCCCGTTCGTCTCATAACGATTGATATTCTGCGCATATAGTCTCTTGTCTGCCTTTGAACCGTTTCAAAGAAAGCTTAAATGATTCTGCATATGCGCAGTGCCCGTATGCGATTTTATGTAAAAGGTAGCAATATGTGTGTGTGTGTGGAGATTTTATCATTAACGGTGCAAAAATTTATTTGTGCCTGAGCTAGCTTTCGCCTTTCGGCTTCATCAGAAGCATACTGATTACAGCAAGTTTAGAGAAAAATAGAGGGTGAGACGGCGAAAATGTTCGTCCTCGATTTTTGACATAAACAATTACAGATGAAAAATGACATTGTGCTCAATGGCAGAACACATGGGTAACATAAATTTGATGCAATTTGATTAACATCCCGAAAATAAAACTCCGATAAAAGAGGGGGGGGGGTCGGAAATGAAAAAGAAAAAGAAAATAGAAGTAAACAAACACGACCGTTCACTTCAAAGGTTGCAAAACTACTGAAGGCGGGCTATGCATAGACAGGTTATATTACCAAAATCTCAGTCATACTATATATATAGAGAGAAATAAAGATGTACTTAATTGGCAAAGATAGGTTTCGAACCCGCAGACTTCGGCTTCGGCGCCTAGCTATACAGGGCCATCCCATCTACCGACTGTGCTACTTTGCTCCTTAACATTACGAAACCTTGCCCATGCAATATACAATGATTTTTAATGTTCACTTGTTAAAAATGAAAAAATTTCAGTAGAACAGTTTTGATTATTTTCTTATTTTTGCTCAAAACATAGATTGTGGGCACACGTCGAGGCGGTTCTAACGAGTACCCACAATCTATGTTTAGGAGCAAAAATAAGAAAAAAATAGGTATACCCCCGCATACCCCAGTTTTGCTATATAAAAGTGGGGTTCAAGGGGGTAAACATTACACGGACATGTTTTCCTGATATATACTGTAAACATAACGAAGCGCCAAAACGCTGCATTAACATGTATTTATTTTACGTTTCAGCTGCGCCACTGATGAATGCGGGAAAGAATGTAGTGAAGCAGATGTTACATCATATGGAGTTTGTTTAATATTGTTCTCTGGACAAGTCTACTGTAATTGTTTCTGTGAATTTGTATATTAACATCAGCAACCGCAACCACACTGTGTGTGTGTGTGTGTGTGTGTGTGTGTGTGTGTGTGTGTGTGAAATAAACATTTTAATTACTTTCTCACTTACTCACTTTTGTAAGTATACTATGCACAGAACATCGAGCAAGTTTTGGTGCTTCATACACTTTCTAATCATTTAGAGCAACAGTGGCATCCTTTAAATGTCAATAAAGGATAATATGCACGTGATACGATGCATTTCAAAATGTTATCCTTTAAAGGTGTATTTGGAACATCTAAGCAATGCAGAAAGGGTATGAAAGCAGAATACACATCGATCGATTTAATACATTCATAACGAAAACACGCCCATACAATACACCGAGTTTGTTTTTTTTTTTCAGGTGTAGAAATTGAAAATTTGATAACGCAAATTTTAATGTTGTAAATATTTTTGCTCAAAACATTGATTGTGGGTACAAGACGGTTCTAACCAGAACCTACAATTAATGTGTTTTCTTTAACGCTGCCGTCAAACTCATTAATCATGCTCCTTTTTCGAAGCCGTGAAAGGAAATATTGGTATGCATCAGACATTTACATCAAGGGCCGTGTTTTGGACAAAATCTGCTTGGAAACCTATCTGAGGAAAACGTCATTTCTAAATTTTTGGAGCTTCATTTCCCCACGATTAAGCGTTCGTTTCCAAATATGGTTTTGCTTTTTCATTGTTCCAGTGATTAAACAGGTGATTAAGCATGATTGATTTTTCATCTCTCGTAAAGAAGACCTGTCAATTGTGACCACTGTTTTTTAAATTGTGACGTCATGTCAGAATCGCCACAACGTTTCATTTGTAACGTGCAAGCTCTTGATGAAAAGTCGCCAATTATGTTAATATTCCAATACATCTTTTGAGCATTTTGTGCATAGGCTAGCGGGTGTAACGAAAATTGTTAAATGCATTGCAATGTACATTTCTTTGAATTGTACAACTTCGAAAAAAGGCAGTGGAAACTTTGGTGTAGTCCAAAATCATCTAAAACATGTTTAGAAACGAACGATTGCTCTGAAAATAAATAAATTGTGAAGATGTGCTATAAATACATATGCATATTTCGAATTAGGTAGTTTGTTATATATATTATAATCCAATAATTGTTTTGGAAACTCGATTATAGGGCTTAAAATTGTTGATACCAGAATAGTGTTCACATATATGGCATATGATTTAAAAATGAACCAGAGGACCAATGGTCCTGTAAACGCCCATCTGAGATCTGCTACTTATACCAATAAGCATGTTAAAATATTATGCTATAACGCCCCAGTGTAGGGGCAGATGAATCCCCTGGACCGTTTTGTTTTACAGAATAATCAATATTCTGTCCATTTGCCAACTTCAAGCAGGTTTTGCTTTCAAATGACATTTGAACAGTTTTCCTCATTCAAATGCATAGGTAACCCATGTTCACCTTGCCTAAAGTTAGGTCAAGGTCATCACAGGGTCATGATTTATATACACATTGTAGTTTATTAGCAATCAATGCTTCATGCCAAGTTTCATAGAAATTTACCAACCTGTTCTGGAGAAGATTTTAGTAGGGCTTTTAGCATATATTAGTAAGGGTGCCAGCCATCAGAAAAATGGTGATAGGTGGTCGGAGAGTAGCAAAAATTCCATTCATACCCTCTGGCAGAGGACCCCACTGGAAGCTTGAAAACCAATGTTTGGTCAATTTTAAGTCTTGCAAAAGTGTTGAAACTGATGGATGTATACCACAACACACGGCATTCTAAAACACGGTATTCCAGCATGGGGGTGTACATATGAAACAGCTCATATTGCAACTAATACTTATCATAAACCAATGAATATACTATCCTAATACAGCTTTGATACTGTCCTTTCATTCAGTAGTAAGAAATGACAATAAACTCATGTGCATTATTCATACATATTCATGAAAAATCAAATATGAGGGATATCAATAATTTCAACTCCATTTTAAACTATTTTCAGACCCATTCCATAATTCTGGACCATAATTTGACTGAAGTTATAGCTCAATGATGCAATTTCACAACTTCTTTAATGCAATAGGCTACACATCACAATTGTATTTTCATGAATATTAATGAAAAAATGTATCCTTGGTAAAAACAATATAAAAAGAATGGGTGCCTACCTACAAAAATGCTCATATCTGAGCATTCAGTTGTTGTAAAGATGACTTAAATTGAAACCACAGTAATGCATGGATATAGAGCTGTTGTAATGGTTGTCAATAATGCAAATATTTACCAGTACCTTGTATATTTGTGATGAATATATTTAATGGTACATATCAATAAAATCACAAAAATCATTAAAACCCATAATAAAACTCATTTCAGGCCCAAGCTATCATCCTGACACACTGTTATTGCACCAGAGATGCCATTGGCAACTTTACAGATATCAAAGGCCTGATATTAGAATCATCTCATTTGCATATTCATGACTATTATTTACAAAAAAAGTAAGAATATTTGAGAAAAACCTTTAAACTTAAAGAGTAAAGTAACTAAATCAGATGTTTCTGACATTTGAAATGAGATTGGGTGCTGAAAGTGATATTAAATGAATGCTTAAACTATGAACTATTGCCTTAAAGTCATATGTATATGAATCATTTGCTTTTCACTTTCAAGAATATTAATGTTAGGGTAAAACTTAAAGAGTAAACTAAATAAATCAGATGTATCTGACATTTGAATGGACATAGGGTGCTGAAAGTGATATTAAATGAATGCTTAAACTTAGAGTAAGAATATTGGATAATAAAAAAACACAGAAAAGTTAAAAAGGTACACCTTCAAAATGATTTGTATATTCGCTACTGATAGCATATGAGTGCAGAAATTGGTAATAAATGGTTGCTTTGACAATGTACCCTAACTGTGTAATCTGATTTTCTGATCTAATTTCTCTTCAATAGTAATGAAAACTTCAAAGTAAGAGAAAAAAGTTTGAAAACTGAAGGGATATACCAACTAAATCATTGATATCTCAGATTTCCATTGCCTTTGAATGTTGAAATTGACATCAAAGGACTAGGACAATGTATTATTGTCGTATGATATCTTATACGGCAATATATTCCTTTGACATTAAGTAGAACATCGATACAAATAGAAAATGACAGACTAAAGGGGGTCCATCAACAAAAAACACTTGTATTTTGGTTGCTTAGATATATCTGGCAACTTGACAATAGAACATTCTAATAGCAATTAGCTGATGCAATTTTGAGCTCTCAAAGGTCATTGCCAGCAGAGAAATAAACGATTTTGTTGGTTTACCCCTTCGGATTTCCGCATTTTTTCTCTCATTTCTGAAGTTCTCATTAAAATTCATGAATTGTTCTGTGGTGTTTTCATTTTTAATTTTCAAAAATAATCATGAACATTATATTTCTATAAAGCTAGAGGGCAACAGTACATTGCATTAATCATTAGTTGATACCACTATACATGTAAGCAATCTGGGTCTATAAACAGTACATCTACAAAACATTGTTATTTTGTAGGTATATCCTTTATTTTCCAAACTTTTCTGCGATTTATTAAGTTTTAATTCATATTCATGAGTATGCAAATTAAATGATTTGCTTATTAGACATTGATGTAAAAGTGCTGTGCCCATGGATGCCTTTGATGAAGATTAGTTTGAGATTACTAAAATTGATAGGATTGTTTTTTTTTTTTTTGTTTTGTTCAATGTGAAGTTATCGACTCTGCTCTACATATTTCAGCATTAGAAAGGCGGTATTTGAATAGCAATTATTGTATAAACAGATTCCTGGGCATGATTTTAGAAATGAATAAGTAATATATATTGTTTTATTTTACATTAAAGACTTAAAAATACTCATAAGAAACATAAAGTCTTCACCTTGTTTTAAAACATTACACCTAGACAACGGGCTTGTTACATGCGTTACATTATTCAGTAAGATCACTGAGACTAGTTTCTTGGTAACAATCGTAACAGTTGTTTAGAGCTTTGGTATACAACTATCAAGGAAGCATCTAAATCCTAAGATATAACCACCATTCCGAAGAATTGACATGTTATAGATAAATAGTAATGCATCATTTGGCATATTAGACTTGGGGTTAGACTGCTGAATACTTCATTTAAGACGACACATATAAGGCAGGAAAAAAACATTGTGTGTCATTTGAACATGGTAATGGAAATAAATATCTTGTATATGGTAAAATGCATAGAACACCCACAAAAGTGAATAATGTCACCTAAAATTGTGTTTTTCAAAGGATATTTCAATTTACATAACATGTACACATTACAGTCAGTGGAGGTCAGAAGTTTGTTCAAACAACTTTAATATGTAGCATAGGCATGCAGAATGCAGACTTTAAGAGTAACTTCAGTAAAATGATAAAATGCTGTCATTTTTCTGTAGATCAATCAGTCATATCATATTTTTATTTTTACCAGTAATATATACCAGCCTGTTACATGATAATGCACCAATGCTCAGAGTGCAAATATCTCTTATTCGACCAAGCTTGAGTTTTCTTTAAGATAAAGTCTTTTATATTGTCCAAAGACTGTACTCAACAGCTGTCCCAGCAAAAAATGACTAACCAAAATGAAATTGTGAAGCTATTTCTTTGTTGGGAGCCTTACCTATTGACAAATTATCTTCTGTTACATACGTTACATGTCACAAAAAGCTAAATAATAGACAATCACATAAATTTTGTAAAACAATATTTTGCTAGCTTTGTTGTTGTAGATATTGGATTAAAGGTTTTTTAAAATGAATTTTCAAGTTGACGTGTCACAATAGAATGACGCAAATACAGGGATTTATTCAGTTTATAATGTTACACCATGGACAATTATTTACTCTGTGAGGATCTATAGCTTTCCATTATCTTAAAATATTCTATTACTTTTTAAATTTTCATGCAGAACCAACCAATTAGGCAAAGTGAACCATATTAACAAAAAGACTATAATTTTACAATTCAAAATAAAAATTTTAGATATTTCTGAAAAATGGCATAGCTACGCCCTTAAAGCGTAACGTATGTAACGTTATTTTTGTTTTAAAAAGTTAAATTAAGTCTCACTAGCAGCTATATGTAATTACTGGCAGCTGCAGTGAAAAAAAATTGTATGAACATGAAAATAGGCAACATACTTATGGTTTTGGAATCTGCTGGCTGTCCTAGAAGTCACTGATCAAAAAAGCTTGGGTACGTCATTTTCACCAACAATAAAAGTACTTTTGCAAGACCGAAAAAAATTAAAACATTGGTTTTCATACTTCCCAAAGACAGTACTAAACAACTATACAAAAGAAATTTTTGCTAAACAGGTGGCCACCCAAAGTGCTTTTTTGGTGGCTTTTTACCATCTGGCACCTTTACTATATGGGCATGGCGGCCATCTATTTAATGTGACCAGGATTTATTATATTATACAAATAACCCCCATTCATACAAATAGTTCACATACAATTTGGCTTCGATTGGCCAAGCGGTTCTAGAGGAGGTGTTTGGATTTTATGGTAATATACATGTATATTCCCCGAGGGTGGGGGCAGATAAGCCCCTGGGGTCCAATTTTTCCGAATCATGAATATTCCTCCATACTTCTCTTTTCTTCCCTGAGTGTTCCTTTAAAAACATATCAACAGTTTTCCGCCATTAAAAGGTATAGACGACCTATGTTGACCTTGCTATAAACTAGGTCAAGGCGATCACAGGGTAATGAATTAGATATACATTGCATTCCTTGTGCCATCAATGCTTCATGTCAGGTTTCGTTGAAATCAGTCCATCGGCTCCAAAGAAGAAGATGTGGCATGGCATGGCGTCCATCTTGGTCATATGACCTAGATTATTTATAAAATGTATTTACACATTGGTTCCACTACCCTAAAGATGTTATACATACAATTGGGCTTTGACTGGATCAGCGGTTTCAGGTGAGAATGATACGAGAAAATGTTTGAATATTATGGCAATATATATATTGCCATAATAAACAAACATCTTCTCGTATCAATATCTATATACATTGTATATCTATCTATCTATGTATATTGTCCCAGGTTGGGGTCATATCAGCCACTGTGGTCCATTTTTTTCAGAACCAATAATATTCAGTCCTACTGTAAATTTCCTGCAAGATAATCACTTTAAATGACTTTTCAACAGTTTTCCCCGTAATGCATTGGTGACCTACGTTGACCTTGTTGTAAAGTAAGGTCATGATTTATATATTAAACGATTAAAATTTATTAGGAATTAACTGCAAAGTACATACATGAACAAAGCACAGTTGTTATCCTAAGAAAGAAATAATAAGAAAGGAAATTGACGTCTATAATAATACATCATCTATATATCATATGTGCGAACCTGTGAGAAAAACTGCTCCTCGCAGGCGTGAGTGGTAACAAAGCAGAAGATCTGTTATACATAAATCTTACTACTTTGTAAAACTATATTGATATGTATCATATGATCACTTTTCAACCAAAAGCTGATATCCCGAGTACCAGTTGTACAACCTTTTTGATGGCAAACCTACACTAGCCAAAGACCTCAAGTACAATTTTAGCAATGTGGCTCAGATAATGTATATGCATATTATTACACCCCTACTACAGTAACACAAACAAAGATATACAAGCTGTTTACTAAGTCTATACAAGTAAGTAAACAATCATCAGTAGCTGGTGTAAATAGAACCAATATCATATAATAAGGTTGATTACATAGCAGCTAAAGAATTTGTTATGAAGGTACAAACATTAGCACAGTGTTCTTTACTTTGAGGATTAAGTAATACTTTTAACAGATTTAAGTCTGGGCTTGAAATATCTAAGTGTGTCAGTTTGTTAAAAAGATTGGTTCTTTCAGACTGATTCTTTGTGCAGTGCAGCATAAAATGTGCCTCATCTTCAATGTCGCTACAACAACTACAAAGCCTATTTTGACGTGGTATTTTTGGTCTAGTATATCGACAGGACTCAATTTTTAATTTATGGGCACTAATTCTTTACTTTGTTAATTCTTTGGCCAAGTTCTTTGCCTCATTAAAAAGTAAGTAAGGTTGTAATTCAAATTTTCCACAAATGTGCGAGAAAAATGAAAGTTTATTATCAGGGTTGTTCTGAAATTTTAATATATCATCATCTAAGCTATTGCTATTGTACTTTTGCAACTTAGTAATTAAGTAATTTACATCACTATTATTAATGTCTAAACCCATTTTAGCTGCACTGTTATGAAGAAAGTCCATCCAACATTTACTACCAGTGTTTTTAAGTTCTAGATCAGTTTGGTATGCTTCATGAAGCAATCTCGAATGTGGAAGCTTTGATAGTCTATCCTTATATCTGAAGGCTATTGAAGTAATATGCTCCAGAATCCTTCTTCTACCCAGTTCCCACCTACAAGCAAAATTTGAGGCATTTTTGTGCACTCCAAGAACATTTTTACAAAATTTCTTATGAAGCCTTTCAAAAGGTAGAAAATCCGGCCTATAAACATTAAAATCACATATCCAAACTTCAGCTCCATATGTGGCTATAGGTTTAATGAGTATGTCAAACAATTTAATTTGTATTTTGATAGGTATGTTTTCAAAATTATTCAATTTTGATCTGAGAGAAAATAAAGCCTTGACGCTTTTATCGCATAACGCTTTAGCAGAATGTTTCAAGTTACCATTGAAGAAGATCTCAAAACCTAAATATTTGTAATTATCCACTAACTGCAGTCTAATACCATCAAAATAAAGTGGTGAACTGAGAGTTCTTTTTTCCTTACTGAATATCATTATTTTTGTTTTCTGTGTGTTAACATTTAACTTCCACTTTCGACAATTATAAAATGTTTGAATGAGCTATCAGGATATTGTGACAATATCCTGATAGCTCATTCAAACATTTTTTTTTATATAAAGTATAACATAGTCGCCCTATGCGTGCTCTGTATGAGTTAAGTTATGTTGAAGATGTATAAGACTATTATTACTGAAGTATTGTTAAGGGTTCGTAAGTTAATTTGATACTGTAAGGAACTTGTATAGCATTGTAAAGGAGCATTATATTTTTGAAATCTATTCACTTTTATAACAGTAAAATATCCGCTCTATAACTTTGCACAATTGTTGCAGCATTGTACTTTTTAAAGAGTTCAAACTACTAATGTTTACTTGGCGTGGAAACAAGTCAGTGTTTTGAAATCTGTCATGAAACTGCTGGTCTGTTATTCTAGTTTATAAACAATTAAATACCATGATATTTATAAAGGTGCAATACGTGAGTTCATTATGGGACAGTTGATCATATGATGTTTATCATCCCATATATTGTTTAATGCCAGTAATCAAACTGACAGATTGTTATTTATTTTAAATTATTGAAAGTCCAAAATAGGTTCTAGAACGTATGTGGGCACGTCGCCTTCTGCATATAATGTCCCGCTCTGATCATGCACTTCAGAATGAGAATCAGAAAGATTTGGATTTGGATTAGACAGTATCAGAACTACTTTGTTCAGTAGAACTCTTGGGTTGTAAATAAAACAATAAAAATTTAGAAAGA
This sequence comes from Rugalucina vietnamica, assembly GCA_964017185.1. NCBI lineage: Eukaryota > Metazoa > Mollusca > Bivalvia > Lucinida > Lucinidae > Rugalucina > Rugalucina vietnamica. The sequence goes on from OZ024879.1 coordinate 44,518,770, forward strand.
CTTTATTACTTAATTAAAACACAACGCGAAACTAAACGATCACAGTCATCAGTTATATAATAGCTGATTTGATTGTTGCCGTTCGCAGGCTGAACAAAAAGGAAATAACACAAAATGGAATAGAAAGAAAACTTCAAAAAGGTATAGCCAGTTTGCTGTCTATAAAAACTGATGTTTTGCTGAATTTCTGGCTTGTTATAAGTGATAGAATTAAATTTCTGGCGCCAATGTTATTGGTGTACTAATACATAACTGGAAACTGATTTTCAGAATTTTCACTTGTTGTTTTCTTGCATTTGTCTATTAAACTTAATTCAAAAAATTAAGGCTTGATGAAGGGGAGTACTTTAAGTTATTGTAACAGCTGTAGGCACCTCCCAAGCACAAATCCCATTCAATAAAGTTTCTATAGGCAGATTAATGTCATTCAATGTGAAGCCAATAGTATACCCTTCAACAAAGTAAGTCCTCTACCTCATGTAAATGACTTCTCAATATACCTTCAGTTACCACTTTTATTAAGCTTCTAAGTGTCATTATCAGACTCAGTAATCTCCTGCCTCTTTAATATCCTCACTATCAGAGTCAATGTTTCAAAATATTATAATGTGTTCCCAATCACATCCGATTTTTCTGGCAAAGTTTTAGGTGGCATTTCTTTTTTCTTGGTGAATAAAAAGACAGGTAAAATATTAACAGTTATACATACAGACCTGTATTATAACTGCATTTTGCGCATTATAGCCATGACATTTTAAAACCTACATTATGGTATCTGTTTCCAATGTAAACTGCTTTCTGGTAGACTTACAAGTCTCTACTTACCATCGGTTGGTCAGTTTGGGACCTTGCTATTCCCATGTGCAAGTTATTGAACAAAACAGGCCACTCAATGTCTTACCTCAGTTGGAACACACGCCTGTTCTTAGTTTTACCTAGTGCAATTTTTGCTAATGTGCAGTTTAATACTAACAAAGGGGGAGCATATTCCTAGGCAATTACATAAACAAATTTACTCCCATGTTCAGAACAGCCAAAATGCCCTTTAAAAATGGGCAGTTTTCAAAAGAAACTTTTTAACCTTAAATTGTAAAAAATGTTAAAAATATAGATTGGTTATGTATAAGATAACCATTTAATATGCACCATACCGCAAAGCCATTGGTTTTGTTGTTTTGAAGATATTCAGCAAAACATCAGTTTTTATAGACAGCAAACAGGCTATAGGTGCTGTTTACTTTTACGTTTCTTTTGGTTGTGAATGTTAGCCGTGATTCTACCAAGTACTTGGCCCTTATTTAAATAATGCTTTAAGAAATTAACTAAATAAAAGGCACTTATTAAATTGGAAATGGCACAGGCTCAGCAGGGTCAGCAACAAGGTCCGGTAGACCCAGCTGTACAGGCATTTCAAGATTAAAGGTTAGAATTAAACAATGTAACGCAATCATTGACCGCACAGGGAATCTCTGGCGTGGTGAATAAATTCGATGGCAATCCAAAACATTACCGGGAATGGATTAAATGAATTGAGAAATATGCTGTATTAGTAAATGCAAATGATGATAGGAAAATAATTAATTGCATACCAAACTGCAAGTGCTGCTGTGTCTGGGTTCATACACAGATACATGCAAGCTAACGCTGATCATACATGGGACCAGATGAAACAGCAGTTGGCAACCAGATTTTCTGATGTCACTGATGCGCAGATGGCATTGTCTCTATTAAGGCAGGTTAGGCAGAAGCAGGGTGAGACAATACAAAACTATGCCGAATGCATCCTATCTTTAGCTGAGGATGCATATGATAATCAAGGGGGGACGCGGTTGAGAGGCAACTCATTGATATTTTGTCGATGGATAACAGAATGATCAATTGAAAAGGAAAATTTTACGTTATCAGCCGAACACATTACAAGGGGCTGTGGTAGTTGCCACCAATGAATTGAATTTAAGAACTAGGGTTCAGTTGTCCCACAGTACAAGCTCAAAAGAACAGCCAATGGAAGTTGACCATTCTAGAGGTCAAAATTTCGTTATGGGAATAGGTTCCGTAAGGTAAATAGTACGGAGTCTCACAGACCACCAATCAGATGTTGGAATTGTGGTCAGCAGGGACATATTAGTAGGGACTGTAAACACACAGATCAAAGTAGGAGGCCACTGGGTCATGTTAGACCTAGAATGCAACAACCACGACAACAGGGACGTCAGGAAAACTAGGACGATCTTTACATAGGGAGGTCAATGTAAAAAGTGAACAAAATAACATATTGGAAAATGCATCACAGAAAACATACACAATAAGTGTTTCAGGTAATCCAAACTTATGCCTTGTAAAGATAGGGAAACAAAGGTATATAACTCTTGTGGACACAGGAGCAGAGTGCTCATTAATGCACCATAGAATTTATGACCGCGTGAAACACAAACCTAAATTGGTTAACAAAAAGGTTTGTTTGCAATCTGCAAATGGGTCTGAATTAAAATGTGACGGTTGCATTAATGTACAAATTTGTATCGGTGGTACCGAAGTGTCTCAAGATTTCTATGTGATCAGAGATTTGAATTATAGAAACTTGATACTGGGTTTGGATTGGCTTAAACAAAACAACGTAAGGATTTATTTTGATTTAAAATAGAATTAATGGTAAACATTATGTTAACTTGGAAGAAGATATTCATATTGCCTCAACAGTTAGGATGAAAAAAACATGCTTAATAAAACCGCAATCTGCTGTAATATGCTATGGTAAAGTTAGAGAAAACCCGGACTTACCAATAAGACAAACTTATATAATTTCACAAATTGATAAAGGTTTTCTTGTGAACCAATCAGGCTTACAAATCATAAATACTGTAGAAGCTTTGGCAAAAGATAGATCAGTGCCTTTGTTAATTGTAAACAATACAAATAAATTCGTCAAAATATTTAGACACGGTTTATTGGCAAAAATACAGGAATTCAAAACAATGTTTCAACTATTAATTCAGTAATTGGAAACAAACAAGCTGAAAGTAAACTAAACTTAAATGACTTAGATGTCCCCGAGAAATATAGGTCAAACATAGAAAGTTAATATTGAAAAATCAGGATTTGTTTGCTAGTAAAGATTCAGAGTTAGGACATACAGTAGTAGGAAACAATGAACCCATTGAAATGAGGCCTTACAGGACACCAATTAAAAATAGGGAGGTAATTTATAAGGCAATCAATGAAATGCTAGATGCTAACGTCATAAGAAGATCTAGATCACCTTGGTCTTTTCCTGTGGTCATAGTTGATAAGAAAGATGGAAGTAAAAGGTTTTGTTTTGACTTTAGGAAGCTGAATAAAATGATAAAGAAAAACTCTTACCCTTTGCTTCTTATTAATGATATCTTGGCATTACTTGGTAAAGCTAGGTACTTCACGTCCTTACATTTGAAAAGTGGGTATTAACAAGTTGCCATGGATGAACAGGACAAAGAAAAGACAGCTTTTGCATGCCATAAAGGTTTGTTTGAGTTCAATGTTATACCCTTTGGCCTTTCTAATGCTCCTGCAGTGTTTCAAGAACTTATGTCTGTTGTCTTACAAGGCTGTAGTAACTTTGCAACGGCTTACTTAGATGACATGATGATTTTCAGTTCAACATTGGAAGAACACTTAGAACATTTGAGCATTATATTTGGCAAGTTAAGACAGCATAATTTGAAGCTGAAACTTAAGAAATGTAGCTTTCTTAAGGTTGAAACAAACCGTTTTACGGCTGTCTGATACTGCGTCGTTTCGGTTCATCATTGGATATCAACAAAAGACAAGATGATCGCATGTAGAAATATTATTTAATGAATGGATGACGTCATACGTGTAATGAACAACGATGAATGTTGACATAGATGGACAAAACCATGGTACAATCTGAAAATATATCAATATTTTCCCTATAGTCACAATACATGTACCATCATATGAAAAAGTATAAACTTTTCACAACCTAGCTAAAATGGCGAATGCCATGACGTATAATAACAAAATGAGAAACAAACATGTAAACAATGAAAATGGCTGAGCACAGATTTGAATAAACTCTTGTAGTGTACAACAACACACAAAATACAGGTACAAAAACAGTTTCTTATGCCATCTAAATGACAATAAAGCATTCTACGGAGGTTTACAAAGGATTTGAAATAAACATACCTGAAAATATATCAATATATTCCCTATAGTCACAATACATGTACCATCATATGAAAAAGTATAAACGTTTCACAACCTAGCTAAAATGGCGAATGCAATGACGCATAGGGGTCAAACATGATGCAAATTAGCTGTGTCAACATGCATTGTTAAAGTATAGGATATTATGGGCAGAAAAATGGGACAAGGGCAGGAAATAGGGCAAAACTAACCATTACTTTATGGTAAATGGGAATAGACCTATAACACAACCTATGACATCTAGGCTTTGTCATAAGTGAGGATGGAATCAAACCAGATGAGAAGAAAGTTGAAGCAATCAGATCTTTGCCTGCACCACTTTGTGTCGGAGATGTAAGATCATTTATAGGTATGTGCTCATACTATAGAAGGTTCATACCAAAGTTCTCTCACTCACAGATAGCAGAACCCATAGTTGCCTTGACAAGAAAATATGCTCATTTCAAATGGTCAGATGCACATCAAAAAGCTTTTGAATATCTGAAAGAAAGTTTAACTGCTGTTCCACTTTTGGTTTATCCAGATTCAAATAAGCCTTATGTATTGTACACAGATGCTAGTGATACATGTATAGGCGCTTGCTTGACACAAGAATGTGAAGGTGATGAGAAACCAATTTATTACTTATCTCATAAGTTGTTGATCACTATGTAAATGGTCAGTGGTTGAGAAGGAGGCCTTTAGTATTCACTTTGCTCTTCAGAAATTAGATTACTATTTGCATAATAGCCAGTTTGTTATCAGGACAGATCATTAGCCTTTGAAATACTTACTCGATAGTCCTATGCAAAACAAGAAAATTCAAATGAAGGCCTTAAGTATGTCAGGTTATAACTGTACAATAGAATACATTGCTGGTACTACCAATACATGTGCTGATTTGCTCTCAAGACATCCAGACAATGTTCAGAAAGCTTCAGATATTCAGAACAGTGACGAAGTTGAGGATCAGACTGTGCTTGATGTCAATGACTACTTGTATGAGGTCAATGTCCTTGATTCCAATCAGTTCGACCCCAAAACATTTGCAAGTTGTGATTTGCCCAATGATAAGTCCTTTGAGAAATGTGATTGCTCAGACCTTGTAAAAGGAGGTTTTGACATGACAGTTGAACAATCTAGAGACGATTCTATCTCAGAAATTAGGTCAATGATCTTAAATGATAAAGAAAGTAAATATGTGCAAAAACATTACCTTCTGATAGATGACTTAGTATACTACCTCTCCAATGTCAATGATGATCCTTGTTTGAGATTGTTCATACCAAAACACTTGACAAGCTTTGTTGTAAAACAGTATCATGATGAAAATGGACACATGGGTGTACAGAAAACATTTGATTCTATACGCCAGAAATATTATTGGCCAAATCTATTCAAGGAGATTAACCTATGTAAATGAGTGTGTCATTTGTCAAACCAGGTCATTACAGAAAATAAGACCACCTTTACAAGAGACAGACATTCCATCATATCCAATGGCTAAATTGAGCCTCGATCTATCAGGTCCTTATCCTACCACAATGTCAGGTAATAAATACACTATAGCTTTTGTTGACTGGTATAGTGGATGGCCCGAAGCTTTTGCAGTTCCTGATAAGACTGGTGAAACTGTGGCTGATTTGATAATTGATCAGATTTTTCCACGTTTTGGTTCTTGTTTACAGTTGGTAACCGATAATGGTACAGAAAATGTAAATAAGGTTGTAAAAGAAACTTTGGCAAGATTAAAGGTTGATCACGTTTTGACAAGCGTTTATCATCCCCAAAGCAATGCTAAGGTAGAAAGGTTTCATAGAACTTTGCATGATGTGTTGTCAAAGAAAATTGTTGATAATCCTCAAACCTGGGATTTAAATCTTAATCAGGCTTTAGCAGCAATTCGATTCAATGTTAGTGAATCTTCATAGTTCTCACCATTCTTTCTCTTGTATAATAGGGATGTAGTTTTGCCCATAGACAATATACTGAAACCTAGGAGGAAGTATTTGGGTGAAGACCATCACCAGATTGCTTTGCAAGAGCAGCACAAAGCATTTGATTCTGTTAGAAATCACTTAAAGAAGGCAAAGAAAAGACAAGCAAATATGCAAATAGGGGAACAAAAGAAGTAAAATTTGAAGTAGGGGATCCTGTTTTCTATAAAAATATGACTAGAAAGAATAAATTTGATGTTAGATTTAAGCCTTATTATAGAATTATACAACAAACAGGTCCTGTTTCCTACATCATTAAAAATAAATTAGATGGTTCAACAAGTAAAGTATATGCAGGTGAAATAAGACATGCGCATATAGATGAATGGCAAATTGCCAAAGACACAGAAAGAAGATGTTTGAGAAACGCAGCATATGCAATTCCGCCTCAGGCTTCTGATTCAGAAACATCTGATTCTGAGTCGGAAGAAAACATACCTTTGGCAAGATTAGCACAAAAATATAGGAAGGAAAGAGAAACGTCCTCTGATGAAGAAGACATTCCCCTTATGGAATTAAGGAAACGATTAAGGTATAGGGATAATAGGCAACGTGAAGGTCAAGGGACAGAAGTCAAGGATATGGACTGTAATGACGAGTTGTACTCTGATAATTCCACTTCCTTGCCTTTTGTTAGCAACAATGATTCTGATGGAGAAATGGAGGTGAACGAAGTTCGTTCACAGTCTGACTCCATGCAGCGTAAATCAATTAAGTTGGAGGAGGAGGGGCATCAGGAGCCTCGGTCTCAAAAGGGAGGCGTTAAAGAATTATTGAGGTTAATATCAAATATGTTGTAAAACGACCTCACATTATGCATGTTTATGATTGTGAATTGTAAATAATTGTGTACCTCATGATATGTGCATTACATTACAGTGAAATATTATTGTTTCATTTCATATAAATTTAAGTTACATACACTTATCTTAGGGTCATTGCTAGTAAGCCATGTTTTTGGACTCTTTACATCCGAATACGTTTCAAATGTGCAATAGCTATCATTTCCAATTCTGTAATCCAGAGACAGCGCTTTATCAGGCAAACATAAACGAGTTTTGTATTGTCGCTTTGTTTAAACAAATTGCGCATGACATTCAGACAAACTGTAAACAGATTGTTGTTTTGGATCAGTTGCCAACAACTAGGTATTTGTCATATGGTATTTGGATTATTGTTACCCATATACCTCTGACATTTACGATAAATTGCCAGTCACATGAACCCATGACGAGTGACATTAAAATTGTACCACCATTTGGCATTATTAAACTAAACAACACCTGTAAAGCATCCAATAAATATTTACAGTTGCCAGAATATTTTGAGAAACACACTCACTTTGAAAGGTCAGATCCACTTAAAGCACTTGTGAAACTGCATGACATTTCACAGCTGTTCATTTGGAACAATTCTAAAACGGAATTCAAAAAAATTAAGCCATTGAATTTACCACCACAATTGTCGGGCTTAAAAGTGATTCCTATGCAAAGTTTTCTTCGCGAAACACATGCATATAAAACGGTAAATGTTGAAAACAGCCAAAATAGTCATGACTGGACAATTGTTGTAGTTAGCCTAGTTGTGTCAATCCTGTTCATACTTGTAATTGTATAGTTAGTTGCACGGAAACATAATTGGCCGTTGTATGAGCAGATAATTGGTAGAAAATTGGCTAATAGACATAACCTTGAGGGGGTAAATGTGAAACAGGCACCTTCCAAAGTTGAGGATGTCGAAATGTCTGCCCTTATCAAACATAAAAGTGTCAGTCACACTCAGGAAGGACGGTTAAATTCCTTCGGGCAGTCAAATAGAAATGCCAACACTACTTTGGCATGGATGCATGGACAAAATGCATGAACAGTATGGAAATCTACATGTAGTGATCGTTAAGGAGACAACCCAACCATCGTGTATATAAATCATATGAACTATATGTATATATTATTGTGCCTTGTATGATCCTAAAGATCATGCTTGGACGAAGATGAAGATTATTGACATTTAATGACTTTGTTTAAAGTCCTGGGTATGACCCTAAAGGTCATGCTTAGGTGAAAATTCATAAGGCAAGTTAATGATGGACATAACGATTGACAACGATAATTATTGTACATTACTTTGTACGTTACAGTGGTGGAAAGAAACGGACGATAAAATGGTAATGAGGTGTCATTACGGATGTTGCTCTGCAGTAACACATCGTCAGATTCATGTACAACTGTTGCAGTGTAAGTTTGGTTGTTACAAACCATACCCGATACCACAACCATATCCTATCTACATGGTTGTGAATAAACAAACACCAACGCCAGATGTTGACAGGGCAGGATTTCAAACAAACGAGGACCAACGCTTACCAATTATCCCCATCCCACAACCGCCAGACGTAATTGATCTGAAAATTGTTGGGCCGACGATACAGAATGAGACTGTGGTGTTCTAAATGAGAGTGACATTCAGTAATCCTGATTAGAAAGACAATGAGGGACAGATTTTGTGCAATAATTAGGTTTCAATGACTTGACCTTAAGATTATCACAAATGATGTATATATATCTTGGATCTTGTTCACTTGGTCACATTCGGTGAGGTTCAGATTGACAGTTATTATTAATTTTTAGTGTTGACTAAAGTACTTGTCATGAATATGAAGCTATAATCCTGGTCACTTTAATGATCTGTAAAATTGAAAATTTTGGTCATCCTGGTCGCAATGTGCATACAGATGGACATTCTGATCAGGGTACATAAATGAATGTTAAGATTTTATAAAATCCTGGTCACATTCTAGACACAAACTAATCATGCATATAATGCATATCATCCTGGTCTAGATACATACATGTACTAAACTGGTCAATTTGATTGGTTGTTACATGTACATAAAATGTTTTGAGGATGTTATGTGTTGATTTCGTGTTAACATTGACTTAATAACAATGTTGTTTTATGTACATTTATTTATAAGTATGTAAACTCAAGAAGTCATGATCAGATTGTGGGGACAATAAAGAGTTAATTGTTTTAATGGTAAAAGGATTTTATTATAGGTAAATTAATTTAATGCTGTATTAAATTAATATAATTAGAATGGGAGGTGTATTACATAGTCGCCCTATGCATGCTCTGTATGAGTTAAGTTATGTTGAAGATGTATGAGACTATTATTACTGAAGTATTGCTAAGGGTCCGTGAGTTAATTTGATACTGTAGGGAACTTAAGTATAGCATTGTAAATGAGCATTATATTTTTGAAATCTATTCACTTTTATAACAGTAAAACATCAGCTCTATAACTTTGCACAATTGTTGCAGCATTGTACTTTTTAAAGAGTTCAAACTACTAATGTTTACTTGGCGTGTAAACAAGTCAGTGTATTGAAATCTGTCATGAAACTGCTGGTCTGTTATTCTAGTTTATAAACAATTAAATACCATGATATTTATAAAGGTGCAATACGTGAGTTCATTAAGGGACAGTTGATCATATGATGTTTATCATCCCATATATTGTTTAATGTCACTAATCAAACTGACAGATTGTTATTTATTTTAAAATTATTGAAAGTCCAAAATAGGTTCTAGAACGTATGTGGGCACGTCGCTTTCTGCATATAATGTCCCGCTCTGATCATGCACTTCAGAATGAGAATCAGAAAGATTTGGATTTGGATTAGACAGTATCAGAACTACTTTGTTTAGTAGAACTCTTGGGTTGTAAATAAAACAATGAAAATTTAGAAAGACTTTATTACTTAATTAAAACACAACGCGAAACTAAACGATCACAGTCATCAGTTATATAATAGCTGATTTGATTGTTGCCGTTCGCAGGCTGAACAAAAAGGAAATAACACAAAATGGAACAGAAAGAAAACTTCAAAACGGTAGGTGCTGTTTACTTTTACTTTTCTTTTGGTTGTGAATGTTAGCCGTGATTCTACCAAGAACTTGGTCCTTATTTAAATAATGATTTAAGAAATTAACTAAATTAAAGGCACTTATTAAATTGGAAATGGCACAGGCTCAGCAGGGTCAGCAACAAGGTCCGGTAGACCCAGCTGTACAGGCATTTCAAGATTAAAGGTTAGAATTAAACAATGTAACGCAAGCATTGACCGCACAGGGAATCTCTGGCGTGGTGAATAAATTCGATGGCAATCCAAAACATTACCGGGAATGGATTAAATCAATTGAGAAATATGCTGTATTAGTAAATGCAAATGATGATAGGAAAAAATTAATTGCATACCAAACTGCAAGTGCTGCTGTGTCTGGGTTCATACACAGATACATGCAAGCTAACGCTGATCATACATGGGACCAGATGAAACAGCAGTTGGCAACCAGATTTTCTGATGTCACTGATGCGCAGATGGCATTGTCTCTATTAAGGCAGGTTAGGCAGAAGCAGGGTGAGACAATACAAAACTCTGCCGAACGCATCCTATCTTTAGCTGAGGATGCATATGATAATCAAGGGGGGACGCGGTTGAGAGGCAACTCGTTGATATTTTTGTCGATGGATAACAGAATGATCAATTGAAAAGGAAAATTTTACGTTATCAGCCGAACACATTACAAGGGGCTGTGGTAGTTGCCACCAATGAAGTGAATTTAAGAACCTGGGTTCAGTTGTCCCACAGTACAAGCTCAAAAGAACAGCCAATGGAAGTTGACCATTCTAGAGGTCAAAAATTTCGTTATAGGAATAGGTTCCATAAGGTAAATAGTACGGAGTCTCACAGACCACCAATCAGATGTTGGAATTGTGGTCAGCAGGGACATATTAGTATGGACTGTAAACACACAGTAGGAGTCCACTGGGTCATGGTAGACCTAGAATGCAACAACCACGACAACCAGGAAGTCAGGAAAACTAGGACGCTCTTTACATAGGGAGGTCAATGTAAAGAGTGAACAAAATAACATATTGGAAAAAGCATCACAGAAAACATACAAAATAAGTGTTTCAGGTAATTCAAACTCATGCCTTGTAAAGATAGGGAAACAAAGGTATATACCTCTTGTGGACACAGGAGCAGAGTGCTCATTAATGCACCATAGAATTTATGACCGCGTGAAACACAAACCTAAATTGGTTAACAAAAAGGTTTGTTTGCAATCTGCAAATGGGTCTGAATTAAAATGTGACGGTTGCATTAATGTACAAATTTGTATCGGTGGTACCGAAGTGTCTCAAGATTTCTATGTGATCAGAGATTTGAATAGAAACTTGATACTGGGTTTGGATTGGCTTAAACAAAACAACGTAAGGATTTATTTTGATTTAAAATGCCTTAGAATTAACGGTAAACATTATGTTAACTTGGAAGAAGATATTCATATTGCCTCAACAGTTAGGATAAAAAGGCATGCTTAATAAAACTGCAATCTGCTGTAATATGCTATGGTAAAGTTAGAGAAAACCCGGACTTACCAATAGGACAAACTTATATATTTTCACAAATTGATAAAGGTTTTCTTGTGAACCAATCAGGCTAACAAATCATAAATACCGTAGAAGCTTTGGCAAAAGATAGATCAGTGCCTTTGTTAATTGTAAACAATACAAATGAATTCGTCAAAATATTTAGACACGGTTTATTGGCAAAAAATACAGGAATTCAAAACAATGTTTCAACTATTAATTCAGTAATTGGAAACAAACAAGCTGACAGTAAACTAAACTTAAATGACTTAGATGTCCCTGAGAAATATAGGTCAAACATAGAAAAGTTAATATTGAAAAATCAGGATTTGTTTGCTAGTAAAGATTCAGAGTTAGGACATACAGACACGGTTAAAATGCAAATTGAAGTAGGAAACAATGAACCCATTAAAATGAGGCCTTACAGGACACCAATTAAAAATAGGGAGGTAATTTATAAGGCAATCAATGAAATGCTAGATGCTAACGTCATAAGAAGATCTAGATCACCTTGGTCTTTTCCTGTGGTCATAGTTGATAAGAAAGATGGAAGTAAAAGGTTTTGTTTTGACTTTAGGAAGCTGAATAAAATAAGAAAAACTCTTACCCTTTGCTTCTTATTGATGATATCTTGGCAATACTTGGTAAAGCTAGGTACTTCACGTCCTTACATTTAAAAAGTGGGTATTGGCAAGTTGCCATGGATGAACAGGACAAAGAAAAGACAGCTTTTGCATGCCATAAAGGTTTGTTTGAGTTCAATGTTATACCCTTTGGCCTTTCTAATGCTCCTGCAGTGTTTCAAGAACTTATGTCTGTTGTCTTACAAGGCTGTAGTAACTTTGCAACGGCTTACTTAGATGACATAATGATTTTCAGTTCAACATTGGAAAAACACTTAGAACATTTGAGCATTATATTTGGCAAGTTAAGACAGCATAATTTGAAGCTGAAACTTAAGAAATGTAGCTTTCTTAAGGTTGAAACAAACCGTTTCACGGCTGTCTGATACTGCGTCGTTTCGGTTCATCATTGGATATCAACAAAAGACAAGATGATCGCATGTAGAAATATCATTTAATGAATGGATGACGTCATACGTGTAATGAACAACGATGAATGTTGACATAGATGGATAAAACCATGGTACAATCTGAAAATATATCAATATTTTCCCTATAGTCACAATACATGTACCATCATATGAAAAAGTATAAACTTTTCACAACCTAGCTAAACTAGCGAATGTCATGACGTATAATAACAAAATGAGAAACAAACATGTAAACAATGAAAATGGCTGAGCACAGATTTGAATAAACTCTTGTAGTGTACAACAACACACAAAATACAGGTACAAAAACAGTTTCTTATACCATCTAAATGACAATAAAGCATTCTACGGAGGTTTACAAAGGATTTGAAATAAACATACCTGAAAATATATCAATATTTTCCCTATAGTCACAATACATGTACCATCATATGAAAAAGTATAAACTTTTCATAACCTAGCTAAAATGGCGAATGCAATGACGCATAGGGGTCAAACATGCAAATTAGCTGTGTCAACATGCATTGTTAAAGTATAGGATATTATGGGCAGAAAATGGGACAAGGGCAGGAAATAGGGCAAAACTAACCATTACTTTATGGTAAATGGGAATAGACCTATAACACAACCTATGACATCTAGGCTTTGTCATAAGTGAGGATGGAATCAAACCTGATGAGAAGAAAGTTGAAGCAATCAGATCTTTGCCTGTACCAACTTGTGTCAGAGATGTAAGATCATTTATAGGTATGTGCTCATACTATACAAGGTTCATACCAAACTTCTCTCAGATAGCAGAACCCATAGTTGCCTTGACAAGAAAAATCGACTATAAAAGAAGTCTGATTGCTGCCCTGAGTGGAACACACAAGGTTTTATATTTTGATACATATTAAAAATAATTCTGAAATTTTTTCCGTTAATACCACTGCCTAAAAGTTTCATCCAAAGACCGGTTCGCCAAACAGAATCAAATGCTTTACTATAGTCAACAAAGAGACAAAATAACTTTTTTCTCTTTCGTTTTAAGTATTTCGGTTATCGCATGTAATGTAAATATGTGGTCAATCGTCGAGTAGCCTGCGCGAAAGCCAGCCTGATTCTCATCAAGAATATTGTAATGATTTAGGAATTCGGTTAATCTCTGGTTAAGGATAGCCGTAAACAGTTTGCCGAAGCATGATAGTATCGTTATTGGTCGGTAATTTTCTGGGCGTGTGGCGTCACCGCTTCGTTTATATATTGGTCTTATTATGCCTTCTAACCAAGGTTCTGGATTTATTCCGGTTTCTAAAATTATATTAAAGAATAGAACATATATGTTTAGCATTGTGGAAATATCAACGGAGGTCTACGTAAGATGATTTCCGTGATCAATCAAAATACTTTCACGTTTAATGACAGTGTTCATCAATGTGACACAAAATTTTAATTCCTACTACTTATTTCAACGTGCAACGCTATCCAAGGTGGTAGAATGGATATTTACTGATTACATTTGTTTACCATTATTTACCTTTTCGCGCGATCTATGATATCGCCATATTTCCATGCATCTACACGCTATGAATGCTGACCTTATGCAACCATTTTCTGAGTAAAAAATGGCGGGCGATGCAACGAGTCCGAACGCCCGAGTTGAAAAAGATGAGCTTTGATTGTGCATATTTGTTATTTCTTTGCTCCCAACTGTGTTTCTAGTGCAGCGAAGATTGCCCCTTTGTTCTAGCTTTTGTTTTTTTCTGAAAGAAATGTTAGATTTTCGCCATATCAATCAAAATCACATCGATCCAGCCATTACTCAACAGTTTTAGCGGCGGCAAATTTTGAAATGACTGACGAATTAAAATAATTCTAAGTTTCTTCGCTTTCTTTTCTTGGCTGTTTGATGAAATATAAACTGCTTTATCATTTTTGTTATGATTTAGAAAAAAAAAACTTATTTCTTGTACCTACAAAAACCCTATTTATGCACTGTACAAGCACAGAATGTTCCCAAATACCTGGTCAGTAATTCCGAGTAAGTGCAAATTCCATTGAACTGATCGTCCGGGACGAATACACGTGGTTTTGTGTTGAACAAATTGAACGGGTAGTCCCAGCATGTAATTTTGCATCACGTTTCGCATACAATTGCTTATTTCAATGCGTCACATGGGCGAATCCAGAGGGGGGCAGGGGGTCCGAACCCACCTGGAATTGCCAGATTATTTATTTTTGCCATGTTGAAATTTTTTGTCAGACCCATTCTGGGAATTTGGACCCAACCCTTGGGATTTTTTTCCGCATCTGCGCATGCGTGAGTCCTTTTGAGGGCATGTGGTCTATCTAAAAACCTTGGTTTAATCTCGGATACAGCTATACGCTAACCTATGATTCGTTCATAAAATACATGAACAATGATAAATGTATGATCCTCTAGGTAAAGGTCCTCAAGCACCACTCTGTCAAAACTCCAAAGTTTTGTTTTTGACCTAAGATTTCCAGTTTCTATGTTTAATGCTTTCACTTTATAGCCTAACCTGTCCTTTGAATGACAGATACACTAACGCCCAATAATGTCGCTGAATGAGTTCGACGATGTTGGACAGTAGTAACATCTATACTGAACTAAATAGAAAAGAATGTTGCAGAATTCGTCTTCATTTTTCGGAAATTAAACACAGGCGGTTCTAACGTGTACCCACAATCTATGTTTTGAGCAAAGATAAGAGAAATATCAAACTTTTACAGCTGAACATTTCCCATTTTTAAAGCTCAAAAAATCTCTGTGTATTGCAAGGGCAAGTTTGCGTAATGTTAAGCAATTAAATCTGTCAATTTCGAACTGAATCAACCTAAAACATGTAATATAGTCTAATTTCAACAAACATATTAACCCGGAAAACCCGTATAGTATCTGACTCGAAATATTCATTCAGTGTACCGATTGTACTCGGCGACCTGTACAATGTTACTCAAAATTACTGTACTAATTTAGCACGCCTAAAAAAGAACTTCAGGTATCTGTACAGTGGATCAAACAGGCCATAACAGAACTGTTGTACGTTCAAACAGTGTATCTTTTCGTGATTTGATAATAGGCAAATACATTTTGCAAGCATGGCAGTAAAATAGTAGCTTAAATGCTGTCAAGTTTCCATTAAATGATACCAGCTTCGTTGTGAAAACGTGAGTAAGTTGGACAAGGTGAAGTAAGACGTTGATCATGATTTCAATACAGCGATAAATATATAGGTATGAGAAGGTTACATGACAAAATATGATTCTCTTCGTGACTTGCTCTGGATTTCACTCGATGAACCTCATCAGATAAATGTGCTTAAAATTGACTTGCAAAACATATTACACGTATAAATATAACCATTTCAAAAGTTGGGTAAATCGGCGAACGGTGACAATAACAAGTCCATTCGCCAAAAGTGAATACGTCTAGGTTGCTGCTCTTTAACCTGTGTGGTGCACAAATGGGCCGAACAATCTGACGTCATCCCACAAACGGGCCGATTTCTCTGACGTCACGTTACACCAAACAAAGTTTACGTTGCCGCAAGTGCATTTTAGCTATAACAAACGGAGGACTAAGGGAGCTGTGTTCCGTGATAAGTCAACAGCGTTTCACCTAATATGAGCCTGTTTGTGCGTTTATGGTGCTTCGCAGTAACGCGTTCCACTGGGTGCTTCCTTGGTCCCGATATAAAAAGGTTTTGTTTGACTTTTTGGTACCGGATTTTGTTCTACTCCATTAACAGAGAAAGTCTCTACAAAACAGAGTCGACAATAACATAAATTTCATAATTTATATCACTTCTTAAATAAATGAAGAAAAGACTTACTATAAAATTGCATTCAAAGCACTATTTTATGACTTGAAATTCTTTCAGTGACGTCATAAAAGAAAATCAAATCAAATCTTTGACCAAATTCTAGGAATTATTGTAGAAAAAAATCTGATACCAGAATCAAACAAAACCAAATCCTATCGGGACCTATAGTAAAAATCAAACAAAACCTTTTTATACATCACGAAAACATGTCCGTGTAATGTATACCCCCTTGAACCCCACTTTTATATAGCAAAACTGTGGTATGCAGGGGTAGGTCTATTTTTCTTATTTTTGCTCCAAAACATAGATTGTGGGTACTCGTTAGAACCGCCTCGACGAGGCGGTTCTAACGTGTACCCACAATCTATGTTTTGAGCAAAAATAAGAAATATATCAAAATTTTTCAGCTGAAAATTTTCAAATTTTAAGCTAAAAATATCTCTATATATTGCATGGAAGAGTTTTCGTAATGATCGGGACGAAGGAAGCACCCAGTGCGTTCGTCATACATTGAATTTGACTTATGGGGTTTGTATGTTTCACACCATAAATGAGCCGAAAATATTCATGTTGATGCTAGATTCAGTGAGCTTCAGTTGAGAAACTCATGTATGATTCGTGATTGCTCCACTGGTGACGAGAATCCGCATATACTTTTCGGCTGTTGGGATTTGTCTATGACGGACTTTTAAGATACACGTGCTTCTCTGAAATTACACTGTAGATTCCATATTTAATCTTAATATTAAATCAGTTATAACTTTTTCAAACTTGTGGAAAATATTTACTCTCACCGTATACATGCAACTTGGAATATCTGCCTCGGTATGCGGTATCATACCTAGGGTATGGTAGCATTTCGATTTTATCTTCGACGTATTAAAGCGAGAGGACGTAACGCTTTATATTGCAATAGGGCCATTTGTGTGAATGACGCTATAAAGCCGGCCTACGGTCTGTTTGCGGGTTACTAGGCAAGAGCCTAACAATCACGACCATAGAGACTTGTGATGGAAGAGTGTTATAACATTATCCAGTAATTACATGTAAGATGTTTTACCTTAAATAAGGAATGGACTAAAACTTAAAAGTGTATTTACCATAAAAGTACATAAACCTTTAAAGTACATTTACGCTAGGTCACTGGTCCCTTAACATGCCTTTGGAAGTCACAATGACCTAGGTCAATATGTATGCTGATGGAAATTTACTTCATCAGGATACAATGTCCGTGAAATGCATTCACCCTTGAACACAATTTATATATAGTAAAACTAGGGTATATAGAGGGGTACGTGGACAATTCGGACCTTGGCTAATTCAGACCTTGGCTTATTCGGACCTGATTCGGACCTCAGCTGTGGACAATTCTGACCTTGGATTCGGACCCCGCAAAATCGAGAAAATGAAATAGCGTCCGAATAAGCCAAGGTCCGAATCGGATTAAGGTCCGAATTAGCCAATGTCAGATTCTGTTTAGGGTCCGAATTGACCACATGTGAAACAGAAATAAGGTCCGAATCAGCCAATGTTTGAACTGATTCAAGATGGAAGGATTGCCTATGTCTTCAAATCAAACTAAAACTTGAAATTGCAGTACCCATGCCATTATGTCATGCAGTATTCGCGTTGACTGATTGATTGATCGACTGATTGATTGATTTGTGGCTTAGCATCCCATTCAACAGCTATGATCATGTCGGGACGTTGCCTTCATTTTGTAGGACTTTTATCCAACATTACGATGTCATGACACCCAAAATGCGCTTGAAAATATAACCACGCAAGTAAACACTAGTGCTTACATGCATATATATGGATGTTTTACTTTAAGCACTTTTCTTGGTCACGCTCAGACCTTCGGAACGGTTAACCAGTGATCAGACGGTCACTCAGTAGCGAAAAGGCTTTGCTTGTAGATTCAAGTAGCCCATCTGTTTCTTACGGGTATTTGTGTTTTGCCGTTAAGCATTAGCCAGCGCAAACCGTATTTTTACCTTATTAGTTGCGAGTTACAGTATGGCAAGAAATAAAAAAGCCTGCTTACAACAACATCGAAAGCAATAAGTAGTCTATTAAACACAGCAGATTGTACGGCCTGTATATGACTTTATGTCTCATTCTAGATGTTAGGACGGCTCGTTTTTAATCTGAACGCAGTTTTCTTTATGAAAAAAAAAAACAAACATAATGTAAAGGTCCGAATTGACCAATGGAAAAGGTCCGAATTGACCAATAGAAAATGTCCGAATTGACCAAAAGAAAAGGTCCCAATTGACCAACGAATTTTTCTTTTTGAGGTCCGAATTGACCAATAAAAAAGGGTCCGAATTTACCAGTGGTCGGGGTCCGAATTGACCAGTGGTCGAGGTCTGAATTGACTAGGGTCGAATTTCTTAGGGTCCGAATTGACTAGGGCCGAATTAGCCAAGGTCCGAATTGTCCATAATTCTATAGAGGTATACATATTGTTCTTATTTTTGATCCAAAACATAGATTGTTCTAACGTGTACCCACAATATTTTGAGCAAAAACAAGAAAAATAGCAAGATTTTATCTTCTGAAATTTTCAGTTTTTACGACTGAAAATCATCTCTGTATATTGCATGGCCAAGATATCGTAATAATTGTTTTACTATTGATTCCGTCTCTGTCACTAATAAGCATTAATTTTGCATCTTTGAAACGTAAATTGCTTGTACACAGCTGTATTTGTATATGCTTTCATTCCTCAAATTCTATAGATGTAACAGAAGGTTTTACGTCTAACAAATGAGCCGCCCCAGGGGAAAACCAACAATCTGCATAGGCGAAAACAAAGGCGCAGATCAGCTTCGCGGTAACCGCGAAGCTGATCAGCGCCTTTGTTTTCGCTACTCGGATAGTACAATTCCTCTTCGACTTAAATCCGAAATTTCAAGCTTCTAGCTCTTTTCTGTGCTTGTACAGGCCGGTTTGTGTCGGACCTGTTCGGAAACCACATTGTTGGTTTTCCCACGAGGCGGCTCATTTTATGTAGCATGCAAAATTAATGGTTTGTAGTCGAAGTCAACAATAATTATTTGATGTCACTTTCAGACGGATCTCTCTTCCTTGTTATAAACCAGTGCTTTAAGGAAGAAATGTGCCTTTTTCTTGGAGCTAGTTGGATTCAAATCCACAACCTTATAATCCGGAATTTAACGCCACTATGCGCTCCTAAAATCAAACATGAACCATATAACTATCAATACATTCATATTCCTATTCCGTGAATTCCAGAAGAGCCGTTGATTTGATAACACAAGCAGCCCAAGAGCAACGATCGCTCACCTGAGAGTCAACAAGTACAGTCACTGGACTAAGTTTTTTTTTTATTGTTGTTTTTTGAAGATCTGATCAAAATTGAAGATGCTGGAGTGGCCACAACACAAAAAAAATGATTTTTCAAACATTCAAGGGCAGCTTACTCCATAGTCTAGTGTCAAATATGGCTCAAATTTGAACTCATCCAAAATGTTATAGTTATCCTTGTTACTTCCGAGAATGAAGAAGATCCGATCAAAATTGAAGGCGCTAGAGTAGCCACAATACAAAATATTGATTTTTCACACACTTAAGGGCAGCTAACTCCGCAGTCAGAGGTCGGATCTGGTCGAAATTCGAAATCATCCGAGATGTTATGGATGTCCTTGGTACTTCCAAGAATACAGAAGGTCCGAATAAAATTAAGGTACTAGGGTGGCCACAACACTAAATATTGATTTTTCACACAGTCAAGGGCAGATAACTCTGCAATCAAGGGTTGAATCTGGCTGAAATTCGAACTCATCCGAGATGTTATGGCTATCTTTGTAACTTCCCAAGTATGAAGAAGATCTGATCAAAAGTGAAGGCGCTAGAGTGACAACAACACAAAATAATGATTTTTTAAACACTCAAGGGCAGCTAACTCCACAGTCAGAGGTTGGATCTGGCTGACATTTGAACCCAACCGAGATAATATAGTGTTCCTTATTACCTGCAAGAATGAAGATGATCAGAATAAAAATGAAGGCGCTAGAGTGGCCACAACACTAAATATTGATTTTTCAAACACTCAAAGGCAGATAACTCCGCAGTGAGAGGTCGGATCTGGTCGAAATTCGAACTCATCCGAGATTTTATGGATGTCCTTTGTTACTTTAAAGAATAAAGAAGATCCGAATAGAAATTAAGGCGCTAGAGTGGCCACGACACTAAATATTGATTTTTCACACAGTCAAGGACAGATAACTCTGCAGTCAAGGGTTGAATCTGGCTGAAATTCGAACTCATCCGAGATGTTATAGCTATCCTTGTTACTTCAAAGTATGAAGAAGATCCGATCGAAATTGAAGGCGCTAGAGTGGCCACAACACAAAATAATGATTTTTCAAACACTCAAGGGCAGCTAACTCCGCAGCAGAGGTCGGATCTGGCTGAAATTTGAACCCATCCGAGATATTATAGTTGTACTTGTTACCTGCAAGAATGAAGAAGATCCAATGAAACACCAGAGTACCAGCGGTCCTGTAAACGCTCACCTGGGATCTGCTATATTAACCAAATATTTATTTAAAAAATTTGCCCTTTATGGGGCCCCACCAACCAATCAAAATAAAGGATTAGGACAAAAGTCAACCAAACTCTATAGGACTACTCTATAAACATTTCTGCAAAAATACAATTCAAATATCTGCGATTGGACCAGAAAAAATAGCCAATTTCCACTTTTCCCATTTTAAGTCAATCGGAACTTTAAGTTGACATAGCAACCAGATTTCTTATCCGACTGAAATAAAAACACAAATTATGTAGCGACTACTGTCAGGAACATGTATACAAAGTACAGGCTTCATGCCGTAGACAATTTCTGAGGAGAAGATTTTAAAATGTTTTTCGAAATTGTACCCTTTATGTGGCCCCAGCAACCAATCAAAATAAAGGATTAGGAAAAAAAATCACATGAAACATAGAGATATACTCAATAAATATTTCTGCAAAGACAAAATTCAAATACCTACAATAGGTCCAGAAAAAAATAGCTAATTTCCACTTTTCCCATTATAAGTCTATGGAAACCATAGCAACCAGAGTTCTTATCCGACTGGAATAAAAAACACAAATTATGTAGAGGCTACTGTCAGGAACATGTATACAAAGTACAGGATTCATCCACTTGACAGTTCCTGAGGAGAAGATTTTTGAATGTTTTTTTTTTTTTTTTTTTTTTTTTACAATTTTGCCCTTTATGGGGCCCCAGCAATCAATCAAAATAAAGGATTAGGACAAAACTCACAAGAAACGTCAAACACTACTCAATAAACATTTCTGCAAAAGCAAAATTCAAATGTCTGCAATTTTAGCGGAAAAATAGCCAATTTCCACTTTTCCCATTATAAGTCTATGGAAACTTTAAGTTGCCATAGCAACCAGAGTTCTTATCCGCCTGGAATATAAAACACAAATTGTGTAGAGGCCACTGTCAGGAACATGTATACAAAGAACAGGCTTAATCCCCTTGACAGTTTCTGAGAAGAAGATTTTTGAATGTTTTTCGAAATTTTGCCCTATATGGGGCCTCTGCAACCAATCAAAAAAAAAAAAAAAAAAAAAAACAAAAAAAAAAAAAAAAAAAAAAGGATTAGGACAAAAGTCACAAGAAACATAGAGGACTACTCAATAAACATTCTGCAAAAATAAAATTCAAATATCTCCAACAAGACAGCCAAAACTAGCAATTTTCACTTTTTTCCATTATAAGTCTATGTGAAGCATAAGTTACCATAATAACCAGAGTCCTTATCCAATCAAAACAAAAAACACAATTATTCTTTTCCCCTACCTGTAGACGGTGTATGTGTAATACGAGAACAATCGGCCCAGAGGTTTCAGAGAAGAAGATCTTTGAAATTGTGGACGACGGACGGACGACGGACGGACGCCGGAGCATGGGTATACTATAAGCTCACTTATGAGCCTTCGGCTCAGGTGAGCTAATAAAGGCGCTAGAGTGGCCACAACATTGTCTTTGGGGATTTTTCCAGACGCTCAAGGGCAGCTAACTCCGCAATCTGAGGTCGAATCTGGCCGAAATTCGAACTCATCCGAGATGTTATGGTTGTCCTTGTTACCTGCAAGAATGAAGAAGATCCAATCAAAAATGAAGTTGCTTGAGTGGCCACAACATTTTCCCCATTATAACTCAATGGGAGCTATCTGTTACCATGGAAACCAGAGTTCTGATCCGACCTGGCTTAAAACCTACTGCGATCTTTCCCCCTCCTCAATGATGCTTCAGATAAAATTTGATTGCGATTGGCTTTGTTGTCTTAGAGATATTCAAGATTGAAAGTGTGAACGCACGGACGCCGGCTCGACTACCATACTATAAGCTCACCTTGTGAGCCTTTGGCTCAGGTGAGCTAAAAAACAAAAACCACAGTCTTATAGATTTGAAAAAAAAATAAAACACACAAAAACTTAAAGAAGGATATGGTCATGATTGTCTTAATATTTTCACATAGATTGTGGGTATACATGTATGTTAGACTCTGTTGACTTGATTCTGTGATTTTACTACGAGGTTTGCACGTTCAGAATCTGTAGGCTATGCGTTTGTTAACAGCCACTGAAATTTTACAGACCCGTGTTATCCTGAGGAGTGTCAACTATGATTTCTAATTTGCCCCAACACGAGCAGTTTTGTGTTGTTTGAATTGATGCTTAACGTCCCAGTCAACAGCTATGGTCATGTCGTGACGTTGTTTCCAATTCATAGGACTTTACCCAAAATTTTCCCAATAAAAGGACGCCATTACATCCAAAAAGCGCTTCACATATAACCACCCAACTAAACCAATAAGAATATATGTATGATTTGTTTGATTTGAACCACTTTTTCTCTGAGCGGTTGACCAGTAATCAGGTGGTCAGTCAGTAGCGTAGAAGCTTTGCTTGAAGGCACAAGCAGCTTATTTATTTTTACGGCCCCAATGGGCGGGTGCCTATATTTTACATGTCAACTTGGGTCACCTAAATCATTTGAATGAGGGAAAATGATAAACTGCCATTTCTTGGGGAAACATTGCAGAAATTGGAAAAAAACAGGCCGTAATAGAACGTAACAGGCCGTAATAGAACGTGATAATAATCGTGATAACCGTAAAGTACCGTAGCGCCTCCGTGACACACCGGCTTATAAGTACCACGGTTTGTTGCGGATATCGTAATACAACGTAAGAAGACTTAACAAGACGTGATAGATCTTGACAACAGAGAAAAATATGACCAAAATTCCACGGCACGCTACGTTTCGAGCCAACGGGGCTGCCGTGTCCGCCGGGAACATAGTGTAAACGCAACATAAGAAACTATTCAGTAACATGACATAAACGGAAGATCATCCGTTCGTTCGAACAGATAGCATGGAATCAGAAAACCTAACTTCCCTCTCAGAAGAAACAGCTGTTTCTATAGATCCAGACAGAAGTGACATGAGTTTTTCTGATATCAACATCACTGTAGAGGATCGTGACACGCTTACTCAAATACTGGAGCAAATAAAAGAATTATTACCGGCTGTGACTGCTCATCTTTCAGAACATAGTCACCTTGACGAATCAAACTTATAAACGCTGGAGATTTTGATGTCGATCATATCGCCACCAAATTGTTCTGTGATGTCGTCAAATTCGCACAAGTCGGATACGTTCATTCAGTGCGTTTCTCTCCAGCGCTAGCGCCTCAGCATGAGACGTCACGATGACACCTCCATCTTACAGCTGTAAACTACCCGCCCCACTGGCACCTCCAAATTCATAAGCCTCTGTGACTTCTTTTGATGGACCTTCTTCTATTTCGACATGAAATGCCCTGTCGACATTATTTTCTATTTTAGAGGACATAAGCATATTTCGTCCTGAATCTGTAGCGCACTGTCGTCCAGAACCACACTA
The DNA here is from genome assembly GCA_964017185.1 of Rugalucina vietnamica. NCBI lineage: Eukaryota > Metazoa > Mollusca > Bivalvia > Lucinida > Lucinidae > Rugalucina > Rugalucina vietnamica. The sequence continues at coordinate 44,543,231 of OZ024879.1, forward strand.
TGTAGTCATCAGGAAAACATGTCCGTGCAATGTATACCCCCCTAAACCCCACTTTTATATAGCAAAACTGGGGTACGCAGGGGTATACCTATTTTTCTTATTTTTGCTCCAAAACATAGATTGTGGGTACTCGTTAGAACCGCCTTGGCGAGGCGGTTCTAACGTGTACCCACAATCTATGTTTTGAGCAACAATAAGAAAAATATCAAAACTTTTCTACTGAAAATTTTCATTTTTTTTTTTTAATTTTAAAAATCTCTGTATATTGCATAGGCAAGTTTTCGTAATGTATGTTTCTAAAAAATATTTTTGAAACATATGTTTCTGTTGTGATACATAACGGAAACTTGTCCATGAATACTTTGGAATTTATTTTAATTACATATTAAATATCTATTTATGAACTAAATTTTAATTTTACAAAATCATAAAATAATGGTTTATTATATTGATTTTTGTAAGGATTTAGCATTTTTGACTTTTAAATTTGAGTTTTTCTCTTGACCCCGTCAAACCTCAATTTTACTATATATATGTATAGGTTTGAAGGGGTTAAGTTCCACACGAAGATGTTTCCATGATGCATATAGACAGGCCGACTTTGACTGCTGAATCTGCAAAATTGTTGACGTGTTGGCTTTTTTCATGAACCGTCCTCATACACGTCTTAATCATTGCGGCAGTTAGCTTTTGACTTTCAATTTGCAAAGAAGCAAATTTTAAGAAACATCACTGAGAAGTTTATACTATTTCAAACTCTTGTGTGGACAACACTGACGGTTCTTTGTAAACATACAAAAGGTAAATGAATTATTTCAGACATACAATAATCTTAAGATGTTTTGCACCACCTTACTTCTTTGATTTTTATTTAAGATTTTTGTTTGTCTGTTTGTTTGTGTTGACGCTTAACGTCCCAGTCAACAATTTTTCAGTCATGTCGGGACGGAGCCAACGATTCCTGGGTTTAACCAGTACTGCAGGGAGTTTATGTGTCTTGCTCAAGGATACAACACGGTGACGCCTGTGGGGATCGAACCCAGAGGACCTCTCGATTCGGAGTCCGACGCTCTACCACTACGCCACTGCGCTCCTTGTTGTCTTACATATTATATCCCTACGTTTTTGAATTAACGCAGTTTAAACTATACTGTAAATACTACTAAACCTGTGACAGGGATAAACCCACTTTAAATCCAATACAGAAACATTCTGAAAGCCCACATGTCATACGCCAGAGATTAGATTTGAATTTGTTTTTCACCAATCAGCTAAGGAGTATTTTCCATAAAGGGTGTAGCATGTTTGCTCGAAGGCTTTTATACGACTTTCGTAAAGTGAAAGGGACGCAAGAGTTTTGCATGAATGAAAGAATTCACAAAAAATTAAAGTGATCAGAACTCACTTGTGAATATTATTTATTTATTTGTTTATTTATTTATTGTGTGTGTGTGTGTGTGCGCGTGCGTGTGTGCGTGCGTGCGTGCGTGCGTGTGAATATTATTTATTTATTTATTTATTTATGTGTGTGTGTGTGTGTGTGTGTGTGTGTGTGTGTGTGTGTGTGTGTGTGTGATATGTCAATTGTATAGAGCAGTGGCTGTGAAAAGGTTAAGTCTGACAGAAAATGTATAATAATTTTTACAACAATTTGGGTTTCCGACCAGGTACAACACAAACCAGCCTGTACAGTCACAGAAGAAACCCAGAATCTTGAAAAATTGGGTATAAGTAGAGGAGGAAATGTACTGTCCATGTAGCGAAAACAAAGACGCTGATCAGTTTCGCGGTTACCGCGAAGCTGATCTGCGTCTTTGTTTTCGCCCATGCAAATTGTTGGTTTTCTCACGCACAGGCTCATATTTTTTGTCTTATGTTTTCGGTCAGTGTCTTACTTACATGTTTTTAAAAGCGGGGGATTTTTACGTAAATGCAAATAAAACATGGACGCACAGTAAAGTGCTGATTATTTAAACCGTCAAACGTACGGATTTTCTAAGTTAAAAAATAAAAATGTTGAAAGAAAATGATATGTCAACACATTAATTCTAACACACCTCGCCTATATAGCCAATGGTAAAAAAACGTGTTATATTGTGCAACAATTTCACTGGGCGAATAAGCGTGACGTTACTTTGCGGCATTTGTGACGTCAGCTATCCCACAAAGCAGCGTTGGACGGTGAAACGTCGTTTAAGCGCACAACAAACGTAATAAGTGTGTGCAAATACCAGCATTACAGTCAAATATTTGGCGGGATATCTGCAATGCAATGGCGGAAAGCTGAACGATATCGACGGTTTCAGCAACATTTACTCCATTTGTTGTGTGTTAGAATCGAAATAAATCAGCTCAAGTGCGTGAATTGTTGAGTAATAATTCACTGTTTGTCGGTCAGTTGTAAGACGATAAATCACTCGCGCTACGCGCTCGTGATTTGATCTTCTTTACAACTGACCTCCAAACAGTGAATTATTACTCAACAATTCACTGCTAGAGCTGATCTATTTCTTAATTTAAATTCAAGCTGATCTGCGCCTTTGTTTTCGCCTATGCAGATTGTTAGCTTTCCCATTGGGCGGCTCATATCTTGTATTTTAGTTTTGACGTTTTTGCCGCGACGTCAAACCTTTAATCTATGTTTCCCGTAAAGATAACGTCAGGACGTTATAAATTTGAATTTTGGTAATGCCAAAACAATATGGCGACGTTCCCGCTGAAGAGCTGTTAGAAGTGAAAGCACTATATACTCAGAGGATAAAGTTTAGTCAGTAACTTTGACCAGCCCGATTACTATAATGCCCAGCCGCTTGTCTTAGATGTTCTCCTGCATTAAATTTGCAAAGTCAGTCTCGAAAGAAACTCCACCAGTTGTCAATTTCGACAGAGTAATTGGTCTTTTTCGTAAAACATCATTTTTGTAATTACCCGATAAATGATCAAATCGGCGCTTTGATTAATAGCGCTTTCTGATAGAGGTTGTATCCAGTGACAAAAATCCGAAAAAAATCTTTTCAAAATTCAGCCACAGTCTCGAGAAATAACAAGTCAAATATTCATTATTTTTAGATTACCTCCCTTTCATTTAAAACAAGAACGAAAATTGGTGTATGCACTGTGGCAAAACCACATGCGATATTTCAATCGTTTTTGTTGGAAACGTTAGGTTTTATTCACAGTTTTATGACTGGTAATTTTAATCCCAAACTATCGAGGGGTTTTGATGCTATAGCGATTTAAACTGTCCCAATGGGATTTTACAGGTATTTTCACTGACTAAACTTTTGCCGGTGAGCATATATTGTCAGCGCAAATTTGTTTTGTAATTTTAGAGCGTCAACACATGATGAGGGCCTTAATAGTTATAATTATGCTGATTCAAGCTGTGGTACATATAAGCTACGGACAACTTAGTGCTTGTGTTCCACCTATAGCCTATAAGAAAAGTATCTTTGAGTGTGAATCAAGCTGTCATGATTAGTGAGTATTGCGCGTATACCACAAACGATGAGATGCAAATCCCGCTAACAAAACGACCGATGCTCATTGATTGTCATGGACACCATAATTTAACTGACTGATGCTCATTGATTGTCATGGACACCATAAATTAAACAAAAGACATTCTTAGATTATTCCATTATGCCATTCTGATTCGAATTACAAACTTGATTTAAACCGCCTTATTGGCTACCTGGTTAACCAAAATTTTAAGAGCAATGTTTGATAAAATTACAGTTATAACATACTAGTAATGTCTAAGGTCTTTATATTTTGGCCGTTACGTTAATTCTTACTTAACATGTTACTAAAATGTTAAAGTAAGCAATGATAGCACAATCATGACAATGGCGAGATCGTAAAGAAATACACTCCAAATCGGAGGTAAGACAAATAATCCTAAATTCTTGCATAGATTTCTATGCGCATAGCTGTTGAAGAAGTTTTCGATTGGTCGAAAGCCGTGTTCAAACAGCAAAACCCATGTTCAAATCATGAAATTCAAGTGCCGTTTGAACATGTAATTTAGCTGACGTCATTGGTCAATGCGACGTGACGTCATGTGTTTTGTAGAAACAAAATGGCCGACGTTGAAGAAGCTCCGCGGTTTTCGGTGAGTTTTTACGTTGTTAATGTTATTTTCATGAGATTTTAAGTGGATTAGAGTGAAAATGCAAGAATAGCGATCAACCATGATTTGTTTCAGTGTTCAAACATTCGCTGGAACACTCGGAAGGTGTTTGAACACGCGGCCTGCGGCCTTGTTTTCAAACACCTTCCTCGTGATCCATCGAATGTTTGAACACTGAAAACCATGGTTGATCCCTATAGTCACAATATGGTACTTAATCAGCGGTTAGTACTATAATATTATGTTAAAGTGGGAATTTGTTGACATCGTCCCGACCCACGCAGGTTCTAATATCAAGACACAGCAAGCCTGCAATATATTATATAAATATATTGAATAATGGATGTAAACAACATACAAGGATGACAACGTTCAATGAATCAATGTACTAGCGTGAAGGCATTTCAACTGACATTTGATGGCTTATACGTATGTCTATTGAATGGTTTGACTTGAACCACTTTTCCTGGGCAGGCTCAGACATGAGCGGTTAACCAGTATTTAGAAATTTATTATCGGTTAAGATTCATTTTCTTACCAATGTTTATTTGGTCCCATTTAGATAATACTAGTCTTTGTATCGACTACCATGTTGAAAGTTGCAAAATTTCAGTTATTCGTTTTGGTTCCATGTTGCCAAATCTAAAGGGTCACTGACGAGACTTTAATAGACGAAACCGCGGTATGGCCCATGCCCTTTCTCATTAATATGTTCGCTGCTCTTAAAGGATCTCAGTTTTAATTTTTATTTAGATTGTAAGTCAGAAGTGTAAAAGGTTTGCCTTGAGGCACAAGCAGTCCATTTATTTCTTTATGTCCAAACGGGCGGGGCCCCAAAACGTGATTAGCCCACGCTCTTGTAGTACAAGATGTCGGGAGGGGGCAGAGCGGGGTTGTTGGTTGATTTCGGTTCATTTCTTCACAATCCTTTCTTACTTTATTTAAATGTATATGCTTCGTTTATTTCAGTTGCAGGAAAAACGACCAGCACGGGTGTGGTTGTGGAGAAGCCTCAAATGAAAAGTGCCTCACAGATTTTGATAGAAATATCTTTTGTGCTTGTGGGTGTGGTATGGGCTCATTTGGGAAATAATCCTACATGTTTCCCTTACAACACCAAATTAAATGGAATATGACTACAGATTTCTCTGAACTTTAGCTGATATAGGAGTCTTGGTCCGAACATCTACTATAAACTACCTAAAATTGCCGGTCTGATCATCCGCGGTCATACTAGATATTTATGTTTTCAGCAGCTGGTGCTTGTTATCCATAAGATTTCAGAGTACAGTGCAATCACTTTCACCGCGCCGCTTGAACTCACGTGGCTTTATCGTGCGCATATTGCCAACTGGAACAATATTCTTCAATACACATTGGGCATTACCGAAGTGTTACCTGGAAAATTACCTTTGCAAAACGAATTCGGATATTTCCCATACATCGCTATCAGCGATTGCCTTTATTTGACACCTGTGTGACATCGGGCAATATTCTGATATTTCACAGGTAACTTACAAGGTGGAAAAACATTATAAATAACAATTTTGTGGAGTGAGAATTTTTTCTGATTGCGCCATTTCCTGATCAATACCTACTTTTACCTTTTGATAATATGGGCAGGCCCAGTGGATGTGGTTTGTGCATGATAATTATAAAGTTTCCGACCACTTCATGCGACTAACCGGCAGGACGATTATCAAGAGAAATAGAGGGTTTTACACGAGTGGTCATTTCATATGAAATTTATTAAACGAGCCTTCGGCGAGTTTAACAAATTTCATATGAAATGAGCACGAGTGTACGATTCGCTTTATCATAGGATTTTTAAAACAGGATTTAATGCCGAAGCCCCCTTTTCAGACTTACACCTTTCTGTTGCAAATGGATTTGTTTCTTCTAAAACGTATGCGGTTAATCGTGATTCGGAGTTACTACAATGGCACCGTTTCAAAGTATATCGTAATATTCGAATGACAAGAAATAAATGGAAAAAAAATATTAGCAACCAATATCGAAAGATAACTTACATGTAACCTTTCATTTTCGGGAAAATTGGCGAACCGCCTTTGATAACCATGTGTAAAAGAAAGCTTTTTCCATTGTGTTTTGTATAAAAGCCGGGAAACATTGACGTGAACAAGCTGGTTACGTCATTATCCACGATCATTGAGCGATGGAATGAAACGTGTTTGAATCAAGTGGCCAAGTTCATTTTAAAAATTTCGTGTTTTATGTTTTTGTAAAATTCTTTTGAAAATTATTTTGATCCGGATCATCTACAGATCCGCTATGGTTACAACAAAGGAATAAGTATCTGTTTTTCCCACCTCGGTTTTTGGAGTGGGAATCTTTTTCTGATTGCGCCTTTCCTGATCTTTGCCTACTTGTACCTTTTTGTAATGGAAAAGCGTTATTATAAAACATTATCAAGTAATTGCCAGTAAGATGATTATGTAGTAATTACCCGCTGAGCGACAGGTGGGTATGATATTTTCCTGACCTGTCCAGGCAAAAGCATGCACCGAGAGCCCGAAGGGCTCGAGGAGCATGCTTTTGGCTGGACAGGTCAGGAAAATATCATGCCCACCTGTCGCGAAGCGGGTAATTAACTTACCTTATGACCCGACTTGGTGAAATTTTAGTTTCCGCCCGACCTACACAACGACAAATCAAACACTGGTTACTTTTTGATATGTTCGGAGCTTATACGAAATATTACATAAACGAATGACCGAAAAATTTTGTCCATTAAAATTTCTTTTTTCGCGACGTAACTGTTAAACGAACACTGCACGTGCAAAACGAGGAATCTTGTCAACGATCTGTCTTCGCTATTGTCAAAAATAGATCAGAATGGAGTATCTTCCCTTGTACGTTTTAAACGTTTTGAAACATATTTTTATTTTGTAATATTCAGCATTTCTTTCTCAAATTTTCTAATCAACAACAGGAATTATCTTTTATCAAAACAGATAACAGCTGGGCGAGCAAATAAAAATTATCTCTTCTGTTATATGTAAACCGTAGCACCATTTCGTTTTGAGTTTCAAATAAGTATATATAGCGTGTGTAGGATTGTAATGCAGGGTTTGAAACCTACGGACCTAACTTTCTAAAATCCCCATAGTAAGTTAGGGGACCATTGTACAAATGCCCAGCTGTATTTAAGGGATACAGTTGGTCGTTTATGATATACGCAATTCAAAAATGTGTGAAATTGGTTTCTCATTCATTGTTCTTGCACTTTTACAACTAACAATAACACACTAACATTATAATACGAGAATCAGAAACCAACTTCCAACTCGAGAAGACACTCATCTCAATGCAGCTGCCCAGTCCGATCATGGCACTGCAATCGATATTCATGCGCACTGGGCAAATCCTTAATTCAATACTACTCAAACAAGGATTTCAAAGAAGTTACATTGGGATGGAAGTCCGAGTCGAAATGGCATGGCCACGCTTTAGTGGAGCTTTCATCAGCTGTCGGAAAGTAGGAATGTCACTTTCACCACTTGTCTGGGGGTAAGGACACTTTCCTTACCTCCAAACAGGTATGAAAGTACTTTCCTTACCTCCAGACAGGTGTGAAAGTATTTTCTATACTACCGTAGACACTGCACGTGCAGTAAGTTATGAAAAATAACTCCCCATGATTAACATTGCAGTCATAAGGTAACCTTAAATAAGTAATGGACTTGACCTTAAAAGTACACTCATTACTGCGTGAACTCGCACAATATCTGACTGAACTTGTTTAACAAGAAGTCGTGTCCGGAAAAAGCCTCTCAACCGAATAATCCATTGAATATGTAACCTGGGGCTAGTAGAATAGCTGGAAATCACAGAAGGGTAACTAATTTATCATAGTGTCCTTTTGAAAGCACGCATATAGAAAAAAACTGCCCTGTACATGTATCTTGTGAGTACCCCAATGTGTACAAACATGATATTTGCAATGAGCACGTTCGCTATAGTACAAATTTGAGCACAAAAACGCCAAGGGGCGAATATCGAAAAACGAAAACCGAACTAACTTCTTTTTTTGAATATCGAAAACCGAATATCAAACTAACTTATTTTTTTGAATATCGAAAAAGGAATATCAAACTGACTTATTTTTTGAATCTCGAAAAACGAAAAACGAATATCGAATTAACTTATTTTTTGAATATCGAAAAACGAAAAACGAATATCGAACTAACTTCTTTTTTTGAATATCGAAAAACGAAAAACGAATATCGAACTAACTTCTCAGTGCCGAATGAAATAAAATATAAAAGCTTGATCCTTTGGAAGCAGTAAAAAACGTTCAAAGGGAGGTAGTATGGGCCATATTGCTCAATTTCGGGTACTGAACCCTCATCAGTGACCCTGTATCTCCCGGCGACCATAGCCAGATAAATATACTGCAATGTCAAAAATATACTGCAATTTCAAAACATTACACAATAGACTACAAGGTAAGTCTAAATCAAAGACACATGCCTAAACGGAGTCAAATGACTAGAACTGTGTTTAGAAGAACACTGCTGCACATTCACTTCAAACGATAATCACGGCCGTCACAGTCCAATAATGACAACACCTTTCTGTAATACAGGTGTCATAGTAATGATTGTGTTTATAACGACCGTCTTTCACACTCTCGGGCAGATTTACGGAGTACCAATTTATTACTCAATCACACTTCAAAAAAGTCGAAAAGGCTAGCTTATTTTCGAATAAACGAAAATTGTGGTCCGACCGAAACCATCTTCGGCCAAAAAAGTGGTCCGGCCATGGCCGGACGCCGCCGCCGACCTTGCATGAGATGGAAATAAAATATGGGAGTACTTTCTGAATCACTCGATCATCTCGCCGCTGTGTCTGGTCTGGGTTCGAGCCCCGCTCTCGCCACATGTGAGACAAGCCAAGTTCTGCTTGCGGGTGTGTACGGAGGTTTTTCTCAGGGTTCTCCTGTTTTCGCCCACCGACTGATTTTTCCGTCTCATATGAGCAGAAATAATCTTGAAAGGGACGTAAAACTGAATCCAAAAAAATATAATTAATTGCTATTAACATATTTATTATGTTTTAAGAATTTAAGATTTTAAATTTTAAAAATTCCAACAATTTATATTACCAAGCAACAGTGTTCACTAAATATATGTTCAAAGTTTAAATTCTGTTTGATGAAATCCCACATCTGGAAAATCTCTAGTGCTATATCTGACAGATTTAATGGCCATATCATTTACACATGCTCATTCCTAATGTCTATAAGGTGCTAGAGCTAACTGTCTATCCCCTCTAATGAGCTGCTCAAAATTGAGCTACCTAGAGACCCCTGTGTGGCCAAGTGTGTAAGATGTTTTACCTTAAATAAGGAATGGACTAAAACTTAAAAGTGTATTTACCTTAAAAGTACGTAAACCTTAAAAGAACATTTACGCTAGGTCACTGGTCCCTTAACGTGCCTTTGGAAGTCACAATGACCTAGGTCAATATGTATGCTGATGGAAATTGAGCCGCATCGTGAGAAAACCGGATTTTTGCCTAGGCGAAAACAAAGGCGCAGATCAGCTTCGCGGTAAATCAGCTTCGCGGTAACCGCGAAGCTGATCAGCGCCTTTGTTTTCGCTACTCGGATAGTACAATTCCTCTTGTACTTAAATCCGAAATTTCAAGCTTCTAGCTCTTTTCTGAGCTTGTACAGGCCGGTTTGTGTCGGACCTGGTCGGAAACCCCGAAGACCGGTTTTCTCGCGTCGCGGCTCCAATGTCCGTGAAATGCATACACCCTTGAACCCAATTTATATATAGTAAAACTAGGGCCGAATTAGCCAAGGTCCGAATTGTCCATAATTCTATAGAGGAATACATATTGTTCTTATTTTTGATCCAAAACATAGATTGTTCTAACGTGTACCCACAATATTTTGAGCAAAAATAAGAAAAATAGCAAGATTTTATTTTCTGAATTTTTCAGTTTTTACGACTGAAAATCATCTCTGTATATTGCATGGGCAAGATTTCGTAATGAATGTTTTACTATTGATTCCGTCTCTGTCACTAATAAGCGCTTTCATTCCTCAAATTCTATAGATGTAACAGAAGGTTTTACGTTTAACAAATGCGCAATTGAAGATACCTTTGTCTATGTACATGTATCAACTAAAGAATAATTACTATTATTTTTATTCAAAGTGGACAGTAAATAATGAACCCTTTGTTCATCTTATAACTGATATATTTAATAGTGTTTGGAATCAGAAGATATCGACTATTATTTTTATTCAAAGTGGACAGTAAATAATGAACCCTTTGTTCATCTTATAACTGATACAGTATTTTGATTATTTGGCCCCTTTGGGAATTTTAGTCTTTGATTTAGACTACACAGATGTAAATTCTTGAAATTGCAGCAAAATGTCTGGCTTTCGCTGCCAGTTTTATAAAGGGTCACTGATGAAGGTTCATTACCCGAAATTGTACAATATGACCCATCTTCTAGCTTTGTATTTTTACTGCTTCCAAAGGATCTAACAATTATTTTTATTTAATATTGTTTGGAATCAGAAGATATCCATTTAAAATTTCATGAATTTTCAAAAGCTGAAACTGTTTCATAACAGTTACTATTAAACTTTTCATTTCATCACAAGCCCAGCATTATATTATGTTGACTAGTAAAAGAAATAAAAGAAACATAACTGCAATTAGCACATTTTATGTAACATGATAAATTAATGGTTTGTAGTCGAAGTCAACAATAATTATTTGAAGTCACTTTCAGACGGATCTCTCTTCCTTGTTATAAACCAGTGCTTTAAGGAAGAAATGTGCCTTTTTCTTGGAGCTAGTTGGATTCAAATCCACAACCTTATAATCCGGAATTTAACACCACTATGCGCCCCTCAAATCAAACATGAACCATATAACCATCAATACATTCATATTTCCCATTCTTTGAATTCCAGAAGAGCCGTTGATTTGATAAAACAAGTAGCCCAAAGGCAACGATCGCTCACCTGAGAGTCAACAAGTACAGTCACTGGACAAAGTTTTTTTTTTTTTTTTTTTTTTTTTTTTTTTTTTTTTTTTTTTTTTTTTTATTAAGATCTGATAAAAATTCAAGAGATGCTGGAGTGGCCACAACACTAAACATTGATTTTTTCAAACATTCATGGGCAGCTAACTCCATAGTCCAGTGTCGAATATGGCTCAAATTTGAACTCATCCAAAATGTTATAGTTATCCTTGTTACTTCCGAGAATGAAGAAGATCCGATCAAAATTGAAGGCGCTAGAGTGGCCACAATACAAAATATTGATTTTTCAAACACTAAAGGGAAGCTAACTCCGCAGTCAGAGGTCGGATCTGGTCGAAACTCGAACTCATCCGAGATGTTATGGATGTCCTTGGTACTTCCAAGAATAAAGAAGGTCCGAATAAAATAAAGGCACTAGAGTGGCCACAACACTAAATATTGATTTTTCACACATTCAAGGGCAGATAACTCTGCAATGAATGGTTGAATCTGGCTGAAATTCGAACTCATCCGAAATGTTATTGCTATCCTTGTTACTTCGAAGTATGAAGAAGATCTGATCAAACGTGAAGGCGCTAGAGTGGCCAAAACACAAAATAATGATTTTTCAAACACTCAAGGGCAGCTAACTCCACAGTCAGAGGTCGGATCTGGCTGAAATTCGAACACATCCGAGATATTATAGTTTTCCTTATTACCGGCAAGAATGAAGAAGATCAGAATAAAAATGAAGGCGCTAGAGTGGCCACAACACTAAATATTGATTTTTCAAACACTCAAGGGCAGATAACTCCGCAGTGAGAGGTCGGGTCTGGTCGAAATTCGAACTCATCCGAGATGTTATGGATGTATTTGTTACGTCTAAGAATAAAGAAGATCCGAATAGAAATGAAGGCGCTAGAGTGGCTACAACACTAAATATTGATTTTTCACACAGTCAAGGACAGATAACTCTGCAGTCATCGAGGCGGTCCTAACGAGTACCCACAACCTATGTTTTGGAGCAAAAATAAGAAAAGTAGGTATACCCCTGCAAACGCCAGTTTTGCTATAGAAAAGTGGGGTTTAAGGGGGTATACGTTTCACGGACATGTTTTTCTGTCCTTGACCTCTCTCTCTCTCTCTGTCTGTTGTATCTACATCACCACCAGTTTTTCTTGACCTCTCTCTCCACTCTGTCCTTTTCTTCTCTACCCACTTCCAGTTCTTCCGCCTAGGCAATTTTACTCACATGAAAACAGAACGAAAAGTATATATGTAGAATCGGTGGATCGGGCGTCAGACTCTATGATGGCCCCGACTTAAAGCTATTCATTTTAGTTGGTTGGGGCCGGAGCTTCTTGTCTGTGGCTTGGCCCACCGGGGTTCAACTGGTGTTTTTCTTTTGCTCCGGAGTTAGTAGGTTATTCGGCGCCCAGGGATCTCCATCGTCGGGCAGCTTACTGTGAGTCCTTGTTTTTGATTCATCAGGATGCTTATCATGATTTATTTGTTTGTTCTTGATGATTCATTGACTAGTTAGAGATGCACCACGAGGACCAAAGAACTTACTAAATGTTATGAACCACTGCAGAAGCTGAGGGTAAGGTTAGGATCCTGTAAAACCGGTTTAAGCCCGCCAGTAACTTTGTGTTACTGATCGTTCCAAGGCGATACTTCTGTGGTGGTTCTTTTTGTTTTATGTCTTGGTGTTTAAATTTTTGTGCTGTTGGCGCCTTATGTATGTTTTCATATTTCTAATTAAATTAAGGTAACTGAGTGGCCACCTATTGGGAAAATAGCTGCTCATTCGGCTTACGATATGTTTCATGGTATAAGTGCCTGGTTGTTAGTTTGGTTTTTTCCCACCTCGGTTTTTGGAGTGGGAATCTCTTTCTGATTGCGCCTTTTCCTGATCTTTGCCTACTTGTACCTTTTTCTTAAGGTTTTAGCGTATGAAAATATTCAAAATATAATCTTGAGGTATCATACTATCCCAACAGTAACCGAAAAATGTTCATTGCTATTATAGTATCTTAGTTTTATTTTATTTTTTATTACTGCAGCTGATGTTATGCCGTGTTGCGGCCCTAAAAGTCTCCCCGTACATCATCCATAGTGCAGATCATATTTTTCTTTTTTGTGCTTTGAGATCAGCGAGGGTAATCTGAGAAATAAGAAAGTTATGATCGGTGTAGATACATTTTCTAACCAACGTTTAATATATTTGGCCCCATTTGGATTATACTAGTCTTTGTATCGACTACCCTGTTGACAGATGCAAATTACAGAAAATTCTCTTTAACTCCATGTTGCCAAATCTAAAGGTCTGAAGAGGCTTAAGTAGCCCAAACAGCGATTTGGCTCACATTTCTCATTAATTAATATGTTCACTGCTCTCAAAGGATCTCAGTTTTATTTTTGTTTAGTTTCGTCTAATCCAGAAAGCTTCATGTGAAATTTGGCTTTGATTGACCAGGTATTGAACATTATGGCCATTTACATGTATAAAGCCCGGGGACAGGCAGGCTAAACCCTCAAGGGCCATTGTTTTTTCGTAAACATCCTTTCTAACCATTTGCCCATTCCAATCAAGATTTCACATTGCACAACATTTTACCAGTTTGTTCAACATGCCAAGTTCAAGATTTAAGGATTTTTGGGTTCTAAGGAAGAAGAGTTTCAAAAGTTTGTACTATATACAAATATACCTGGTGGCCTTCTTGGTCATATGACCTTTGAAAAATTCTATATAATTTTGCGTTCCTCTTTCAAAGAAGGCTTCACATGTAATTTGGCGTTGACTGGCCAAGAGGTTTCAGGGGAGATGCTTGAATATTGTTGTCAATGTATGTAGCTATTGGACAGATAGCCCCAAGGAGCCTTTGTTTTCATAAACATAAATTTTGCCCATTTCCTTCATGTTTCTCATAAAATACGTTTGTAACAGTTTTCTCCATTCAAATGCATAGGCGACCTAAGCTGACATTGGACTTCAATAGATCAAGGCCATCCCAGGGTTATATATACCTTTTTTCCTTTTGCAAGAAAGCTCCATATAAAATTTAGCTTTCATTGTCCAAGCGGTTGAACAAAAGAATATATCTGAATATTACACAAATATACATGTATTTAGCCTCGTGACAGGGGAAGACTACCCCGTTTGGCCAAGATGTTTTCATAAAAAAACCCGTCTGTCCATGCAAGCTTTCTCTATTCACTGACATTTTCTTAGTTTCAAATGCATAGGCATCCAAAGTTGACCTTGCCATAAAACAGGTAAACGTCATCCCAGGGTCATGATATATATGCACATTGTAGAGCTTTATGCGCCAATGCTTCATGACAGGTTTCATCATCATAGGCCTTCTGGTTCTGGAGAAGAATATTTCTGAATGTTTTTGACGTTTATAGTACTAGCGGCCATCTTGGTCATGAGAAGTAAATTATTTATATATACTTTTGTTCTCCTTTAGCAAAGATGCTAAATTACCTGTTAATTTTTCTGTTTGTGTCAATGAAGGCCAAGACAACCTTCCTACGATGTATTGGTTACGTAAGCTTAAAAAAGACAGTATTGGGCTAGATTTATTGCAAATTCTAGTTCTTGTACTACCACTGAACTTTCAAAGATATTTACTTTCTGTCTTACTGCTATCAAATCTCATGTCATAAGATACTGTGAGACGGTGTATGAATAAACATTTCTGGCGAGTTGCTAAGTAAACTCAAGTGTAGAGGGTTCCGTGCGACGAGTTTGTCCACATACGATTTTTCTATTCTGTATACCACATTGCCACATAAACTGATTAAAGAAAAACTTCTCGATTTGATAGTCTAAGAGTGGACCTTCAAAAGAGCATTAAATACTATGGTTCACTTTATTTGGCCTGCAGTGGCAGAATCGATATACACTTTGGTCATGTCAGAATGTTTACAATGCCTTATCCTATCTCCTGGATAATATTTATATTAGGTTCGGTACCAGTTATACAGACAAATTGTTGGAATTCCGATTGTACAAATAATATTGCGCCCCTCTCGTGGCTGATTTGCAAGATATAGTTCATAGATTCTCTTAACCACGACAATCAAGCTGATGTTAACGATGCCTTTAACTCATATAAGCCTGACGTCCTTTTTGTGGGACATAGGCAAACATAATAGCCCCAGATGTGATGCCGCAGAACGCGGCGTTCCATCTGGGGCTATTCTGTTTGCTTGGAGGAAGTTCATCGAAAAAGTGAATAAAAACAAACTTGATGTCCCCCAAAATGAAAGTGGACTCACCCAAATGATAATGTTGGAAAGTCGATTCGTCAAATATGGGTTAATTCGACTTTTAGGTACCTTGATGACCTTTTGAACATTGGCAATCCTTGATGTAAAGGCATGGTCAAGCAAATTTATCCCCCTGAACTACAGCTGAATAAAGCCAACACCACAGATACCGAAGCCCCCTTTTTGGATTTACATCTTTCCATTGCAAATCGATTTGTTTCTTCTAAAATTTATGATAAACTCGATGACAGTAAATTTTCCGTTTTTGGATGGTGACGTTCCTCGCCGTGCTTCGTATGGTGTTTACATGTCGCAACTTATTAGCTTTTCTAGAGTCTGCAATCATGTAGCGGATTTCACTGCGTGAAATAAATGTGTAACAGCCAAAGTTCTCCAGCAGAGCTATCTAAATTTTATCGCAGACACTATGATTTGATTACCAAATTTAATGTTGGGCTCAAGACGCTGTATCGTGAGAGCCTTTCGGAACCCGAATTTCGTGATGACTTAGTTTACAAATTTAAGAAACTTATAGGAAGGAATGATTTTTATTTTCAGTTAAGAAAAATCATAACACGTTACAGACGTATAGGTTATAAATTTAATGTTATGTGACAGTCTGCATGCTTAGCTGTTAACCCAATCATGGTTGATAACTACGCTGCCTTCTTCATTTGCACGCAGGCGGGTCAGGCGTCAGACTCTAGGATGGCGCCGACATAAAGCTATTCATTTTAGTTGGTTCGGGCCGGAGCTTCTTTTTTGATGCTTGGCCCACCGGGGTTCAACTGGTGTTTTTCTTTTTCTCAGGGTTTCAGTAAGTTATTCAGCGCTGGGCAGCTTACTGAATCTGTGGTGTCCTCATTTTTTATTCATCGGGGTGGTAATCATGATTTATTCGTTTGTCCTTCATGGTTCATTGACTTGTTGGAGATTCACCACGAGTACCGAACAACTAACTAAATGTTGTGAACCACAGCAGAAGATGAGGGTGAGGTTAGGGTCCGGTTTAAGCCCCCCATTAATTTTATATTACTGATCGTTCCAAGGTTATATTTCTGTTGAGGTTCTAATTGTTTTGTGTTATGTGCTGTTTGATCCTTATGCACGTTTTCAAAGTTTTAGTTAAGTTTCGGTAATTGAGTGGGCGCCTAGTGGGAAATAGCTGCTAACTCGACTTACGATATGTTTTACGATTAGTTTTTACCCACTCCTTGGATTGTGGAGTGGGAATTTCTTTTTGATTGCGCATGATTCAGTATGAAGGAACTTATCCCCATGTTATGCCATTTTATATCTTTAAGCTTCACGCGCCGTGATAATCGAAACATAACGTGACATACGCATTAAAACGGGGTCAACACCGTCAAAGACCGTAACGCACTGTAACAAAACGAACCAAAATGTGTTCCGTAGGAAACGGGACGTGACGTGAGACGCTCAAGATCCAGATCCGTAGCTTGCCGGGCTATTCACTAGCTTCACGTTGCACTACGGACCGCCTCTGAGTTTTACTACGTACTGTTACGTACTGTCACGGTGTATTACGTTCAGCACGTTTTATCACGACCCATTACGTTTCTCATTTCCGCCGTGACAGCCGTGGCAGATTTTTAAACTGCCAAAACATTTGCCATGGTGCCCACGGTTATCACGGCCTGCTACGTTTGCCTATCCCTATCCCATTCTCTGGCGTTGCGTCACGTTTGTCCCGGTTTGATCACGGTTGTCTGAAATGTGGCTGCCGTGACCGCCGGGAACATAGTGTAAACGCTACATTAACAATAGAGAACATACGCTGCACTATGTCTTGAAGAAGGAATAAAATTCCCCGCATTCTTAATCAACTCTGCAGTCGATTGTTGAGGAGCGGGGTTAAAATTATTTCAAAGGACTTATTCTTTGTATTGCATCATGCTTACGTTTCGTCCGTAGTAGACCTTGACAGAACAAATAAATAAAAAAATAATTATAATAATAAAAGACGTGCTACGCCTTGGTCAAAACGCAACTGACCGCATTAGAACGTAACAGGCCGTAATAGAACGTGGTAATAATCGTGACAGATCGTTGATAACCGTAAAGTACCGTAGTGCCTCCGTGACACACCGGCTTATAAGTACCACGGTTTGTTACGGATATCGTAATACAACGTAAGAAGACTTAACAAGACGTGATAGATCTTGACAACAGAGAAAAATATGACCAAAATTCCACGGCACGCTACGTTTCGAGCCAACGGGGCTGCCGTGTCCGCCGGGAACATAGTGTAAACGCAGCATAAGAAACTTCAGTGACATGACATTAACGGAAGATCATCCGTTCGTTCGCATGGAATCAGAAAACCTAACTTCCCTCTCAGAAAAAAACAGCTGTTTCTATAGATCCAGACAGAAGTGACATGAGTTTTTTCTGATATCAACGTCACTGTAGAGGATCGTGACACGCTTACTCAAATACTGGAGCAAATAAAAGAATTATTACCGGCTGTGACTGCTCATCTTTCAGAACATAGTCGCCTTGACGAATGGGTTGCGCTTTTTCAAACTCATAAAAGCTGGAGATTTTGATGTCGATCATATCGCCACCCAATTGTTCTGTGATGTCGTCAAATTCGCACAAGTCGGATACGTTCATTCAGTGCGTTTCTCTCCAGCGCTAGCGCCTCAGCATGAGACGTCACGGTGACACCTCCATCTTACAGCTGTAAACTACCCGCCCCACTGGCACCTCCAATTTCATAAGCCTCTGTGACTTCTTTTGATGGACCTTCTTCTATTTCGACATGAAATGCCCTGTCGACATTATTTTCTGACTCCTCAATAAACGACACGTCTAAAACATTATCCATTGTAAGACCTTAAAATGTCGTCTGTCTCCAGTTATCCTGTAGTCTTTAACCTGTTACGAAATATCTACCGTCGTTACGAACCTGTTATGAAAAAAACTGAAAGCTATAGCAACATGTACGTTTTAGAAACGGGTTTGTTTAGAATGAGACGTTTGATAATCGGGGACGTTCTTTGAATGTATGGTATGAAATACTCTGTCAAATTATGTCAAGTCATAAAAACAACAAAAAGTTGAAACTGAAAGCAAAAAATAGGATTTAAATGAGGATTTTGTAGACAAATACAGTTTTGTAAACAAAACTTGTATCAGCTGAGAGTACACTGTCTCATATTACAACCGCATTCAATAAGTTTAAATAATTATTCTGGACAAATCCAAAACTACAAAATATGCATTATTTCACTGAATTTTTTCATTTTTTCACTGAAAGCGGACATAAGCATATCTCGTCCTGAACCTGTAGCGCACTGTCGTCCAGAACCACACTATGTAGTAAAGAACATCCCTAAGCGTGTATATGCATCAGGAAAATGTATACCCCCTAAACCCCACTTTTATATAGCAAAACTGGGGTACGCAGGGGTATACCTATTTTTCTTATGTTTGCTCCAAAACATAGACTGTGGGTACTCGTTAGAACCGCCTCGGCGAGGCGGTTCTAACGTGTACCCACAATCTATGATTTGAGAAAAAATAAGAAAAATATCAAACATTTTCTGCTGAAAATTTTCATTTTTTAAAATTTTAAAAATCTCTGTATATTGCATGGGCAAGTTTTCGTAATGTATGTTTCTAAGAAAAATTTTGTAGCATATGTTTCTGTTGATACATTACGGAAACTTGTCCATGAATACTTTGGAATTTACTTTAATTACATATTAAATATCTATTTATGAACAAAATTTTAATTTTACAAATATTTACCTTGCCTATCATGAAATAATGGTTTATTATATTGATTTTTGTAAGGATTTAGCATTTTTGACTTTTAAATTACATCAATTATTGAGTTTTTCTCTTGACCCCGTCAAACCTCAATTTTACTATATATAAGTAAAGGTTTGAAGGGGTTAAGTTCCACACGAAGATGTTTCCATGATGCATATAGACAGGCCGACTTGACTGCTGAATCTGCAAAATTGTTGACGTGTTGGCTTTTTTCATGAACCGTCCTCATACACGTCTTAGTCATTGCGGCATGTAGCTTTTGACTTTCAATTTGCAAAGAAGTAAATTTTAAGAAACATCACTGAGAAGTTAATACTATTTCAAACTCTTGTGTGGACAACACTGATGGTTCTTTGTAAACATACAAAAGGTAAATGAATTATTTCAGACATACAATAATCTTAAGATGTTTTGCACCACCTTACTTCTTTGATTTTTATTTATGATTTTTGTTTGTCTGTTTGTTTGTGTTGACGCTTAACGTCCCAGTCAACAATTTTTCAGTCATGTCGGGACGGAGCCAACGCTTCCTGGGTTTAACCAGTACTGCAGGGAGTTTATGTGTCTTGCTCAAGGACACAACACGGTGACGCCTGTGGGGATCGAACCCAGAGGACCTCTCGATTCGGAGTCCGACGCTCTACCACTACGCCACTGCGCTCCTTGTTGTCTTACATATTATATCCCTACGTTTTTGAATTAACGCAGTTTAAACTATACTGTAAATACTACTAAACCTGTGACAGGGATAAACCCACTTTAAATCCAATACAGAAACATTCTGAAAGCCCACATGTCATACGCCAGAGATTAGATTTGAGTTTGTTTTTCACCAATCAGCTAAGGAGTATTTTCCATAAAGGGTGTAGCATGTTTGCTCGAAGGCTTTTATACGACTTTCGTAAAGTGAAAGGGACGCAAGTGTTTTGCATGAATGAAAGAATTCACAAAAAAGTAAAGTGATCAGAACTCACTTGTGAATATTATTTATTTATTTATTTATTTATTTATTTATTTATTTATTTATTTATTGTGTGTGTGTGTGCGTGCGTGTGTGCGTGCGTGCGTGCGTGCGTGTGAATATTATTTATTTATTTATTTATTTATTTTGTGTGTGTGTGTGTGTGTGTGTGTGTGTGTGTGTGTGTGTGTGTGTGTGTGTGTGTGTGTGTGTGTGTGTGTGTGTGTGTGTGATATGTCAATTGTATAGAGCAGTGGCTGTGAAAAGGTTAAGTCTGACAGAAAATGTATAATAATTTTTACAACAATTTGGGTTTCCGACCAGGTACAACACAAACCAGCCTGTACAGTCACAGAAGAAACCCAGAATCTTGAAAAATTGGGTATAAGTAGAGGAGGTTACCGCGAAGCTGATCTGCGTCTTTGTTTTCGCCCATGCAAATTGTTGGTTTTCTCACGCACAGGCTCATATTTTTTGTCATATGTTTTCGGTCAGTGTCTTACTTACATGTTTTTAAAAGCGGGGGATTTTTACGTAAATGCAAATAAAACATTATGGACGCACAGTAAAGTGCTGATTATTTAAACCGTCAAACGTACGGATTTTCTCACTGGGCGAATAAGCGTGACGTTACTTTGCGGCATTTGTGACGTCAGCTATCCCACAAAGCAGCGTTGGACGGTGAAACGTCGTTTAAGCGCACAACAAACGTAATAAGTGTGTGCAAATACCAGCATTACAGTCAAATATTTGGCGGGATATCTGCAATGCAATGACGGAAAGCTGAACGATATCGACGGTTTCAGCAACATTACTCCATTTGTTGTGTGTTAGAATCGAAATAAATCAGCTCAAGTGCGTGAATTGTTGAGTAATAATTCACTGTTTGTCGGTCAATTGTAAGACGATAAATCACTCGCGCTACGCGCTCGTGATTTGATCTTCTTTACAACTGACCTCCAAACAGTGAATTATTACTCAACAATTCACTGCTAGAGCTGATCTATTTCTTAATTTAAATTCAAGCTGATCTGCGCCTTTGTTTTCGCCTATGCAGATTGTTGGCTTTCCCATGGGGCGGCTCATATCTTGTATTTTAGTTTTGACGTTTTTGCCGCGACGTCAAACCTTTAATCTATGTTTCCCGTAAAGATAACGTCAGGACGTTATAAATTTGAATTTTGGTAATGCCAAAACAATATGGCGACGTTCCCGCTGAAGAGCTGTTAGAAGTGAAAGCACTACAGGACTGAAATAAATTGTTGCTGTAATTTCATTTCTTTCTTTTTTCCTATCAACACCGACACAAGGACTTGTTATATATATATATATATATATATATATATATATATATATATATATATATATATATATATATATATATATATATATATATATATATATATATATATATATATATATATATATATATATATATATATACTCAGAGGATAAAGTTTAGTCAGTAACTTTGACCAGCCCGATTACTATAATGCCCAGCCGCTTTGTCTTAGATGTTCTCCTGCATTAAATTTGCAAAGTCAGTCTCGAAAGAAACTCCACCAGTTGTCAATTTCGACAGAGTAATTGGTCTTTTTCGTAAAACATCATTTTTGTAATTACCCGATAAATGATCCAATCGGCGCTTTGATTAATAGCGCTTTCTGATAGAGGTTGTATCCAGTGACAAAAATCCGAAAAAAATCTTTTCAAAATTCAGCCACAGTCTCGAGAAATGACAAGTCAAATATTCATTATTTTTAGATTACCTCCCTTTCATTTAAAACAAGAACGACAATTGGTGTATGCACTGTGGCAAAACCACATGCGATATTTCAATCGTTTTTGTTGGAAACGTTAGGTTTTATTCACAGTTTTATGACTGGTAATTTTAATCCCAAACTATCGAGGGGTTTTGATGCTATAGCGATTTAAACTGTCCCAATGGGATTTTACAGGTATTTTCACTGGCTAAACTTTTGCCGGTGAGCATATATTGTCAGCGCAAATTTGTTTTGTAATTTTAGAGCGTCAACACATGATGAGGGCCTTAATAGTTATAATTATGCTGATTCAAGCTGTGGTACAGATAAGCTACGCACAACTTAGTGATTGTGTTCCACCTATAGCCTATAAGAAAAGTATCTTTGAGTGTGAATCAAGCTGTCATGATTAGTGAGTATTGCGCGTATACCACAAACGATGAGATGCAAATCCCGCTAACAAAACGACCGATGCTCATTAATTGTCATGGACACCATAATTTAACTGACTGATGCTCATTGATTGTCATGGACACCATAATTTAAACAAAAGACATTCTTAGATTAATTCATTATGCCATTCTGATTCGAATTACAAACTTGATTTAAACCGCCTTATTGGCTACCTGGTTAACCAAAATTTTAAGAGCAATGTTTGATAAAATTACAGTTATAACATACTAGTAATGTCTAAGGTCTTTATATTTTGGCCGTTACGTTAATTCTTACTTAACATGTTACTAAAATGTTAAAGAAAGCAATGATAGCACAATCATGACAATGGCGAGATCGTAAAGAAATACACTCCAAATCGGAGGTAAGACAAATAAATAATCCTAAATTCTTGCATAGATTTCTATGCGCATAGCTGTTGAAGAAGTTTTCGATTGGTCGAAAGCCGTGTTCAAACAGCAAAACCCATGTTCAAGTCATGAAATTCAAGTGCCGTTTGAACATGTAATTTAGCCGACGTCATTGGTCAATGCGACGTGACGTCATGTGTTTTGTAGAAACAAAATGGCCGACGTTGAAGAAGCTCCGCGGTTTTCGGTGAGTTTTTACGTTGTTAATGTTATTTTCATGAGATTTTAAGTGGATTAGAGTGAAAATGCAAGAATAGCGATCAACCATGATTTGTTTCAGTGTTCAAACATTCGCTGGATCACTCGGAAGGTGTTTGAACACGCGGCCTGCGGCCTTGTTTTCAAACACCTTCCTCGTGATCCATCGAATGTTTGAACACTGAAAACCATGGTTGATCCCTATAGTCACAATATGGTACTTAATCAGCGGTTAGTACTATAATATTATGTTAAAGTGGGAATTTGTTGACATCGTCCCGACCCACGCAGGTTCTAATATCAAGACACAGCAAGCCTGCAATATATTATATAAATATATTGAATAATGGATGTAAACAACATACAAGGATGACAACGTTCAATGAATCAATGTACTAGCGTGAAGGCATTTCAACTGACATTTGATGGCTTATACGTATGTCTATTGAATGGTTTGACTTGAACCACTTTTCCTGGGCAGGCTCAGACATGAGCGGTTAACCAGTATTTAGAAATTTATTATCGGTTAAGATTCATTTTCTTACCAATGTTTAATATATTTGGTCCCATTTAGATAATACTAGTCTTTGTATCGACTACCATGTTGAAAGTTGCAAAATTTCAGTTATTCGTTTTGGTTCCATGTTGCCAAATCTAAAGGGTCACTGGCGAGACTTTAATAGACGAAACCGCGGTATGGCCCATGCCCTTTCTCATTAATATGTTCGCTGCTCTTAAAGGATCTGTTTTAATTTTTATTTAGATTGTAAGTCAGAAGTGTAAAAGGTTTGCCTTGAGGCACAAGCAGTCCATTTGTTTCTTTATGTCCAAACGGGCGGGGCCCCAAAACGTGATTAGCCCACGCTCTTGTAGTACAAGATGTCGGGAGGGGGCAGAGCGGGGTTGTTGGTTGATTTCGGTTCATTTCTTCACAATCCTTTCTTACTTTATTTAAATGTATATGCTTCGTTTATTTCAGCTGCAAGAAAAACGACCAGCACGGTTGTGGTTGTGGAGAAGCCTCAAATGAAAAGTGCCTCATAGATTATTATGGAAATATCTTTTGTGCTTGTGGGTGTGGTATGGGCTCATCTGGGAAATAATCCTACATGTTTCCCTTACAACACCAAATTAAATGGAATATGACTACAGATTTCTCTGAACTTTAGCTGATATAGGAGTCTTGGTCCGAACATCTACTATAAACTACCTAAAAATGCCGGTCTGATCATCCGCGGTCATACTAGATATTTATGTTTTCAGCAGCTGGTGCTTGTTATCCATAAGATTTCAGAGTACAGTGCAATCACTTTCACCGCGCCGCTTGAACTCACGTGGCTTTATCGTGCGCATATTGCCAACTGGAACAATATTCTTCAATACACAAGGGGCATTACCGAAGTGTTACCTGGAAAATTACCTTTGCAAAACGAATTCGGATATTTCCCATACATCGCTATCAGCGATTGCCTTTATTTGACACCTGTGTGACATCGGGCAATATTCTGATATTTCACAGGTAACTTACAAGGTGGAAAAACATTATAAATAACAATTCTGTGGAGTGAGAATTTTTTCTGATTGCGCCATTTCCTGATCAATACCTACTTTTACCTTTTGATAATATGGGCAGGCCCAGTGGATGTGGTTTGTGCATGATAATTATAAAGTTTCCGACCACTTCATGCGACTTACCGGCAGGACGATTATCAAGAGAAATAGAGGGTTTTACACGAGTGGTCATTTCATATGAAATTTATTAAACTAGCCTTCGGCGAGTTTAATAAATTCCATATGAAATGATTCGCTTGATCATAGGACTTTTAAAACAGGATTTGTGGACATATTTTCAATGAAAATTTACATTGTTGTTACGGACGTTGTCAATGACGATACGTATTCCCGCAAAAGTGGCATAATAGTAGTTATGCTGCATATGTAAATAATTATAAGAAAGAGAGAAATGGCATGAAATAAATAAATAAATAAATAGATAAATAAATAAATAAATAAATAAATATAGTAAATCAATCTCGGCGCGTTTTCGCGGCAGGAGCAACAATCACAAAATGAAATAAGAAATGCAAAACATCAGGAATGTACACGTATATGTAATGAAAAGCCTCTCTGATCCGACTTTCACAAAGCAAAATGTTTGAGGGGTATAGTCTTATTTCTGTTCCAAGAACGTGTACCCTCACTCTATGTCTTAATTCGGTCTCTGTCTGTCTATTTCGCTGAAACAACAAATGAGCCGCCCCATGGGAAAACCAACAATCTGCATATGCGAAAACAAAGGCGCAAATCAGCTTCGCGGTAACCGCGAAGCTGATCAGCGCCTGTGTTTTCGCTACTCGGATAGTACAGTTCCTCTTCTACTTAAATCCGTTATTTCAAGCTTCTAGCTCTTTTCTGTGACCGTACAGGCCGGTTTGTGTCAGACCTGTTCGGAAACCACATTGTTGGTTTTCCCACGAGGCGGCTCAAATGAAACACTTGTCATTTACTAACATGATGCAATCAGTTTAATATGGTGAAGTCTCACTTACGCACAATAACGGTACAAACTAAATGCAGAGATTTCATTGTGTAGGCTTATCTTACTTACACTTCAGAGAGTGAATAGGGGCCGCTCCAGTGGCCTATTGTCTTTAATGTTTGTGAATTATCACTTGACAAAAACGTCTTTCACCTCGATGCAGTTATTGACAACTATGTTAATTTGCACAAACACTGTCTCGTGCCTTAAAATGATTGGATTTTCCAGTGAATGGATTTAGACGCATTATTTTTCAGACAAAATCCTTTTAGTAGTAAAAAAATCCATTTTCGTTTCTTTGTTTGAATTGACGCTTAAAGTCCCGGTCAACAGCAATGGTCATGTCGGAACGCTGCCTCCATTTTATGGGATATTTACCCACTAACACTAGGATGTCATGTGACTCACATGTGCTACATCAATAGTAACAAATCAAGCAAACCGTACGGATGGTTTCACTAAACCACTGTTTCCTGGGCAGACTCAGATATGAGCAGTTAACCAGTTATTAGATGGTCGGTCAGTTGTTTAGAAGCTTTGTCTGGAGGCCAAAAAGTCCATCTATTTCTCCTTCTAGTAGGCTTCAATGGGCTGGGCCCAAAAATCCATTTTTGTTGGTGAAAATCAGCGTTTTTTTTTGTTTTGCGTCTCCAAAACCCCAAGCAGGTGACCGCCCGATAGTCCAAAGGACCTTTAGTCAGAAGGCCCACCGGTCCGAAGGTCCGCTAGTCCGAAGGCCCGCTAGTCCGAAGGTCCGTCAGTCCGAAGGCCCGCTAGTCCGAAGGCCCGCTAGTCCGAAAAACTATTTTTATTCCAATCATATCATCATTACAGATATAAAAAAGAGGTTTCGGTCTGCCAATAGTGGTAGCAGGATTTATTAAAAATTCTGCGTCGTGCGCGGACATCATATACACGTACGAACATTTAATTTAAAAACATGCATTTTATGTGAAGATCGTGCGAATTTCGCGCTTATTCTATTACGTGTCACGGACGGTTCTTTTCCGTCCTTGTAAAATCGTTAGTTCCGTGTAAGATTGATCATTTAAATCCAAGTGGTAGATTTACCGGAGTGAGATCAAGATATTTTACGCCATTGACGAAGTTTAATAATAAATGAGCCTGTGCATGAGAAAACCAACAATTTGCATAGGCGAAAACAAAGCCGCAGATCAGCTTCGCGGTAACCGCGAAGCTGATCAGCGCCTTTGTTTTCGCTACACGGATAGTACAATCCCTCCACTGCTTAAATCCAAAATTTCAAGCTTCTAGCCTGCTTCTGTGACTGTACAGGCTGGTTTGTGTCCGACGTGGTCGGAACCCAAATTGTTGGTTTTCTCACGCACAAGCTCAAATTCTTTTGGTTCTTCATAGTTCGAGTTTTCTACATGTTGTCGTACATCAAAGATCACTGTTTGAAAGAAATACCATTCGAGATTGATCAATCAAGAGTAAATAGGTAAAACTAGAAAATGATCAGGAAATGGCGCCATCACAAAGAAATCCCCACTCCAAAAAACTAAATTTAGCAATTAGGTACTTTTAACATATCGAAAGCCGAGTGAGCAGCTATTTCCCAATAGGCGGTCACTCCGTTACCCGAACTAAAAATATGAAGACAATTATATAGTGCAAACAGCACAAAAAAATCAACACCAAAACATAAAACAATTAGGACCACAACAGAAGTACCCCATTGAAACGATCAGTAATATAAAAGTACTGGTGCCCTAAGCCGGTTTTACAGGCGCCTAACCTCACCCTCATCTTCTGCAGTTGTTCACAACATTTAATTAGTTGTTCGGTTCTCGTGGCGAATCTCTAACTCGTCAATGAATCATCAAATAATTATAGGTTATTGAATGAATATCGTAAAATATTCGGAACGAGTTCATATGGCAAGGACGCACGAGCTTGCGAGTGCGTCTCCGCCATATGAACGAGTTCCGGATATTTTACGATATTCATTCAATAACCTTTTATTATATACCCTTTAATAAGCAATGGAGGGATTTCAAATGCTTATTCCTGGCATCTCCAGGCATGGTCGACCTTTAATTTGGCCATAATTTATGTAAAGAATATCATTTCTAACGACTGATCACCATTACTACACACGCAAAGCTCCGCCTTTCGCGGGAAATGTTAACCAACGCTAACGCGAGAAACGTGACGTTGCATCAAAATTGATGACGTCGACGTGACTTTTGGACATCGTTGCGGTCAAACAATTCATGAAAATGTTAGAAAATTGGAGTGCCAAAGCTGTATTTTTGTTCAAAATTACACGTATTTGTTTTTAGTTGAAGTTTTGTGTTACAGTATTGTGCGACGCATTCTGTAAGTTTTCTAGTTTCGCCGTTTGTTCAGTTGAAGTGCAAAAGCAAAATGGCTGCCAGATATTTTTTTCTTTGCAAAAGTAGTCCCGCCAGGAACGTGCTTCCTTGGACCCGTGCAATATGACAGAACGTTCCTTGGACCCGTGCAATATGATAGAAGTTTCCATGGAAAACATTCTAAACTATTGAACATGGAAATCTATTCAATGCTTTCAGCAATGCAAAGTGAACGGGACAATTTCTTGGGTATATAATAAATAGTGATTATCACCACCACCACGATGAATTACAAACAAGGACTCGCAAATACAATTAGCTGCCCCAAGATGGAGTTCACTGGGCGCCAAGCAACAGAAAATCCGGAGCAAAAGAAAAATACCAGTTTAACCCCGGTGGGCCAGGCAACAGACAAGAAGCTCCGGTCCCAACCAACTAAAATGAATAGCTTGGGGCCAATATAGAGTCTGACGCCCGAGCCACCGGCGTGCAATTAAAGAAGGCAACATAGCAGTAGCATTGTAGATATTTTAAAAGTTATGATTTGTACTTGATCCTACCGCGCGCCTATATCACAGTAACGGCACCACGAAGTGTCTCCTTTCAGTCTACATTGTATTTGTTTTGAAGCAGCGAACGTCATTTCTTCTGCTAAAAAGAGGAGAAATCTGCGCCAACTCATCATGTTAATATCTCACATTCTCGCAAATGATTTGTTGATTTTGTTGATACGATCTTTTTACATTTTAAACTGGAACAAACGCAAGAAAATTCAAGTAATCTATCTGTATCCTGATCATTGTTGTATATTTCTACATGGCTTACCGTATTGGCGGCACCTACAGTAGATACTAAATACTGAGGCCCTGGAAGGGATGTGCCTGTATCCCGTATCCCTCTTTTAAAGTTTCCGAAAAAATGTTCCCTAGATTTGAGTAAGTATCGCCAAAATTGGCATCCTAATATATTCTAAATATGCTTGCAGGACATCTTCAGTATCCCATATCCCTTTAAATTTTGACAAAAATATACCTTATGCATTTAATTGTTTTGCCGATATCCCTATATCCAAAAATACCCTTCCATGACCTAAATATTAGGCTTAAGCCGTGTTCATGTGCAACATTTGTACTTGGTTGTATTTTTGCACCTCTGGGCGGGTGTGTTTTATGACATGTGAACAGCGTATTCAGAAAAATAAACACCGAGGTGCAAATTTAACCTAGTTTCGAAAACTATAATGATGCAGCATGCGAAATAAATGTCTGGATAAAAATTAGCTGACGTCGGTTATAACAGGGGCAGAAAACTCAAACCATTTAACGTGCTTGACTCGTTTCTTGCGTAACAGAACGTACCCTGTATGGATGTTGTCGATATTAATTTGGAGACGTATTGCGTCGGATATGCAGTTACATTTCATAGACATATATTTTCACGTTTACAATATTACACATAGTTTACACATTCTTGTGCTCTTGATCCCATTTGAACGGTATAGATTAGGAAATATCCTTAAATCTACCCCGCAACATACGTCATAGTGACGTCACAAGAAGTGATGTCGGGCGGTCGTTGTTTTGAGATTGTTTTCTAAAATTTTCATAAAAATATTTAGACCATCATATAATACGATGTCTTTTGCACCAGTCATGTGTATCTCCCCCACCCACCCCTAAGGCCGGGGAATAGCGGGATGTTTAACTTTTAGGTTTTAAAGCCGCCCTGCTAAAAGAATGGCACTGCGGGGTCAGATTTGTGGTGAAGTCCCTGCTAAAAGTCCCGGCTCCCCGGAGAAGAGTGACAACAATGTGGAAGAACAGCTGAGAGTTGTTCTAATGAATCAATATGAGAGAGGGGCTTAAATTTCTGCATATAAAAGTACAGGTACATTTGCAAATTTAATAAGGACCAGAAAGTAATCAAATATTTCAAATCTAATTTGAATTAATATGTGACCGTCTATTTCGGCGGGAAATTAAAAGCCCTTGGGTATGTTTTGGAATTAATGCTACGTTGTTTTGTGGCAACCTTTACAGATATGTTGGAGTATTCAATGAAGCAAAAACAACATTTTTAGTGGTCTTTGGCAACGACGAGAATCGACATATCCATTATGGCTGTTTAGAACTTTTGACTAATATATGATCAGAAGTGGCGTTCGACCCTTGACACTGTCGGAAATTT
Source organism: Rugalucina vietnamica (assembly GCA_964017185.1). Taxonomy (NCBI): domain Eukaryota; kingdom Metazoa; phylum Mollusca; class Bivalvia; order Lucinida; family Lucinidae; genus Rugalucina; species Rugalucina vietnamica. The sequence continues at coordinate 44,573,312 of OZ024879.1, forward strand.
GTTTTACCGTGGCTCGAAGCGTAGCCGTAAAACATCTCCGACCGTACATGTATATAAAACTTTGCATGTAAATTTGCATTTTACCGTTTATTCTCACTACATGTAGTATCGAACTTCGTTGACGCAATACAAGCTCCACGCTTCATGCGTGAGAAATCGTCGCGTGAATCAGTGATCTATAATCTACTGTCCCTGCGTGAATTATACGGTCTGCGGGAAGCACTTTGCACGATTTTCGCGTGATTTTACATGAATTTTAATCACTTTTCCGCTGTTCCTCGCAACACGCGTGTAGGAATTTTTTCAAATCATTGCGGCATTCATACAACAGCTGCAATAATGATATAATTGGGATTAAAATTAGTTTTTCGGACTAGCGGGCCTTCGGACTGGCGGAACTTTGGACTAGCGGGCCTTCGGACCAGCGGAGCTTCGGACTAGTGGGCCTTCGGACTAGCGGGCCCTCGGACTAGCGGACCTTCGGACCAGTGGGCCTTCGGACTAACTAGCCTTCGGACTAGCGGGCTGTAACCCTCGAAGCAAGGCTTTGAAACAATGCTTTCGACAAAAGCTATTCATTTTAGTTTGTTGAGCCCGAAGCTTCTTGTCTGTTGCTTTGCCCATCGGGGTTCACTTTTTTTCTTTTGCTCCGGGGCTAGAAAGTTATCTAGCACCCAGGGATCTCCATCGTCGGGCAGATTACTCAATCTGTGAGTCCTTTTTTATTCATGTTGGTGTTAATCATGATTTGTTTGGGTTTCGAAGCAAGGCTTTGAAACAATGCTTTCGACAAAAGCTATTCATTTTAGTTTGTTGAGCCCGAAGCTTCTTGTCTGTTGCTTTGCCCATCGGGGTTCACTTTTTTTCTTTTGCTCCGGGGCTAGAAAGTTATCTGGCACCCAGGGATCTTCATCGTCGGGCAGATTACTCAATCTGTGAGTCCTTTTTTTATTCATGTTGGTGTTAATCATGATTTGTTTGGGTTTCGAAGCAAGGCTTTGAAACAATGCTTTCGACAAAAGCTATTCATTTTAGTTTGTTGAGCCCGAAGCTTCTTGTCTGTTGCTTTGCCCATCGGGGTTCACTTTTTTTCTTTTGCTCCGGGGCTAGAAAGTTATCTGGCACCCAGGGATCTCCATCGTCGGGCAGATTACTCAATCTGTGAGTCCTTTTTTATTCATGTTGGTGTTAATCATGATTTGTTTGTTTGCCCATGATGATTCATTGACTAGGTAGAGATTCACCACGAGGACCGAACAACTAACTTAATGTTGTGAACCACCACAGAAGTTGAGGGTGAGGTTAAGTACCTGTAAAATCGATTTAAGTCCGCCAGTAATTTTATATTACTGATCGTTCCAAGGCGATACTTCTGTGGTGGTTCTGTGGTGGCTCTTATTGTTTTATGTCTTGGTCTTCAAATTTTTGTGCTGTTTGCACCGTATGTGTGTTTTCATATATATTGTTAAGTTAAGGTAACTGAGTGGCCTTCTATTGGGAAACTAGCTACTCAGTCGACTTATGATATATTTTCATGGTATAAGAATCTGGGCCCAGTAACTCGAAGGCATCGTAAGTCCCCCTACTTACGACATACTTAAGATGGCCCCCTTAAAATTTACGCCCTTGCTTTTCTAGTGACTCTAAGCTCTCGTAACTTTTCCAAATGAAAGGTGCGACTTCGTACGATAAGACGACGCCAAACTACGATGTTGTTAACATTACGAAAACTTGCCCATGAAATATACATATAATTTTTTCAGAAGCAAAAATTGAAACTTTCATTGGAAAAATTTTGATTTTTTTTAATAATTTTGCACAAAACATTGATTGTGGGTACACGTTAGAACCGCCTCAGCGAGTTGGTTCTAACGAGTATCCACAATCTATGTTTTGGAGCAAAAAATAAAAATAGGTATACCCCTGCAAACCCCAGTTTTTCTATATAAAAGTGGGGTTTAGGGGGGTAAACATTTCACGGACATGTTTTCATGATGGGTCCTTTTCAGTTATTTACCATAATCTTTAAGAGATACTTAAGTTGGTCGTAAGTTGATCTTAAGCTTAAGATGGCTTTGAGTTAGTTACCAACCCCTGTTAATGGTATGATATCCCACCTCGGTTTTTGGAGTGGGAATCTCTTTCTGATTGCGCCTTTTCCTGATCGTTGCCTACTAGTACATTTTTGTAATATTGCAAATCTTGAAGACGCGCCAATATGTTTGTACTAGTTTATGGAGCAGATTTGGCGTGCAGACTTATCAAGTCATGTTTTCCTTATAAGTATCACATTTATAGTTAGTTCTATATTCAAAGTTCTTGGTGCATCTAGTGTCTGTAATTGCGTTGAATAAATAATGTTGGACTTTGTCTGTTTTCACAGCGAGTTTCTTTTATGTTTTCTATCGGCGGCCCCCGTGGCCGAGTGGTTAAGAGCGCTGATACTTCATTACCGCACTTAACCATTCGATCATCTCACAGCTGTATCTGGTGTGGGTTCGAGCCCCGCTCTGACCACATGTGAGACAAACCAAGTTCTATTGCGGGTGTGCCAGGTGGTTTTTCTCGGGGTTCTCCCGTTTTCACCCCACCTACTGATTGGCCTGTCTCATATGAGCTGAAATAATCTTGAAAGGGACGTTAAACTGAATAAATAATAATAATAATAATAATAATAATAATGTTTTCTATCACAAAATAGATAATATAATTTACGAAGAAAAACACACACAAAATTTATCTGCTTTTCCAAACGGCGAATTTGTCAAAATCACCGAAGTCATCGAAGACCCCAGCTTTTATTGAAACAGAAAAATTTAGGACACGCGCCACGAGTTGATTTGAGAATGACAAACTGATTCATTATGTGAACAATCAGTTTGGCCTCAACATGAAACAAGTCTTGCTTCAGGTTTTCACCAGCCTGTCATCAAACCAGGTCGGTTTATGACCACAGATGATCATCAGGAAAACATGTCCGTGCAATGAATACCCCCTTAAACCCCACTTTTATATAGTAAAACTGGGGTATGCAGGGGTATACCTATTTTTCTTATTTTTGCTCCAAAACATAGATTGTGGGTACTCGTTAGAACCGCCTCGGCGAGGCGGTTCTAACGTGTACCCACAATCTATGTTTTGAGCAAAAATAAGAAAAATATCAAAAATTTTCCTCTGAAAATTATCGATTTTTGACCTGAAAAAATTACTGTATATCATATGGGCATGATTTCGTAATGAACGCTATCTCAACCCTTAGAGCTGGAGACAAGTATACTATCTCCGTAGCAAAATCATTTGCGCTGATCATTACGAAAACTTGCCCATGCAATATACTGAGATTGTTTTTAGCTTTAAAAATCGAAATTTTTCGCGATATTTTTCTTATTTTTGATCAAAACATAGATTGTGGGTACACGTTAGAACCGCCTCGCCGAGGCGGTTCTAACGAGTACCCACAATCTATGTTTTGGAGCAAAAATAAGAAAAATAGCTATACCCCTGCAAACCCCAGTTTTTCTATATAAATGTGGGGTATGAGGGGGTATACATTTCACGGACATGTTTTCCTGATGTTAAATACATGTACGATTTCCATGGAGCTAATTTTAACTATAAAAAGGTATGTAGCGGCATACAAAATAAAAGTTCTCTATGTGAGGTAAGAATTTCATTAAAGAAGATGCATTAAGTAAGTCCAAATCTATCTATCTATCTAATCTATCTATCTATCTATCTATCTATCTATCTATCTATCTATCTATCTATCTATCTATCTTTTTTTTTTTTTTTTAATTTAATATATTTCCTCTACAACACATACAGTCATATATTAAAGACAGTATAACAAAACATAGCAAATATACTGTTGGTACAATATGGACCTCAACATGGAAAAGGTACCTTCGGTCAGTCAATTGTTATTTGTAGAGGACCACACAAAACTAAACAATGAGTATCTTACTCATATATATCAAAGTGATACTGTGCGTGCAAGTATCTTAAACAATCCGCTAAGATAAGAGCTACTGAGCCTCGGAACCGTTTTTTGGGATGTTTGCACAGTGTTCCAAAACTGCCCGAACGGGAACTTCTCCCTGTTGAAGCCAATAAAATTTTATAATATATGTGGTATATATACTGGGCAAATAAAGTTAAGGATCAAACATTTATCGGGCAAAATTCCACAAGATTTCGAGCTGCTAGTAAAATGGAACATTTCTATAGTCATAGTTATTCATTTTGTAAAATTTGTACACATATGAAAGTGCGATAAAACTGCTAACCCACCATATCGATGAAACATTGATTTATTGTCGATTGACCCAAAAATGCATCCTAAAATGTTTGATCCCTAATTCATTTTGACCAGCATATATAATACTGTCATTGTTTATATCAAAACTTGTATGTAATTTTACGAGCAAAATTCTGTTTGTATTGAAAAGAAATTAAATATAGGAAAAAAAACAACAAAGAACAAAACGTGTAAGAAAAAAGACATGGCCGCTATTATGACTCAGAGCAGTGCAACCTCATGCACAGCGCATGGAAACACTAGAAAATGACCTTTATGGGTTTGTTACAAAAGCACCAGCGGAATTTCTATAAAGATAAAGTTTTTTTGCGTATGTGAATGTCACCCTACACTGTGCAGAAACGACTCCGCTCGGAGACAAAGCAAGACTAATGCACACCTATTTACACAATATACAACCTCGGTTGGCAAATATGACGTTAGATGCAACTATCATCTACGGTACCATCATCAACAATCCCCTATATTTGTCCCACTTCTTCTCTAAGGCAGTCAGACTTTGGTTTTTAACAGCATTGTACTTCTGTATTTTATAGTTAAGCTTAACTAATTTCAAAAACGTATTCAAAGAGGGCAGTTTCTTTTCAATTTTCATACGAAATATATATCGTTTGCCGATTAATATCAATTCGTTTAAGAGATTATCAAAATTTGGTCCCCCAAAGATTATATTTTCGGCTTCGAAAATTACTTCCAGTTCACAATTATCTTGTAACATCAATTTAAGTCCATTCCAAAAATATTCTGTATGCTCACATTCCCAAAATATATGTTTAATAGTTTCAGTAGCTTGATTACAAAATGTACACTTATCACTTTCCGCCAAATTTAGTTTATATAGGTAATGATTTATGCCGAGAATCCTATGATTTATTCTGACTTGTAGCCATCTAAGACTTGCTTCTTTAGTCACCTTAAATGGTAGATTAAATACATTTTTCCACTGAAAGTTTGGTGCAATATCTAATTCCATACGCCATTTCGTAAGTGATTTAGGTAATATATCTTTTAAATTAAGTTTATCATATATATTTCTACATCCTTTTTTATGTTTTAAAATATGTAGAAGCGGATATGGTAAAATCGGGTTATCTTGTCTATATAAGAAAGGAGCAAAATTAAAACTGAATATATAATCTTTAATACTTCTTACAATTCCCTCATATACTAAGAAATTAGTCGGTATTTGATATATTCTTTGAAAATCTACATAGCTTAGAATCTCTCCGTTTGAGTCCAATAAGTCATTTATCGTTAAAATGCCCCTGTTTTTCCAACTTCTGTAAAATATGACATTGCCTCCGACCTTTATGAACTGATTATACCACAATGGAATAGTTAATAATTCTTTCCAGGAAACCGGTTTAACATTTTCTAAAAAGGTGTTTAAGCTTAAGATAACGTCTTTCCAAAATTCATTTTTTATATTTGCATTGTTTGTATTTATATATTTACCGCCATACTGTAAACATTCGTATATAGACGGATATTCTGTATTTAAGAACTCACTATATTTATTAATATTAAGAAATATTCTTCGTAACCAAGTCAGTTTTAACGATTTCATAAATGTACCAACTTCAGTCATTCTTAGACCTCCCTCTGCATAATTTTGGGTAATAACGTTCCGTTTAATTTTATCAGGTTTCTTATCCCATAAGTATTGATAAAACATCTTCTGTAACTCATCTACTATTTGTTTTGATGGATTAGGTAAAGATAGAATGAGATGATTTATCTTTGAAAGAGCAAGGCTTTTAATAACAGTAATTTTTCCTAAAGGAGTTAAAATGCGTTTTGACCAGTTTAAGAATAATTTTTTAATTTCCAAGAGTTTCTCAGAATAGTTTAAATCGACCATATCATTCATATCATTAGTGAATTTAACCCCTAACACACTGAATTCCCATTGTAAGTTGAACTCTTCACAGAACCGTAAAGTACTAGATTTTCTCGTACCTATCCATACAACTTTAGTTTTGTCGATATTAACACAAAGGCCGGAGGCATTCGCATATATTTTTAAAATTTTCATACAATTTAATAAAGACTCTCGTGAGCCATCAAGGATTAGTGACGTATCATCAGCATATTGTGAAACTAGAAATTCAACACTGCCTATCGTTATGCCTTTAATGCCGTCATGGCGTCGTATGAGGGTGGCTAAAATCTCAGCACATATAACAAAGAGATATGGTGACAGGGGGTCCCCCTGGCGACATCCTCTTTGTAAGTAGAACCATTCTGATAAGTGGCCATTCACGATTACACATGACTGACACTTGTTATAAAAAAGTTTAACCCATTTGATAAAAGATTCGCCAAAGTTATAGAAATGTAAAACATTAAAAAGAAAATCCCATGAGACCGAATCGAAGGCTTTCTCAAAATCTATTAAAAGTAACATCCCCGGCAAATTGTGTTCTTCTGTATATTGTAAAATGTCATACAGTATTCTAATATTTTCACCAATATATCTCCCGGAAATGAAGCCGGTTTGATCTGCATTAATAATCGACGGCAATATTAATTTCAGTCTTTCAGCTATAGCAGCAGAAGCTAGTTTATATGAGGTATTTAGCAAAGATATGGGACGCCAATTTTTTAACAATAATTTATCCTTATTTCCTTTGGGGATGCATGTGATTATTCCTCGTTTTAGAGAATCAGTTAGTTCTCCTTTATAAAAACATGAATTAACAGCTCTTACTAAAAAAATTCCTATATCCTTCCAAAAAAATTTGAAAAACTCATAAGTAAATCCATCACTACCCGGGCTTGTGTTATTAGATGACTTTTTGAGACAATACAGGATTTCTTCATATTTTATTGGGCCTTCTAGCAATAGTTTTTCTTTTTCAGATAATTTCGGAACATTATCTTCAGAAAGTGTATTATATAAATCAATGTCAGTGGTATCTCTTTTGGAATACAATTTTTTATAAAAACACATTGTTTCAGTTACTATTTCATTCTGATCTGTTAAAAGTTGTCCATTTTCCTTTCGTAGACTATTCATGCATTTACTAACAAAATTCCTGTTTTCCATATTGCAAAAATATTTTGTAACTTTTTCCCCATCATTAATCCACCTTGCTTTCGACCTTATTTTCACACCTTCCATTTTAGTTTGCCGAATATCATATAATTCTTTTCTCTTTCTCTCTAATAATTCATAATCTATATTGGTATTTTTTTCAATATTATCGATTTCTTCTAATAATTTTATTTCTTTATCATTATTCTTTTTCTTTTTATATGTCGAATATGAAATTGTCTTTCCTCTAATTTCCATTAGCAAAACATCAAAAAATAAAGCACCATCAATAGAAAAAGCAGAATTATCAATTTGTGTATAAGAGTCTGAATAATTTTCGGAAATATTGTTTGCGTAAAAACAAGTAGTTGTTTTTATTGTATCTTTAACCTCATTTACAAATATTTCATCTTTCAATAATGAATTGTTAAATTTCCAGTATGAGTTTCCTTTCTTAAATTTTTTGAAATCAAACTTTAATAATATTAAAGAATGATCAGTTTTATATCCCGGTAAAATTTTTGCTTCCTCAACACTTGTAAATAATCTTTCCGAAATCAGAAAATAGTCTAATCTTGCCTGTTGGTTTGTAGCTTTTCTTCTCCATGTATACTGACGTTTTTCCAAATTTAATTCTTTCCAGACGTCTAAAAGGTTCATTTCAATAATCATGTTAAGTACTTCCTCTCTCGCTTTTGGGTTATTTATGTTAACATAATTTACCGAGTCCTCATTGGGGTTCAAGATTAAATTAAAATCACCTGCAATAATCAATTGTTTTTCCGTGTCAATAATTTTATTTAGAATAAACTTATAAAATTCTGGGTCATCGCGATTCGGACCATAAATATTTATGAGTGTACAATTATTTCCTTCTATTTCGATATCTATAATCAACAAATTACCATTTTCGTCCTTAGATACACTGTTCACTTTACATTCGAAGTTGTTATTTAATAATATAGCTACTCCTCTCGAGTTAGAAGCATTATTACTAAAGTAACATTCAAAACCCCATTGTGTTCGAATATAGTTTTCTTCTTTACTTGTGAAATGTGTGTCTTGTAGAAAGTATATAGAATACTGTTTACTTTTAAGAAAATTAAAGGTATCAGCTCTTTTACTTTTATTGGAAAGGCCCTGGCAGTTCATACTTATCATAGTTATAGTAGAATTAGCCATTTTGATTGTTTAAAATGATATTATAGTTATTTTGCACCCCCACACGGACCACCACGGCCTATCTATCTATCTTCTTCGTCTTTTTCTTCTTTCTTTTTCTTTCTTTCTTTCTTTCTTTCTTTCTTTCTTTCTTTCTTTCTTTCTTTCTTTCTTTCTTCCTTCCTTCCTTCCTTCTTTCTTTCTTTCTTTCTTATACTAGGTATACTTTCTACGTTGCGAAAACGCGCTGATTCAAAATATGTACTATTTTAGCAGGTGATTTTTACCGGTAAAAAGGTGTCTAACTTGGTGTCATGTGTGTCGATTTATATTGAACGATTAAACGTTCGCTAAACTGTCGTGGAGTAAAACAAATCAATTTAGCAAGTCCAAACCTATAGAAACCGTATTGAATTTGGCACTTTACATTAACTTGAATAATTGTTTTAATAAAACCATTTTTAAACTGAATTTCACACTTTTTTCTTTAATCAATACTCAACTGGTTACGGTAGTAGAAACTATGCCCGCAATAGTTAACAAACGGGTTTGGACTTAGATATTTCTGCGAGTAAGTCAAGATGGCTTTTGCGAAACGCGCAATTTTGCATCTTCTGAGTAAAATAGAAGAAATTTATACAATACTTATTTTTGTTGTGCTAGTGAATACTATTTTTCTCTCTGTTAAATGTAGTGCAATTATCATTACTTTGTTGACATTTTTTTCTTATAATGAAATCTCTACATGAATATGCATAGCGTGGTATCATCATCATGTGGCACGGTCAAAGTATTTGCACTATACTCTTACATTTGAATTTAAATACCATGAAAACATATCGTAAGCCGAATGAGCAGCAATTTTCCCAATAGGTGGTAACTTAGTTACCTAAACTTAACTAAAAATATGAAGCCATACATAAGGCACCAACAGCACAAAAATTTTAAACACCAAGACATAAAACAAAAATAACCACCACAGAAGTATCGCCTTGGAACGATCAGTAACACAAAGTTACTGGCGGGCTTGAACCGGTTTTACATGGCCATAACCTCACCCTCAGCTTCTGCAATGGTTCATAACATTTAGTTAGTTCTTCGGTCCTCGTGGTGAATCTCTAACTAGTCAATTAATTTTCAAGAACAAACAAACAAATCACGATAAACATCCTGATGAATCAAAAACCAGGACTCACAGACTGAGCCAGTAAGCTGCCCGACGATGGGGATCCCTTGGCGCCGAATACACCAGAAAAGCACCAGTTGGACCACGGTGGGCCAAGCAACATACAAGAAGCTCCGGCCCCAACCAACTAAAATGAATAGCTTTAAGTCGGGGCCATCATAGAGTCTGACGCCCGACCCACCGGCGTATGGTGTACCGAAAGGCTCATAAAGCGGAATTAGGGTATACACCCTAATTATTTAGGGTATACACCGTAATAAATTAGGGTGTATACCTAATTCAAAAATCGAGTTAGGGTATATACCATAATTAATTTGGGTCATGGCATATGCCCAAATTAATTTGGGTCTATACCATAAATAATTTAGGTATAGACCCAAATGAAACTTTTGACCCTCTGAGTGCACCTCAGTATAATTCAGATGAAAAAAAAGTGAATTATGGTAAGACCCAAATTAAGTTGGGTGTATACCTTAATTCAAAATTCGAATTATGGTATATGCCCAAATTAATTATGGTATATACCCTAATTCGATTTTTGAATTAGGATATACACCCTAATTAATTTGGGTATATAACCTAATTCAAAATTCGAAATAAGGTGTGTGCTTTAAATATCGATTCTATCCAATCAGAACTGTCGTTACAAAGAGACGATTACCTAATTGCGCGCGCAATAGAGAATATTGGAACTCCCGCAAATGTTGGCATACCGCAATAAGCAGTGGCCTGTTACCGAGTATTACTATAGCAGTGAAAGTATGTTCTTTATATTTAGGCAGTGCCGGACTCAGTGGGGGCGGGGTTAGGTTTCAGAACGATATCCCCCACGAACCAACCACAAATTGTACCTTGTCCCTAAGACCCCAGCTACAGCAACATAAAAATGAATGATGAATGACTCAGCTGTTTATTTTAATGTTTTATTATCTATACTTGTGTCAAATAGATGGACTATACAACTAAGTTGCCAGTGGGCTTCTTGTAGACCTTTAAGAGAAAACAAAATTGTTCAAACCTTTGATAAGGTTAGTTTGACAAGCTTCAACTTTATTCAGATCTCTGATCAAATCACAACTATTAAAGACTCTAGGTGATCATGATTAATGATGAATCTGTATGAATGGTTAACATAACATAACATAATAAATTTTATTCATGACTTAACCATAAAGCTCATCGTCTTCACATACAATACAAAATAATGGATGAATGGAGTGGGGAACACATTTTGAGCAAGTCAAAACGTTAGCGTCCCGCAGCTATACTGCCACATACAAAACAGAAAAGTTCCAATTCATGTAAAAAATGAATTTAACGTTAGTGAAGGACAAGGAGGCACACAGGCTTTAAACAAAAATAAAAAAAAGTCAAATTCATATTTAAAAATTCATCTGTGAAGAATTACAAGTTCTCTACGGTACATCGTATAGGAGAGAACGTTTGTCTTACCATTGTTCAGTTGCAACATCAGGAAAACATGTCCGTGTAATATATACCCCCTTGAACCCCACATTTATATAGCAAAACTGGGGTATGCAGGGGTATACCTATTTTCCTTATTTTTGCTCCAAAACATAGATTGTGGGTACTCGTTAGAACCGCCTCGGCAAGGCGGTTCTAACGTGTACCCACAATCTATGTTTTGAGCAAAAATAAGAAAAATATCAAAAATTTTCTTATGATTTTTTCAATTTTTACAGTAGAAAAAATCTCTGTATATTGCATGGGCATGTTTTCGTAATGAAAGAAAAACGTGTGTGTCGTGAAAAGCATGGGATTTGGTGATTAGGTATGGCTATTTATAGGCCTGAATTAGGGTTAAAATCAGTTCTACGCGAGACTTTAAGCTGAGCAGTTGAACTAAAGTTTTCAAAAAGAAAATATGGATACAGAAAGCTTAGACGCGTTGGTGGCTGGAAAAGTGAATGATGCTATGAGCGCTAGTCAGACGGAGCTGATGAAGGGCATAGGAGATTTATTTTCACAGATAAGTTCAAACCAAAATTCTAATAATGAAGCTCAGTTATCTAAAATCAGTAGTTTATTGACAACTGGTGACTTTCCTAAATTCAAACGTAAAAGTAATGAAGAGCAATTCAAACAGAATGCAAAAGTACTGTGCAAGCTATTTGATGCGGAGAAACGTTTGGAGGTCAGAAATGTGATATGATTTTTGTTTTTAAATTTACGTTTTCGTGTTTTTAATTATGGAAATGACAAGGAACTAGCACAATGCATAAAATATTAAATGCATCAATTATGAATAATATATACAGGTGAGTTTACCATGTTAAATATTTTTACGTGGTTTTGTGACAATTTGTGACTCAATTCGAAGTAAGCATGTTACGCTAAAGAGTTAAGCGCATAACTAAATCTATCTAGTTACATGCCCGAGAAAGACAACATAAATCTTGTATGTTTTATTAACTTATAGGTTTTAAAGAGGTGTTATATAACTAAATACATAAACACTGAGAATGAAAGTGTGTAGGAAACCACATGCGTTTTGCATAAATTTTTAATGTATATGTTTATCTTTAGCAGGTATAAGCACAAAGAACAAGCTATTAGGATAGTTCAGTTTTATTTTCAGGAAAGTGAATGAGGTCAACATTTTGATAAAGACAATATCGGCCGAACATCGCATACGGAATTGCTTTCGTTAAAGGATACATATTTATTTTGCCTTGATTATTTTCAGCTGAAGACCTGGTTAAACATCGTCAGAAATTGATTAAGCTGACAGATTCGTCGGAGCTTTGTTAGCGAGTGTCCAATGAGTATGAACGAATTCCCATAGCGTCGGATTCGGAAGACGAGAAACGTATGTACAAGGCGGAGGCACGGGCAAACCGGAAGATGAAAAGCGAGAAATCTAGGCGGAGCTCGAGGGGACGGAACAAGCCATATTGGGGGAGACGACAACCGGAGGCGACGGTCACGAGTGGGCAGACAACGCGGGCGCCGGAGAATAAGAGACATGGTCTATGTTTCAACTGTAGCCTTCCAGGGCATTGGGCTAAGGAATACCCGGGAAATAAGAGCAACAAAAAGATAAGTACTTGCTTGTTTGATTTTACATGTACCGGGAATGATAATAGTAAGGTCGAGGGCTCAATGTCAAATTTTGAGTGAAAAAGATAGCCAAATGACCGTTCTGACCAAGCAATCGGTGTTATCTGATAATTGTAAAGGTAAGAATTTGTCTCCGAACATGACAGAAGAAGATGTATCAAACGCAGTCCAAGGTTAGTGTGAATACCACTTCACCGGTTGGTAGATTGAAACAGTTTTTGCACAAATGGGAACAAATTGAAACAAGTCGTTACATCTTGGGTGTGATTGAAAATGGCTATACATTACCATTCAAAACAGCACCGCCACAGGTATGTTTAAGAAACAACAAATCTGCACGAGAAAACGCGAGTTTTGTTAGCCAGGAAATAGCCACTTTGTTGAGTAAAGGAGTCATATCGGAATGCGAAGAGCAGCCGCATGTTGTTAACCCGTTGACAGTGGCTTTCAATAAAGCAAGTAAGCCAAGGTTAGTTTTGGACTGCAGACATATTAATCCACATTTGCATAAATTCAGATTTAAATATGAGTTTGAAAGAGGCTCATATCTGTTTACATATGATCTAAGAGGGGCGTATCATCACATACCCATACATATAAATAGTAGGGCTTACCTAGGGATTGCATGGAAGGACGGGGAGGTAACTCGGTATTACGTTTTCAATGTTTTGGCATTTGGAATGGGAACAGAGTTGTGATGTACCTTGATGACGGTATTGGTGGAAATACAAGCTATGGTTTAGCTTGAGAGACTAGCAGGTTTGTTAGAGCAAGTTTGATTGATTTTGGATTTTTGTTGGCTGACGATAAATGTAACTGGGAGCCTGCCAGAGAAGCAGTATGGCTTTGACATGTTTTGAACATGAGTCTTTACAAGTTGTTCATTACTAATGACAGGATTAAACGCTTGGAGATTTTCATAGATTCTCTTTTGTATCAGGTAAAGCAGAGCAACAGTAGTCCTATCAACGTAAGGGCGATTGCCTCTGCAGTAGGTCAGATTATTTCACTACAGAGCGTATTTGGCAAAATAGTACGTCTTCGTACCAGAGAATTGTATGGCTGTATTTTGAGCAAAGCTAGTTGGAATGCTCCAGTTAAGGTGACACAAGATGCCATAAATGAGCTGAAATTCTGCAGGGGAAACACAAATCTTTTGAATCAAGAGGGTAAGCTGATAAATGAGCAGACAATATGTACTATTAAAATGTATCGTGACGTTAGTAGCACTGGATACGGTGGGTATTTAGAAGAATACAATGCCGAAACGGTGCATTCAATTGAGTTGAATGACACGGAAGTAAACTCCTCGGAAATGGTCCACAGAAGTGGTTGGATACCCCCGGAAGTGGGTTATTTGGATTCTGTTAGCTATACAGACAGTGAGCCCCCGGAAGTGGGCTATATTGTAGTGCCACCGGAAGTGGATTACATCGGGCAGTTGAGCTGTGTAGGGAAAGAAAGCACTTTAAAGGAAAGCTCAACAGGTGAGAACAGTAATTTTGGTAGTTCAGTTGTGGGTGTTTGGAATTAAAGAGTTCCACTTGGCGGGAAGCAGAAGCTGTGAAGCGAGTGCTCAATAGCAATGTAAGTTTACTGAGGAACAAAAAGGTTAAAATTTTGTCTGATAACAAAAATGTCAGTTCGGTTTTGCAAATAGGTGCGCGAAAGTCTGATATGCAAACTATAGCTTTGGATATGCATGAGTTATGTAAACGAGAGCACATTGAGATATATCCGGGATGAATACCAAGGGGAGATAATATTTTGGCAGATACCCTCAGCAGATGCGGTGACAGTGATGATTGGTCAATGAAATGGTGGGTATTCAATATGATGGAGGTAAAATGGGGACCGCATACTGTTGACAGGTTTGCTTCTCATATTAATTGCAAATATATTCGGTTCAACTCAAGATGGTGGGCACCAGGAACGGAAGCAATCAATGGTTTGAATATAAGGACAGGGGAAAATAACTGGTTAGTTCCCCCTCCGAGATTGGTACCAAGCTGTATTGTCAAGATTCAGAAAGAGGAAGCAAATTGTACATTAATAGTACCAGAATGGAAACCAGCGCCATTCTGGCCGTTGCTGTTTGGTAAATCATGCAATGTTTCGGAAATTGTAAGGTTACCCAGAAAGAATGTGATTGATGTTGGATAAGGAAACAATGGTATTGTTGGAAACAGTACTTTAGCGTTTAATATGCTAGCTATTAGATTCAAATTTTGAAAACGTTTGTTTTCTGAATGATATTATGGAGTTAGAGTAATGTTTAACACATTTAATAAGATGAAGTTGAGCTGCTTGCGGACAGTTTGCAGATATATAAATTATTATATTTCAAGATTATAATAGATACATCTTGTTGATAGGTATTGGTTTAAAGGCTACACTAGACAGACGTATGGCAGCAGCGGGCGTTAATGATGGTGGGCACGTGATGGCTGACAAGATGGCGGGGTACCTTTATCATTCGAGAGCGGACTCTACAAACAAGAAATACCATTATAGCTATAAACAGTTTGAAAACTATTGTAATTCGAAAGGATTCTGTGCCAGACCGGCTAACTCTATTCATGTGGCAATGTATATGACAGAAATGTTAGACAAACACGTGTCATTCAGTGTAATTAGTGCCGCATTTTATGCAATAAAGTGGGCACACACTGTTAACGATTTACAAGATCCGACGGAGAACATTTTTGTTAAGAACTTATTGGAGGCTGGCAAACGTTTGAGGTCTGTTCCAGTAAAAAAGAAGGACGTTGTTAATACTGAAATGTTGCAAAATCTGTGTGACTTATTTAAGGGTAGCATAGATCTTATTGACATTAGAGATTTAACTATGATTTTGATAGGATATGCTGGTTTTCTAAGGTTTAATGAAATTAATAATCTGAAATGTAATGATGCCACATTTAATGATGAGCATTTGGTTTTGATAATAAGGAAAAGCAAAACAGACATTTATAGAGAGGGTAGAGAAGTTTTGATTGCTAAAGGTACAAGTTCAGCTTGTCCGTATGAAATGCTTAAACGATATATGTCTTTGTCAAGCTCAGAGTTAGGGACTGAAAATTATTTGTTTAGACCAATTAATACATCTAAGAATGTATCAGTACTATTAAAAACAAACAAAAAATTGAGTTACACTAGAGCCAGGGAATGTATTGTCAAAAAATTGAAGATTGTCGCTCCTGAACTAAATTTGGGGATTCATTCCTTACGAGCCAGTGGGGGGCTACAGTGGCAGCTAATGCAGAAGGTATCAATGAAAGGTGCTTGAAGCGTCAGGGTCGATGGAAAACCGATGTAGCCAAAGACGGTTACATTAAGGATTCTTTAGATAAGAAGCTTGCTGTCTCAATGTCTTTAATTGTAAAAGTCTCGGGTTATGTTTATGAGCAACATGAGGTGCATGTTTCACATCGAAACTTAAATGTAGTTTTTGTAAATATAAAGCAATAGCTGTAATTGTACCAAACTCTATGCTTTGTTACTCTAGCATTTAAAGCTCGCTATTGCAAAGAAGTGTTGTGTTTTCTTTTGTGGAGGGCAATGTTAAGACTTACAAGTTCTCTACGGTACATCGTATAGGAGCGAACATTTGTCTTAACATTGTTCAGTTGCAAAAGAAAAAAACGTGTGTGTCGTGAAAAGCATCATGGATTTGGTGATAAGGTGTGGCTATTAATAGGCCTGAATAAGGGTTAAAATCAGTTCTACGCGAGACTTCATGCTGAGCAGTTAAACTAAAGTTTACTTTCAAAATCACAATGTTTGTGTTTTTCGTAGGTTTTTGTGATTTTACATTGGTTTTTTATATCGTTTTCTAATACAGACATTTGTGTTAGATGTTACGACATGATTGAAAGCATGTTAAATATGACGTTAAAACGCAAACCAAGCAAACAGAATTAACCTTATGTTACGAAACATGGCATTTAAATTTGGCAAAAGTTTTTGTTTTTGACACAACTTGATCGAAAAGTGACGGTTTACACTTTCTCTCAGAGATGCAAGGCATAGCGTTAAACCACAGCGTTTTTATCCTAAATCTTTGAAAAAATGAAACAAAGTAAGGTTTTTAGCTGAACGGCTTGTATTCTCAACCGAAGGTTAGATCAAGTTTATATCAGGGGAAATAGGTATGAGGATTGCCACGATTTATTTTCATTATATCTTGTTTGAAAAAAAAGTGTATTTGATTATTGTGCACCGGAATGTGATTTGATGATATTTTCGTTTAAAACAAGCTTTGTAAAATGAATTTGTAGCATATGTCAATTTTGTGTTGCACGTGGCGTCCTCAATGTATGTACTGCTACTATACTGCTACATCAGCATCAAAAGTTCGCTATTGCAAAGAAGTGTTGTGTTTTCTTTTGTGGAAGGCAATGTTAAGACCAGGTCCCGAGGTTATAAAACTTTTTTCAAGCTCAACTCAGCTGAGCATGAAATTTCAACTGCTCATAAATGCTGAAATAGTCAAAATCAGTGGAAAATTCGGGTTCAAACCTCAAAACTGGTAATTTATCCTGCTCATAAATGTTAAAATGCCAAATTGTTGGCATTTTAACATTTATGAGCAGGATAAATTTTAGTCTCAGCTGAGTTGAGCATGAAAAAAGTTTTATAACCTCGGGGCCTGGTGTGGATATTCCTGAGATGTGAAAATCGGTACCAAATTGTCACTTTTTAGGCTGTGAAGAATTGAAATCGAAGACAATGACTGCTTTTTACAGGTGCGAAATATTGGAATGATATGCATGACGAATTGGTACTAATTATTCACAAAATGTTAGGATCTGGTACCGATCTAGTCAGGCTGCCTTGATTAAATGTAATGATTGTGTTTTCTACAAAATTGAAAATCTAAATATGATAAAACATCTGTTTTCTAGACAAGACTGAATTTAACGTTCTTAATGAGAAAGTAAAGGTAAGTCTCTGGTAGAAAAGGTCTTATTCTGGTCATTTTTGTCCTTGTAAACAGTATAGAGGTAAACAAACTGAACATATGACGGGGGTCAAATGGTACCGATCATTCACCATGTGAAGTTTGCGAATGGCTCAACATAGCTCAAAACTGTAAAACTAAATAGTCGAACAGACTAAACTGTGACGCTTAAATACTGAACTGCTGATTGTTTGTTCGTTGTCAATTTTAAATTTTGTGCATGTTAAACCATAATTTTGATAGAAAATATTAATTATGCATTAAATAAAAATGTATGACTATCACTATTACGATAGTACAATATAAATATTACGCACGTGCCAATCTACACCTACCGTGATAATTCACACCTAACAATAAAAGATGCTCTATCATTTCTTTTTGTCGACATAAAATAATTCAAAATTTTACACGTGTACTCGGAGCATTCTGCTACCATCGTTAGAGCGACTCCTTTCCCGGTAAAACATATGCATACTGTTGAAATAATAGGGCATTGTTATAAATCATTAGAAGCATTGCGAAAACTTCTATCGGCTGGTGCATATTTCTTACAATAATTATTTTAAAGCCTTCATTTATTTTATTTCATATCAAGCATTTATAATGCAGTATGCGCGACCATACCACTTAGAAACTTGAAACGAATTTGCTGATGTGCAGGTATTAAGGTTTGTAATACATATGTATTTATAAGAAGTATTCAGAAAAAGGTACAATCAGGCAAAGATCAGGAAAAGGCGCAATCAGAAAAAGATTCCCACTCCAAATACCGAGGTGGGAAAAACCAAACTAACAATCAGGTACTTATACCATGAAAACATATTGTACGCCGAATGAGCAGCTATTTTCCCAATAGGTGGCCACTCAGTTACCTAAACTTTCGGAACCAGAATTTTATGGTGACTTGGTTTACAAATTTAAGAAACTTATAGGAAGTAGTGATTTTTCGTTTCAGTTTAGAAAAATCATAACACGTTACAGACGTATAGGTTATAACTTGAATGTTATGCGACAGTCTGCATGCTTAGTTTTTAACCCAATCACGGTTGATAACTATGCTGCCTTCTTTACTTGCACGCCGGTGGGTCGGGCGGCAGACTCTATGATGGCCCGACTTAAAGCTATTCGTTTTAGTTGGTTGGGGCCGGAGCTTCTTGTCTGTTGCTTGGCCCACTGGGGTCCAGCTGATGTTTTTCTTTTGCTCCGGAGTTAGTAAGTTATTCGGCGCCCAGGGATCTCCATCGTCGGGCAGCTTACTGAATCTGTGAGTCCTGGTTTTTGATTCATCAGGATGTTTATCATGATTTATTTGTTTGTTCTTGATGATTCATTGACTAGTTAGAGATTCACCACGAGGACCGAAGAACTTACTAAATGTTATGAACCACTGCAGTAGCTGAGGGTGAGGTTATGGCCATGTAAAATCAATTTAAACCCGCCAGTAACTTTGTGTTACTGATCGTTCCAAGTCGATACTTCTGTGGTGGTTCTTTTTGTTTTGTGTCTTGGTGTTTAAAATATTTTTGTGCTGTTGGCGCCTTATGTATGTTTTCATACTTTTAGTTAAGTTAAGGTAACTGAGTGGCCACCTATTGGGAAAATAGCTGCTCATTCGGCTTACGAAATGTTTTCATGGTATAAGTACTTGATTCTTAGTTCGGTTTTTTCCCAACCCGGTTTTTGGAGTGGAAATCATTTTTCTGATTATGCCTTTTCCTGATCTTTGCCTACTAGTATCTTTTTAACTAAAAATATGAAAACATACATAAGGCGCCAACAGCACAAAAAATTCAAACACCAAGGAACCACCACAGACGTATCGCCTTGGAACGATCAGTAACACAAAGTTACTGGCGGTCTTCAATGGATTTTATAGGTACGTAACCTCACCCTCAGATTCTGCAGTGGTTCATAACATTAAATTAGTTCTTCGTCGGTCCTCATGGTGAATCTCTAACTAGTCAATGAATCATCAAGAACAAACAAATAAATCATGATAAACATCCCGATGAATCAAAGACCAGGACTCACAGATTGAGTAAGCTGTCCGACGATGGAGATCCCTGGGCACCGAATAACCTACTAACACCGGAGCAAAAGAAAAACACCAGTTGGACCCCGGTGGGCCAAGCAACAGGCAAGAAGCTCCGGCCCCAACCAACTAAAATGAATAATTGCAAGCAATCCCTGAGCAATGCTGTGTTTTTGGTATGGATCTTGCAATTCATACACGTGTACTTATGGACGAGTGTAGGACAAAATCCCCCCCCCCGGACAGAATCCCCCCAACTCTTTTTTTTGTTTACTAGGACAGAATCCCCCCCAGTATATCTTGCAAATAGGACAGAATCCCCCCTCCAAGACAGATTCTTCATAATCCAATTGAAACTTTTAGAACTAAATGTCAACTATTTTGCATCAGATGAGGGTGTCTTTACTCATTATATGCTTATAACTAGATAATTATTATTATTATTATTTTAAGATAGCTGCATCTTAATATCATAATATGCCATAATTACTGATAATAGCCAAAATGAGGTGAGACAAACTTCTATAATTGAGTAATTAACTAAGTTATAATAAAAAGTATTGAAAATAACCAAATTCTCATATTTATTTTTCTCTAATCATCACTTATTATGGTCAACTAAATGAAAGATTGCTCAATTATAGAAGGAGATTCTGTCTGGAAAGTGGGGGATTCTATCCTATTTGCAAGATATACTGGGGGGAATCTGACCTCGTCAACAAAAAAGAGTTGGGGGATTCTGTCTGGGGGGATTTTGTCCGGATACCCTTGTGGAGAGAGTTTAATATACTATCGCGCAGTCTGGTCTTACTAATTACTTTGCGATCCCTGATAAATAATCAAAACTTTCGGCAATTTCCGTGAATTCATAGGCTGTGTTGAGTTCTACTTCAACAGAACTGTTGTTGTGTTTTGATAGTAAGAAGTGTGATGGTCTTGAGCACCTTTAATTTGTAGGTTTTGAATTTTGAATGGAGGTCTCTGCGTCACTCGATAAGTGTCTGGATGTGGGGCTTGTGTGTTGTGTTTTTGTTTTGTTTTTATTTATATAGCTATGTACATACTTTTCTGTGAAGTTGTTTTGACCAGTAGATTTTGGTCCTAATATCCTAGCCATTGTACTCAATAAGTGCTTGGAAGATGAAGGACCATTTTATGCTGCCGATATTGTTCTTACTGTTTTGAACTACTCAGATGTACATGTAGTGTGCTTTGAATTTGATATATTCGTTTTTCGCCATTTATTTCTTTTCCATCATGCTTGCTGTTTTGATTGATGTTTACATTATTTAAACACCTTCTCCGCAAACAATAAAAGCTCACATAGATACAATCTAGTCTGTAGCTTTTGGCTCAATATTGGCAAGTAACTAATTGCTTATTGTATGCAGACTTACATGTTTAAATTTATATTTTATTTACATGTAATTCATATCAAACTACAAATATATAGCTATGTGCATGCCTATATGTACATTGTATGTATAACTTAAATGATAGTCATGTATTTTTGCTAAAAACCACTATACTGTCACTCACGCCATTATGTATGTAAATATGTTGTATCCTCATGGGCTTTTCAGCCTACTGGAATTTTGAATAAATTTTCTTCTTCTTCTTCTTCTTCTTCTTCGTCATACATGTACCTTTACAATCGCCGACTACTATAGGCCATAAAACAAAAGTGTGTCATAAATGATTGCACTAAACAGCTCATTTAATTGCGATAAACGAAGTACCTTGGGGGCATAAATGATACCTTTTTCAAAGAAATTAAACTCTATGAACAATCTTATATGTGTTTATGAAAAAGAGGGAAAAGTAGACTTAAGAAGAAAAGAACTTCCCACTTCATTCATTCATTTGTAAAGAAAACGCTCTATGTTTGAATGTTTGAAACAATCGTATTCATTCATTCGTTCATTCATTCATTTCTTTCTTTCTTTCTTTCTTTCTATGTTTGAATGTTTGAAACAATCGTATTCATTCATTCATTCATTCATTCATTCATTTCTTTCTTTCTTTCTTTCTTTCTTTAATGATCACTCTACATAATGGTTCAGAATCAGAATCCCGCACCAGTGTGTATGTGTGTGTGTGGTGGGGTGGGGGTAACGTCCAAGTCAACAATTTTCTGTCGTTACTGCTTAAAGTTGCAGTGTACATGTAACATGGTTCGACAAAACATTAAACTACCGTAATCATAACTAACTCATTGTGTAGCGCCTAATCATCAATTTTAGTCATACCGTGATAGAGGTACAAATGCACATGTATCAATAAATAAGATGCCACTATAGAGTATATAACTGTTTCTAGAACATATTTTGTCATAATTGATTAAAAATGATTGACTGTGCTCACTTTTCTTGATGCATTTCGACGTTAGTCCGTCCCGAAAGCACAGTGTCATATTGGAGTCCTAATTTCCGTCCGTCCGCATGTCTGGCAACAATTTACCTTCCATAGCCATTGTCCTTGACATCCTTTTGGAGTTGTTCCCTTGACATAATTAAATCTCGATTAAGGGGCGAGGTCTACATCTACGGTGCACTTGTAATTTACACGCAACATTTGCTAAAACAAAATATCTCTAAAATGTTTTGTTTTTTTTGTTTTTTTTTTTTTTTTTTGTTTTTTTTGTTTTTTTTTTTCATAAACACGATCAGCACACTCTCCAAGCCTGATGCATTTGTAGCATTATCATTTATCAAGAAACAATAGTAATGACCGTTCCCGGAATCAGAATTAAAGAAGAATTAGAAAGGTAAACGTAGGCAGTGGGCAGGAAATGGCGCAACCAGATAGAAATGACTACTCTAAAACAGACATGTGGAAAAATTGAATTAGCAATTTGGTACTATACTAAGTAAAATGACACTTTGGTTGATTGAGTAAGATTGAGTAAAAGGAAACCCGTCATTCAGAAAACAAATACGCGGACCTCGTATTTTTCACAAACAAATACGTATGTTGACACCTCAGATCAGGTTAATAACACTACCATTTTACAAGTAGAAACCCTTTACTTAGAGAGAAGTACATGTTCTTGCACGAGCTATCGTCCTAGAATGCTAGAACATTGTCTTTGACTATTCTGCAGCTTTAAGACTGAATATATTATCTCATTTTAACTTAGCCATGTGTCTTAACACACCCGCCAATTTTGAATACAATACTTTAATTATTTAATTAAAGGTGCTTTTAAATGTTTTAGACGCAAACTCAAATGATTTCTAGGCTTAGAATTTACTGATCTATTTGTAATTATTTGTGGTTGTTTTTTAATTGGATTGAATATGTATGTATTTTATGTATGTATGATTCTGTATATAAGTTTTTATGCATGTTTCATGTTTTACAGAGGACCATTTGTTAGATACTGTAAGTCCATGTTTGTACTTAATATGTAATCCTCTCAAAATAGAAATAAAGACTTTAACGGTTAATATGTGACAGCGCCTAAGGCTGAATGAGTTTGACTTTTCTATAATCTCCCTACTTGAATAGATGGACTAGCCGACCATGTCCAGATAAAAATATTAAAGTGACCGCCTTTATAGTGACCTATTGTATGCCATAGGGCAAGCGGCAGGGTAAACAGAAACAATAATAGCCTAATAAACAGACAAATAGTCGTGTCGTGCGGTTTTCGCTTTTCACTCAATTCTTTTAGATAAACTCACTAAGTATAAATTTAACTTCAAAACTATGAAATGGTTTAGATCATACGTTAGCAATCGACATCAAGCAATCGTCAGCGATAATAACATGTTTGCCTTTACGCAAATCAAATTTGGTATTCCACAAGGCTCCATACTTTGACCAAAAGTTTTTCCTACTTTTTATCAACGATTTGCCTCTCTTCATGAAAAAAAAATGCCATAATGATGCTACATTCTACACACACACACGATAAAGTTCTCGAAACAGTTGAAAATAAATTACAGTATGGTGCAGACAATGCAAAGGATTCAAGTCGAACAAATAAAATGCATATTCATTATAACAAAACAAGCTACATGATATTAAGTACATCAAATAAATTTAGCAACCCCAACCGAGTTCAATATAAAAATAGATGGAAGCCAGATAAAAAAAGACCCACGAGCAAAACTTCTCGGCGTACATATCGATGATAAACTATCTTGGTCTTACCATATCTTCAAAGATATATTGATTAAAGCAATTATCCAAATATGTCCCAGTTGGTGTTCAAAATAAGTTCTATCAAGGCTATATCCTCCCTTTAACTGATTATGGTTCTGTCATATAGGGTTCTACTTCAACTTTTAACATTGAGAGATTAGCTTAACTTCAGAAATGTGCACCGCGGCTGATACTGCACGCCGTTTTCAATACCCCACTATTACAAGTGTTTGAAGCATGAATTTAAAACTGGTTACGTATTCACAAACGATTGAAAGAACGTTTTTACATACAAAGCCTTGAATAATTTGTCACCCCAGTATATCGCTGATTTACTAAAACAACCAGTGTCAGAAACTCATAACCGTTCACTGAGATCGTCGGTCAAGAGTGCATTAGCGGTTCCTAGGCCACGCTCGTCCTAGTTCGATAGATCATATTCTTATAACAAGACTATGGAATTCTATTCCAAAGAAAGTGTGCAACGCACCATCTCTTGAAAGTTTTAAAGATAATATTACACCCATTCTATAATAGCAACCAACCAACCGAGTTGTTGTTGCCGCGCAGGTTTTGGTTGCTTTACGATAGAAGTTCTGGTCTGTTCTATTCTGTTTTGCAATATGAAGAGGTTGCTTTTTGTGTGTTATTGTGCTTCTGGAAAAATTTACCGCAGTCGATTTCCATCAAACGGAACCATTTAATCTTACAAATAAAATTATGCTAGAGTTGTGATAGTTGAAAATAAAATTATACAAGAACATACAAACGCTCGAAAATTGCGTTTGAAATGCAAAACATGTATTTCTTTACTTTCGTTTCATTATTTATTTTTCCTCTTACAAGCTTTGGTTCATTCTCTCCGTAATTGTTGCATAGCAACAGAAATCGTTCTTTGCTAGTTGGATGGCGGGAGACAGTTGAAATGAGATAGGCTTCTGAAATGCATGAAATGGTCCAATGAAACTAATTCAATCATGCTGACTTAACCAATGTTAAGCCCTGATTAACATCCTTATTAACCGGTATGACATGACTTGGAACCGCTGATAAGCACTTCGGTGTTTAGTTGTCTCAAAGGATGACAAAAGCTGATAAAGAATGTGGAAACTGCATGATGAGGGAACACCGCCGTAAAAACTGCCCAAATGAAGTTGTATGTTACGACTGCAGAAACACCGGCCATAAAAAAGGTGACCCTGAGTGCCCCTCAGTCAAAGAAATCATGGCAGCAGCGGAAGCAGAAAGTAAAGAGAATGAAAATGATGAGAGGAAGAGTGATAGTGAAAATGGTGATGATGATAAAGATAAGAGTGAGAGTGAGGATGAAATGGATAAGCAAGAAAGAAGAATGAATCAGGTATTCAGGGAGGCTTTTACCTTAGCGGAAGACTGGAAAAGTCGCAGCAAGGATCTCTCGAACCCAAAAACATCTACCCAAAACCATGATGGAGGCATTCTTCTCTGGCAACCTTAAACCTAGTAGGCCTGGTAGTAGATCAGTAAGCCCCGCTACTCGCAGAAAGCTGGCTAATATTAGCCCAGATAACTCAAGCACATGGAAGAGAAACGCATAGAACAACAACAAAACAAACAAACAAATATGTTCATAACAAAAACACAGCCCATGTTCCCCAGCACTTAACTACAACAAACTGGGACCAGTGTACAGACGCCTATATCGGCATAGAACATGTATTTATTCTCGATTGTTGCCAATTTCCAGAACGTAAGTTATACGTAGTATACATGTACCAAGTTTTCGGGCACTTTTACTGTCTGAAATGATAACCTGTATGTAATTGTTGTGATTGCATATAGAGAAGTGACGAAGTTACAAAATCAAAATCATAACGCAATTGCGCCAGTGCGGTTCTTTTTTAAAAATTATCGCAAGTGATTCGGAACTGGGAAAATGATTCGGAACTGGAAAAATAGTGTATACTTTGAGTTAAGATATTAAAAATATCATTTTTTTCAGGAGGGAAGTGTTTAACCGTAGTATTGACCTCTCCATATCTTTTCATTATTCTGTCAATCATTTGACGTAATAAGGCTCCTTATGGGTTTATGAAGGTGCATTTTTCATAACTGTTTCAATGCACGATATTGAGTTCCCTTTCTTGGGCCCCATGCACTTCGAGGCTAGACTAGGCTAGAGTTTGTTTTATCGGCCATTTTTGTCACTTATCACTTCGATAAATAAATCTATTTGAGTTCTTCACGCTTACGAGATCAGTAAATACGATGCTTATGATAAAATTAAACTGGAGATGTATTGTTTAATGATATTAAGTAGGGTTGCTTAGTTTCAAATGTTTTTAAATCATAAGATTTGGACGAACTCTCTCGATCGTTGATCTATTTATCGGAAAACGATCCATATGAAATTATGTTGTTTCCAATACAATGTTCTCGTTCACGTCCGCTTTCATAGATGATTGACATGCGGTATCACGATCTACCGGATTGGACCGAAACTGTCCGAAACGAACCGATATTGTCCGAAACGGACATAGATTGTGATAACAAGAAAATTAAAGCATGTTACTAAAATTATAGCATGAAAGTTTGATTTTGCTAGAGCGAATCAGAATAATACCACCACAGAATCAAGCAACAATGGAAGTACAAGGTGAATCCAGTATCCAGTATGGTTCGAATTTTTCACCACATAGTAGCATGTGAAGCATTTTATGTGCACAACAATATTGTGATTTACTTAGAACGCAGGAAAACCGTACCCGAAGTTATTGCACCCTGCATATATGCATCCGTCCTTTAACCAGATTTCTTAAAGTATGGAGTTATGCTACATCACACGACGCCACAAAAATTTAGAATAAAATCTTCTTTTGCTGGTGGAATTTAACATTATGTTTATTTGTTTCTTTTATGTTTTAAAGGTCAAGTCAACAATTTTTCAGACGTGGAGATGAAACCATTACGGTTTAACACAGTATCTGTTTTATTTAGTATCAAAATGCACTAAACATTACTAATTAAAAGGAACAATTCTTCTTGTCGGTGTAGATTAATATCACAATCTCTTATTATATTAAACTTCCAAATTTTTCTATGAACCCCTCCGCATAGCATGTTACTAAGAACATGCTATAACTTTCTTGTTTCCAATGAAATTTTCAATTTTTTCACATGAAAAAAAAATCTGAATAATTGCATTGACAAGTTTTCGTAATGGTAATTTAAGACAAAAATTCACATCCTAGGATGTTGGTGTATAACGATTATGGACCTAAAGTAACCAACGACATGTGCTCGGGTCCCGTTCTTTAGATTGACACAGTCCGTCTGAAACCTATTCTGTGTCATAGTAACCTAAAGCCAGCACGATATAAACTAATAGTTAATAGCACGCACTTAGTGTGATGTATTAGTCTACTTAAAATAATTGCTTAATTAGACACCCTTTATGCTGAGGTTTGCCTATGGGTTTTCATTTCCTTTAATGGTAACGTACAGACATGACATGCAAAGATACTAGCGCGCAATCAGTTCAAATTTCGGGCGGGATGACAATATATAGTTACAATGTATTGTGCGTCTGAGAACAGACAGTTGTAAACCATTATATCAAAGGTCTTGCATATCTTCAAATAGAATAGACGGTGTTATAAAACAGTATACAGTGTGTTTTGACATCATATGGTAATTTAGTCTTTGTACAGGACGAACCTGTTCTGTCATTCATGATAAACAAATAATAGAAGTAGCCTGAAGATAATATTTTGGGATTTTGATCAGCTTCGTAAATTTCCTTTGATCTTGTTGATCTACAAGCCATGTTTTTAATGACTTTTGCCGCTTTGGCTCTGTTTGGGATCTGCTCGGAGAGGATGTTTGTTGTCGGATGCAAATACGATGCTGCACATACTTATTGCAATGAAGAGGAATGTAAATTTAACTGCAATTATTTGTAAGTCTATGTTGATTTAAACAATATTTAAGTCGCCTCATGGGAAAACCAACAATCTGCATAGGCGAAAACAAAGGCGCAGATCAGCTTCGCGGTAACCGCGAAGCTGATCAGCGCCTTTGTTTTCGCTACTCGGATAGTACAATTCCTCTTCTACTTAAACACGAAATTTCACGCTTCTAGCTCTCTTCTGTGCTTGTACAGGCCGGTTTGTGTCGGACCTGTTCGGAAACCACATTGTTGGTTTTCCCACGAGGCGGCTCATTTATTTCGTTTAATATTACATCTTTCATAGGGGAGCACGGTGACACGGTGGCGTAGTGATCTCTAAACCGAGAGGTCACTGGTTCGATCCCCACTGGCGGCAACGTATTGTGTCCTTGAGCGAGACGCATTAACACCCCAAAATACTGGTTAAAACTCAGAATGCGGTGTGCTTCATCCCGACATGACTGAAAACATTTTTGACTGGGATGTTAAACCTCATACAAACAAACGAACGAATAATGTACAATTTCCATGGGTTAGGCACAGGATCTGACGGTGAGTAGATGTTTATTTATGCTTATGATTTTGCAGATCCCGAAAACTTTGTATTGTCTGCTTTAATATCTCATACATACATTATATAAATACAATATTGCTGAGAGGGTGATAGTAAGCATTTTTATTCCGTGTAAATGATTATCGACTGAGGCGAATCCGAAGTTGAAAATCATTTTCGAAGGGTGAACATTCTTACTATCACCCACTCAGCGATGTTGTATTTATTTTATCATACCGAAATTGATAAAAATCGAGAAAAAAAAAAGTTATTTAATTTGCAACGCTTTTTCGAATTTACGGTACGTCATTACAACAAGCGATCGCCATTCACGCTTTTTATTGTAAAGTTAGCCCATTTTCAGTTACCAAAAATTTATATATGTTTATTAGCTCACCTGAGCCGTCAGGCTCACACGGTGAGCTTATAGTATACCCATGCTCCGTCGTCCGTCCGTCCGTCGTCCGTCCGTCGTCCGTCGTCCGTCCGTCCGTCCGTCGTCCACCATTTTCAAAGATCTTCTTCTCTGAAACAGCTTGGCCAATCAAAGCCAAATTTTACATGAAGCATCTATGGGAAGGGGGAACCAATGTGTATATAAATAATCCAGGTCACATGACCAAGATGGCCGCCATGCCCATATATGGTAAAAACCCTTCAAAAATCTTCTTCTCCGGAACCACTGGACCGATTTCAACGAAACTTGGCATGAAGCATCGATGACTCAAGTACTACAATGTGTATATAAATCATGACCTTGCAGTGACCTTGACCTATTTTACGGCAAGGTCAACATAGGTCGCCTTTGCATTTGAATGGGAAAAATTGTTAAATTGTCATTTAAAGGAAAAATCTTGCAGAAAATGAGCAGTAGGACTGAATATTAATGATTCTGAAAAGAATTGGGCACCAGGGGCTCATGTGCCCCCACCCCGGGGCAATATACATGTATATCTCCATAATATTCAAACGTCTTCTCCTCTGAAACCACTTGGCCAATCAAAGCCAAATTTTATGTGAAGCATCAATAGGAAGGGGTAACAAATGTGTATATAAAAAATCCAGGTCACATGACCAAGATGGCCGTCATGCCCATATATGGTAAAAACCCTTCAAAAATCTTCTTCTCCAGAACCGGTGGACCGATTTCAACGAAACTTGACATGAAGCATTAATGGCTCAAGCACTACAATGTATATATAAATCATGACCCTGTGATGACCTTGACCTATTTTACGGCAAGGTCAACATAGGTCGCCAATGCATTTGAATGGGGAAAACTTTTTAAATGTCATTTAAAGTGAAAGTCTTGCAGGAAATGGGCAGTAGGACTGAATATTAATGATTCTGAAAAAAAACTGGACCCCAGGGGCTCATGTGCCCCCACCCCGGGGCAATATACCTATATATCTCCATAATATTCAAACCTCTTCTTCTCTGAAACCACTTGGTCAATCAAAGCCAAATTTTATGTGAAGCATCAATAGGAAGGGGTAATAAATATGTATATAAAAAATCCAGGTCACATGACCAAGATGGCCACCATGCCCATATATGATAAAAACCCTTCAAAAATCTTCTTCTCCAGAACCGGTTGATTGATTTCAACGAAACTTGGCATGAAGCATTAATGGATCAAGCACTACAATGTATATATAAATCATGACCCTGTGATGACCTTGACCTATTTTACGGCAAGGTCAACATAGGTCGCCAATGCATTTGAATGGGGAAAACTTTTAAAATGCAGTTTAAAGTGAAAGTCTTGCAGGAAATGGGCAGTAGGACTGAATATTAATGATTTTGAAAAAAATTGGACTCCAGGGGCTCATGTGCCCCCACCCCGGGGCAATATACATATATATTTCCATAATATTCAAACGTCTTCTCCTCAGAAACCGCTTGGCCAATCAAAGCCAAATTTCATGTGAAGCATCTATAGAATAGGGGAATCAATGTATATATAAATAATCTAGGTCACATGACAAAGATGGCCGCTATGCCCATATATGGTAAAAACCCATCAAAAATCTTCTTCTCTGAAACCAATAGACTGATTTCAAGGAAACTTGGCATGAAGCATCGATGGCTAAAGTACTCCAATGTATAAATAAATCATGACCCTGTGATGACCTTGACCAAGTTTATGGCAAGGTCAACATGGGTTGCCTATGCATTTGAATTGGGAAAACTGTTAAAATGTCATTTGAAGGGAAAAGCCAGCAGGAAATTGGCAAATGGACAGAATATTGAAGATTTTGAAAAAAGAAAATGGCCCAAGGGCTTCATCTGCTCCTGCACTGGAGTTAAATACCATAATATTCAAACATGTTTATTGGTATATGCAGCAGATCTCAGGTGAGCGTTTACAGGACCATTGGTCCTCTGGTTTTACATAATCTGATTAAATTGCTATTAAAATTATGTGTTTTGAAGGTACCGTCATTTAGATGAAACGTTTAAGAAAAACGAACTGTACGCGCATATTTTATGCGCATGTGATAGTCCAAATTATCGCATGGTGATAGTAAGAATTTTCTTCGTCCGGTTATGGATGTTGAACATGGAGAATTTATATGAGGTATGGTAAATAGAAATAAAGTACTGTCCAGGACTTGCCTACAGTCATAAAGTGCCGAAAATGAACTCTGACGCAATTTTAAAATTTGAAAATAACTTGAATTGTCAAACTTTTAGGGTAATAAATATAAATAAAACTTTCAAATACAGAACAAAAGCGAAAAATAAGAAGGTATACCTTAGTATTAAATGAGACTTCGCATGAGATAATACTGCTCTCACATATACCGAATTTGCCTTGCGAGCAGTTTTGCGCAAAATCGCATTAATCGATAGAATTTGCAAGCATTCGTAAGCATTCGGTGAAAAATTCAACTTAATGCGAAAATTAGGAGCATGCTCCTAAAATTTGGAAGGAAAACAAATTCTTAACAAATTCGTAAAAGAATCGTAAACAATTTTGATTGATCGCATGACGTTTGTAACGATGGCAAGGCATTCGTAAGGATTTGGTAGCATTAAATTCTATTGAGTTTCGATGTCCGTAAAGAATCGCTAGGGAATCGTTATATTCAGATTCAAGACTAAGTTTTTAGCATAGTTTGTTTATTCTGGTGATCTCCTTCAAGTAAAAACCATTATTTATGGTGTTGAGCTTTAACCTGTCTGACAAATAAAGGCCCCGAAAAATGCACAGTAAAATTGTCTTTTTTATTATGTTAATCTCAATTTGAGATAAACACCAAAGTGGTGTGTGTTTCAAGAGAAGACTTTGATCAGTAATGATATACATTTTTCCATGCCCATTGGCATTGCGGACGATTTCGATTTAAATTGATATTGTTTGTTATTTTGCTTGCAAATAAGTGACAAATGAAAACAAATCGGCTAGCATGCTCTTCATTCGTAAGGTGTTTTCAAGGCGTTCGCATTATTTGTAACGGCATTTGTAAGCGTTCGTAACCTTATATACTAAAAGACTTAAGTTAAGCAATTTTTTTCATCCATCATTATTTACAAAATAAAATGTTTGAAAATTTTCGGCATGATTTTTATGTGTCAAGTGATGCTCAAATTCATGTTTCGGGACGAGTTGGTGTGCTTTTCTAACACCCATGAGTCGCTACGTTACGTTTAAAAAACCATGCAAATCACGTGCCCAACATTCTACGTGCATCACATGTTATCAATGTTTGCCTTGTTTGATTGGTAAAAGTGTCATAACGAATTCCGTGAGGAGACGCCGTATTGGCCCGATGTTAACCCAGCGAAACACGAAGATCAATATGCTCAGTGCAGACATAAAGAATAAGGAAGCAAATTGAAGTTTTTAAGCTTGCTAGAGTACGATACAGTCTACTAGAACCATATTCCATCAGCTGATAGCATAAAAAATCGGCATCATGACGCCAACCTACGTAAGACTATCATGATATAGGGCAATGCCAATTTGACGTCATAGTGACGTAATTGATTGTTAGGTAACCTACGAATATCAGGCCTGATGATTTACGGCGTGTAAAGGTGGATTTGTATCGGAGCAGCTGACAGGAAACAACCTGCGTGGTGCGAATACCGTGAATATCGCCGATAGGTTTTTGGTCCTGTAAACGTGAAACGTAAACGTGCAAGACTGAACTTTATCATTGACCATAGCACATCAAACCTTATGGGCCTACTAAGAGAAAGTTTTCTCGTAATTTAAGCGAAATTGCTTTCGTTTTAGCAATTAAACACTTACGGGGTCACCTCAGGAGAAAGGCCAAGCAACAAAATGACGTCAGTTACGTCAAACACTTGAGGCGTTACCTGGTAGCAGAATGGAACCAAATCTCTACGATCATGGAACTGTAATCTTTTTAGCACAAGAAAATGTTAATATTAAATGACTGTTTTGGGAAAAGAACGTAAACTTTTCAGATGCCGAGAAACAATGTGAATTTTGAGGTGACACCCCTGTTAACTTTGACGCAGCGTTATTGCGTCAGAAAAATGGCTATCCGGCAAAAAATGGACATTGTGGTTTAAACATTGATGGGTTAAATAGTTTAGTTCAGTTCATCTATATACCAGTTTGCAATTCGGAAATCAAATAAAAATTGCTAAACTTGAGTCTTATAGTAAAGTAACATAAGTTGTACTCCATAGCCCAACCCATTGATGTTTGCTCAAATAACAAATGTGGACTTCATTAACTCATTTAAGCCTGGCGTCCCTTATGTGGGACATAGGCAAACAGCATAAAGCCCCAGATGTGACGCCGCAGAAAGCGGCGTCCCATCTGGGGCTATTCTGTTTGCTTGGATGAATTTCATCGAAAAATAAGATACATGTAATAAAAAAATCACTCTTAACACCCCTAAAAATGAAAATGGACTCACCCAAATGATAACGATGGGAGAATCCATTCGTCAAATATGGGTTAAGTAAAACAACAAACTGTTCTATTTCATTTCAGCTGCACAGAACCGGGTAGAGATTGCGACTATGGTAAATGCGATCCTTGTGGGCACTGTGACTGTTTTAAAAATGCATAAATATGAACACGTGCTCATATGACAGCGACGATCTATTGGCATTGGTGGATGTTAGTCGCATGGATTCAAATGGATAACCTGTCGTCTATTAACCATCGTCATCGGACATTTCTGTTTGCCTATACATATTATTTATTCTGACTATTAACTTATTCTCTGCCGGCCGTAATAAATATGTTTAATTTACTAATTGCACTGAAATTGCTACTGTCTGTCCGTTTACAGAAAACGACATAACCAAAACTTGCCCATGCAGTAAACAGAGTTGGGTTTTTTTAGCTCGATAAAAATTGAAAAATTTCAGCTGAAAATTTTTTGATATTTTTTTATTTTTTGCTCAAAACGTAGATTATGGGTACACGTTAGAACCGCCCCGCCGAGGCGGTTCTAACGAGCACCCACAATCTATGTTTTCGAGCAAAAATAAGAAAAATAGACATACTCATCCATACCCCAGTTTTGCTTTATTACAGTGGGGTTCAAGGGGGTATTCATTGCACGGACATGTTTTCCTGATGAGAATGGTTTGTCGCACGCTAAATTCAACAATATTGCTCCGACACTATAGTAAAATATATGTAGCTTGAAATTCTCATTACGAAAACATGTCCAGTTTATAAAGCTAAAAAAATTGAAAATGTCATCAGATAATATTTGATATTTTTCCTATTTTTGCTCAAAACATAGATTGTGGGTACACGTTAGAACCGCCTTGCCGATGTGGCAGTACCCACAATCTATGTTTTGGAGCAAAAATAAGTAAAATAGGTATACCCCTGCATACCCCACTTTATTTACATAAAAGTTGGGTATGAGGGGGTATTCATTAGACGGACAAGTTTTCCTTATGCTGGCAAATAATCTGCTACAACTGTTGAGATAACATGAAGATCAGTAAACTTTTCAGAACGCCAAGATTTGGTTCATGTACTAACGTTATGTGAGTTTACAGAGTATCGCGGTCAGGAAGCAAAGTCTGTGCTATCATTTGAGCCGCCTCATGGGAAAACCAACAATCTGCATAGGCGAAAACAAAGACGCAAATCAGCTTCGCGGTAACCGCGAAGCTGATCAGCGCCTTTGTTTTCGCTACTCGGATAGTACAATTCCTCTTCTTCTTAAATCCGAAATTTCAAGCTTCTAGCCTGCGTCTGTGACTGTTCAGGCCGGTTTGTGTCGGACCTGATCGGAAACCACATTGTTGGTTCCCCACGAGGTGGCTCATTTGTGTACAGGTCATACGACAGATGCACATAATTTCGGAAATAGCGTGTTGCTATTTTCCCAATAAAGGAAAATGTTTTTTCAAATATCCTACCATGTGCGATATAATGAATTAAGGACAATTCTGACCTTGGCTAATTCAGCCTTAGTCAATTTGGACCTTACAATATTCGGCGCCTGGTCAATTCGGACCTTCAAAAATTCGGCCCCAGTGAATTTGTACCTCGACCACTGGTCATTCGGACCTTTTCCGTTGGTCAGTTCGAAAATGTCCATTATGTATTTTCCATAAAAAACTGTGTTCAGCTTAAAACGAGCCGTCCAACATCAAGAATGAGACTTCAATTTATAATATTGGCATACAATCTGCTGCATCGGTTTACATAGGTAAGAATGTACAAAAAGTGTGTTTGTTTCAAACAACATCATTGTTTAATCTTCTGTAAATATGTCAATCAATTCAAATTATTTCTCCTTTACCTAGTTTAAGTTTCTTTTCTCATACTCTACAACTGTTTTACAGTTATCGGTGTCTCTTTTAGGCATGCCCATGGGTTCTGAGCACAACAAGATGTTTCATGTCTTTATAAGATGTGTAGAGAATGATGTGACACAGTCTTGTATTGTAGGGTTGAATTGAGAAGTCACAAGTTGATTCTATTCACAGTTTTAATGATCGTATAGTTTTACTAAGTTAATTTCAAATTACATTCAAGAACCAAAGTTAAAGTTTTATTTTCTTTTCAGCCCTTTCAGCATGTTTTAGAAGGCGCCCAAAAACGAAAGACCCTGAGCCAGGACAACCACTGCTTTTATACCCTTTTTTGTCATTGGAAATCCCCCTTAAAATCCCACCCGCATTGCACAATAACCAAATAACCTACTATGCAAATGAGGTTCTAGAACATTCTAAGACATGATCCTGCACAAATTAAGATAAAAGTTAATGGAAAAAACTAATGGAAATTTAATTACTTGCCTAAGATCCCTTTGAGGTTATATAAACGTTTATAAGAAAGTGTCACCTAAATCACTTACAAGGTACCAAAACAGCTGTACTTGACATTTAACGGAACATAAAAAATAGATAAGCTCATTAAAAATTCAGGATCGTGCCTTAAGTCGTTACATTTGATTAATTCCCATTTAAGTATATAATTTGAATTAGCTTAGATAAGATAGGAAAACTTATTTGAATATTTGATTTAACTTACTACATTGTCGTATCTTTAACAATTATGTTCATTATACCTGGTTGTCCTGGTAACAGTTTAATACGGTGTTTCACGTTGTTACAATGGCTTGTCTATATTAATGAAAGCCGGACTCACACAAGACCAAATTCTGTAATAATGAATTTTTTCACTTTTAAAGATGCAAATATGTTCCCAGAATTGACCGTTAAGAGAATATTCTGTTATAAAGAGGGAATTTTAATGGAAAAATATCCGTCCTCAGCAGATTTTCGTCGGATACTGAATATTCTGTTGCAACGAATGACGTTATAAAGAGTTTTTACTGTAGTACTTATTGTATTCGTGGTTGTTTTTAGCAGGATTGACTGTTGCTGTATGACGGCCAGACACACATCTTCGAAAACGACCAAATTAAAATGACTCCGCTCGCTGAATAACATGGTCACAATTTTAAGCAAAATGCGGTTTGTGCTGGGCGATAACTGTTGAACCTCTTAGAAGGTCTGAAATTGCCCAAGAAAAGTGGTTCAAGTCAAACCAGCCATTCATACAAGCCTACGTGTTTACTTGTCATGAGTGATTAATTTTAAGCGCAAATTGTGTGTGTCATGACGTCCTAATGTTGGGTAAAAATCCTGAAAAATGGAGGCAACTTCCCGACATGACCATAGCTGATGACTGGGATGGTAAGCCACAAATCAATCAATCAATCAATCAATCAATCAATCAATCAATCAATCAATCAAACAATCAATCAATCAACAAAACAAACTATTTTACTCTCGAATACAGCATGAAACAATGGCCTGAATACTACAATAAATTGCTATTTGAGCCAGTGCATGAGAAAGCCAACAATGTGCGTATATGCGAAAACAAAGGCGCAGATCAGCTTCGCAGTAACTGCGAAGCTGATCAGCGCCTTTGTTTTCGCCACTCGGATAGTACAATTCCTCTTCTACCTATATCCAAAGTTTCAAGCTCTAACTTTATTCTATGACTGTACAGCCCCGTTTGTGTCAGACCTGGTCATAGCCCCAAATTGTTGGCTTTGTCACGCACAGGCTCAAATTGCTATTTTAGAGATTTGAAAGCACAGGTAGTCCTTCCATTTTGAATCAATTAAAGCATTGGCTGCTTCGGAACTTAATTCTGTTTCACATTTGGTCAATTCGGATACATAGTCTGGTATTGGCTAATTCGGACCTTGAACCGATTCAGACATTCATTGATCAATTCGGACCTGGATTTTGCGGGGTCCGAGGTGACCAGTGGTCGAGGTCCGAATTAGCCAAGGGCCGAATTAGCCAGACCGAATTTTCCGAATCAGGTCCGAATTAGTCAAGGCGGCCCCCGTGGCCGAGTGGTTAAGAGCGCTGTTTCTTAATCACTCGATCATCTAACCGCTGTGTCTGGTGTAGGTTCGTCCCCGCTCTGGCCACATGTGAGACAAGCCAAGTTCTGCTTGCGGGTGTGCCAGGTGTTTTTTCTCGGGATTCTCCCGTTTTCGCCCCACCTACCTGTCAACGTCTGTCACAGCTGAGCGTGTGAAATATTGCATAGTTTTTTTTTACCTCGACATACCCATTAAGCTCGTACTTGACCTCTTGTCCTTGACCTATATTTCACTGTCCCTTGACTTTGTAAATTTTCCACATCGAAGTAAGGTTTTCTCTGCACCTGTGATAGCTGTGAGTTTGAAACCTTGTAAAGTCATTTTTCTTGACAGTTTAAAGCAACCAATCGATATCAACGCCGTTTCAACTGTAAGACAAGTTGTGCATGATGCAGGCTTTTTAATTCAAATGTTTCACTGTTGTTTATTTGCAACTAATATATCATCTAGTCTGTACATAAGAATTATATGAAAAGGTAAAAATAGGCAATGATCAGGAAATTGCGCAAAGAGAAAGAAATCCCCACTCCAACATCCGGGCTAAATTGCAAAATAATAGGTGGGATGCCAAGCTCTAAACTTTAAAGATAATACTTTCTTGGGTACCATTTTAAAAGTTATTATTTTTGCTTTTCTAATCCGGGTGTTATGGGTTTCTAAAGTGGCGCCTAAGGGTCAAATTAAGGAAAGATAAGATTGCACACATTTTTTAGATTTGAATTTATATGAAATTTGCGTATGGTAGTTTGTAAAAACATTGCACGCTCTGGAGCTTAGTTCAAGTCTTAAGTCCAAAATACCAACGTCAGTGTATGTACATATGCTATTTCTAAAACAATCTGTGACGTGCAGCGTGTTCCGAGCATCTTGAACACTTATAAAAAATGCGATGAGATGTAGTGAGCTAATTCGAGCCTTCCTAGCTCCTATGACAAGTTAAGGTGATATAAAATGATTATCCCCAATCTAGACAGAGTTCCTACTCCAAAAATGATTTGCGTGTGTCCCCTTAGATAACTTTCTAAGGCAAGCTCAAATTTGAATATGTCATTAAGCGTGGCCCACTTCCAGCTTTTATACCTCTGATTAATTGCCTTGCTGTTTTGATTGGATAATAAGATCTGTTCAGCGACTGGTCAGTTGAAAAGGAAAGTGAGCATTTGATTGGTTAATTTCGTGATCATTTCTATTGGTCAAAAAAGTCGCAATTTCAATCCGTTTTGGTGATCAAGCTCTACCACTGAATGTATACACTTTCTGTGTACCGTATTGAGGCTATTTCGTGACAAATCCGCAAACTTGATATATTGAACATTTAAGGATGTTGTATGGGACATCTTTGTCTTCGCTTTGGGAAATACACTCGGATTTCATCTAATTAGAGCCAAAGTGTGTAGCGTTTTTAAATTGAAATTTGCACTCAACATACCGTATTATGTTTATCTATTCCTTGAGACTCGACACACAATATCCAGATGTCACATTGCAACGCATTTTGACCTTAAAGCATGTCCAAGCACATGTTTGAATTTATTTGTGGTCACAAAATGTTTGAAACACACCCTAGGATACCATGACAGAGACATTACCATGTATATGCATCAACAAACACAGAAGGCAAACATGGCAAAGGAAGTTTTTGTTTGACTTCATGCTTAACGCCCCAATCAAAAGCAAAGGTCATGTCGGGACATTGCCTCCATTTTATGGGACTTTTACCCAAAGTGAGGATGTCATGACATCCAACAAGTGCTTCAAATATAACCATCCAACTAAGCCACAAAGGCTTATATGTATGGATGGTTTGATTTGAACCACTTTTCCTGGGCTGGCTCAAACCAGAGCGGTATACCAGTAATCAGCTGGTCAGTCAGAAGCGTGTAAGCTTTGCCTGGAAGCACAAACAGCCCATCTATTTCTTTAGGCCCCATGCACTATTTGGTTGTCATTTTGATTGAATAATACATCAGCCATGTGAGAAGACTGTAGCAGCATATGATGGCTTTGCGCCAATGCAAGGCGCTACAAATGTGATATTTGGTGAATGATAAAAACCTGAAGTACAAAAATGCATGTTCATTGAGTGTGTTTAATGTTTAATATTGAAGAGTATAGAATATTACCGAGTTGATTTTGGGTGAAATGATCTTCAAATATTGTTAAAATACAATGTACAGTCGAGTTTCCGGTTACGCAAAGTTCCCGACTCCGGAAATCCTTATTAAAAACATGGTTAAACATGTATTACCAGTACCTTCAAAACAAATAATCAGTTTTTGTTCTCTTGGCAATTTTCTAAACATTGCATTATCCAATAAATATCTGTGAATGAGTTCACTCACATCAATCTTTTATCTTTAGTAGCTTTTTGCATGTCAAATTTTATGACATCTGATGTCACACTGTTACATACCGAAAGCAAAGAAGCATCGATTATGCATGGAAACAACCATGTACATTACGTACATGAAGGATCTAATAAAATTATATAGAAAATTGTAAACACTGTTACATTATATTTAATGGCAAACACAGGCTGGACCAGAACCCAATACTTCAAACTTACGTAGGATGACACATTGCCGGGGCTAAAAAAATCAGCAAGAATGTACAATTTCTTTTGAAATAGTCGCTTCTATGAGGTAATGGCTTCAAGAAACGAAATATTTGGTCATAAAAATCTTTCCTGCAAAGTAAAGGATATGACTTTGTCTACATCTTGTCGGGTATAGTTTAGCAGTAATTAAAATTTTATTCTTCTGATGGCAATGATTTATCATTGACAAGAACATTTTGCGAAACCAAGTACTTGACTGTAATGGAAATTTGATTTTATGACAATTACTAAATTTATTCACCCAAGAAACACAAAAGTAAAAGCGGCTCTCCTAGCAAAACGTGGGGAGCCTGGTTTGCTAACAGAGAACCGGACTAACAACTGAGAGGTCATGATTCGGTCCGATACCCGCCTCCGCCATGTAGTGTCCCTGAGCAAGACACTTCAAGCTCCGGGCGGCCCCCGTGGCCGAATGGTTAAGGTCGCTGACTTCAGTGCTCTTGATCATTCGATCATCTCACCTCTGTGGGTTCGCACCTCGCACGGGGCATGAGTCACATGTGGGACAAGCATAGTTCTGCTTGCGGGTGTGTCAGGTGGTTTTTCCCCGGGTACTCTGGTTTTCGCCACACCTAACGATTGATTTGTCTCGATATGAGTAAAGAAGCTTGAAAGGGATGCAAAATTGAAAAAAAAAAAAAAAAAAAAAAAAAAAAAAAACTTCAAGCTCCACAAAGTACCGGTTACGTACCCAGAAAGGGATGGCTTTGTCTCGCAATGACTAAATAATAGTTGTGAAATACATTACGGCCAAAACACAAAAGAAAGTGAGAGAAAAAAATAATGACTTGACACAACCATCCTATGAGTCAGTATTTACATTGTGTATATGCATTAGACCCAAGGTTGCAAATAACATGTCTAGGCAAAACAGTTAAATTTTGCTTCAATGGCTTGTTTGGTAATGTTTTTACGTCCCACTTAATACTGTAGCTAAGGTCATGCGGATAAACTAGCTCATTTTAAATTTTAACCGGAAAGGCTGAAGAACCCTTGGATCAACACCACTCTGGAAACAGTTCAATAGGCCCAGAGCTATGTACGTATACATGTACATGTATGTCGATATTGTGCCAGGTTGACCAATGTTTTGCTCGACCGACTTTGTCCAAGGACTATCCTATAAGGGGGTACAAGATAGACAAGTTTCAGTGGTCATTTTTTTTTCATATATATATATATATATATTTTGCTTTGCTGTTGGTATGGGTAATCTTAAAAATAATAATAATAATAAATAAATTTTATATTTTAGGAGGACAACAAATTTAGCACAATTGACAATCTTCCATATGGTCCTCCAGTGAATACGGACAGTGATCAGTATCAGACCTTTTTTATTTTTTTTTTCAGTCATTTTCATATATTTTCGAGATGTAATTAATGCTATATTTTGAAAGAAGAGAATCCAGTGCTTGCCTTATAATGCTGAGCGCCAAGCAAAGTAGCCACTGTTTCCATTTAAACGGTCTTATTTATGATGCGGCTCTGGATCTATCCTACGACACTCTAACCATTACACAACGAGCAAGCACGATTTGGGAAAAATATCCGTAGGCTGTCAGCAGTTAATTTGGATGTTTGTATGGAGGCTTAACATTCCAGTCAACAATTTTAAAAGTCATGTCGGGGCGGAGCCAACGCTTGTGGGGCTGTCAGCAGTTTAGCAGTGTAGCATTGAAGTGAAGTCCCAAATCACGTACTTTGTAATATATATCAGCAGTAAGACAAATAGCAACTATTTAAGAAAAATCTGAAACTTAGACCACTGAATCATATTCTTGTTGTAGTGTCAGCGTTTTATGCCCTACTTACATCGCAAGTCATACTGAAACAGGGGCCCCTACCCATTAGGGCCCCAGAAGGAAATAGATGGGCTGATTATGCCTCCAGTGAAAGCCTGTACGATGCTGACTGGCTATCTGATTACTGGTTAACCACTCGGGTCTGAGCCTGCCCAGGAAAAGAGGTTCCGAGTCTAACCATCCGCACATTATAATATGAGCCGCATCGTGAGAAAACGGGAATTTTGCATATGCGAAAACAAAGGCGCAGATCAGATTCGCAGTAACTGCGAAGC
The DNA here is from genome assembly GCA_964017185.1 of Rugalucina vietnamica. Lineage (NCBI taxonomy): Eukaryota > Metazoa > Mollusca > Bivalvia > Lucinida > Lucinidae > Rugalucina > Rugalucina vietnamica. The sequence goes on from OZ024879.1 coordinate 44,615,293, forward strand.
TGATCAGCGCCTTTGGTTTCACCACTCGGATAGTAAAATTTCTCTTCTTCCTAAATCCGAAATTTCAAGCTTTTGACCATTTTCTGAGACTGCACGAACCCGTTTATGTCGGACCTGGTAGGAAACCGTGGACCGGTTTTCTCGCATCAAGGCTCATATATTATAACCCCTTTTGGCTTTGTCTGGTTATATTTGAAGCACATGTTGGATGTCAAAGACTCATGACATCTTCATTTTGGGTAAGAGTCCCATAAAATGGAGGCAATGTCCCAACATGACCTTAGCTGTTGACTGGGACGTCTTCGTTTTGGGCAAGAGCCCCATAAAGTGGAGGCAACGTCCCGACATGACCTTAGCTGTTGACTGGGATGTAAAGCATCAGTTCGAACGAATTCAAACTGAGACAGGGCATATTTGAAATTTCATCTGGAATGAATATGCCGGAGAAGCCCTAGAGCGATTTCCCAACCATTTATTACATAGCAGATAGCTTTACCACACCACGGATGCTCTAGACTTCAGTTGTATCCGAAGGATGCAACTAACATGGACTGACCTCCATCCCCGATCCCCACCCATTCGCACCCTTGTAACTATAAAAAAATGTGTTTAAACTGCACATACGCAACAAACGTGAACTGCATGAAAGGGACATTTGGCATACTGGACTTTGTCATGTATATTTCAATAGACAAAAATGGAACAATGCGTTTTCATTTATTCAGTAAATGAAAACTAATAGGGTGACAGGACTTTTGAGGAAGAGTATATTGCACCCCGTGTTCAGGACTTTCTCAAAACTGTTGTGTAGTATTAAAACGTACACAAGGAAAATTATATACTACATTTTCCGCGTACATTGCTCTACATGAACCATAACTAATTTCTCAAAACAAATGTGTTTTTGGATAGTTAAATATCTTGTTTAATGCAGTCGGGATGTGATGTGCAGAAAAAATCTGCCATTCGCGTGCAAAAGGATTACGTAAGCTATTCATGGTGGTAAGTTTATCGAAAATGCTTGTTTTGGTCACTTTTCATATCCTTTGTAACGCCATACTGGTGCTTTGCATGATTAAAATTGTGATGTTTGGCAATAAAGAATAACTATACATAATAGAGTCGGACAAACTTTTGGCAAAATACATTCTTGTTTTCTCTCCAATCAGATGGTCAAAACTGGCCGAACATGTTCGAAGCAGCCAAAATATGCCAGTGTTTAGAACAATGACCTTAAGTCAGTAGTTGAGTTATTGTCCTTTGTAAATGGTAGTTAAATCTGCCATGAAAAAGAATCATAATTGTCGCTTTGGTCGAAACCTATCAAATGTTCTGCTATATGTTCTTGGGCTTCACAAAAGGCAAGCATGGTTTTACATTGAAGGTTATTAATCGTACTTTCGAAATGAGAATGAAATTGGTGCCTAAAGTGGTGCCTTTTAGTCGAATTGATGAGAGATTTATAAGTAGGTACCCTTTTAAATTTGCTTACGTACTTACAAATTAGGGTGTGCCTACAGACATTATCATATATTCGCTCTTACTTGTCATTGAACATTAAGCCTGGTCATATTTTAGAGACTAAACTTACTCTGTTTATCTTCTAGTAAATTATTCAAGTTAGCTAGTTCAAATATTCATGAGTATTTATAAAACATTACAAATTTACAAACAAAATCATTAATATTGCACACATTAACAACTTTCAAATCCAAGCTATCGCTGTGGCACATTGTTATCTGGTTATTGCTCCTGTGGTACCATTTAACAAATTTACCAATGTGAGTAGACCATTTTAAACGGGCAACGAAAGCCAGACTATTGTACTGCAATTTCGAGAATTGACACGAGAGGTCTAAATCAAAGACACTTTCCTAAACGGGGTCAAATTAAAATCATTAACTCATTTAAGCCTGGCGTCCCATTTATGGGACATAAGGCAAACAGGATAGCCCCAGATGTGACGCCGCAGAACGCGGCGTCCCATCTAAGGCTATTCTGTTTGCTTAGAGAATTTTCATCGAAAAATTGAATAAAATTTAAAAATCACTCCTGGCGCCCCTAAAAATGAAAGTAGACTCACCCAAATGATAATGATGGGAAAATCCAATCGTCAAATATGGGTAAAAATCATTAAAATTACAAATCACCAAAGTCAAGGAACTCTGTAATGGGCATGCACATGATGTTTTTGTTTTCGTTTATTCATGCATTGTGCATTTTGTTTCACATTATATAAAAGTTTTGTATAAAATTGTATTTATGATTATTATTTGTATGTAAAATCTGTCATTTTGACTACTCTGTCATTTTTGTTACACGTATAATAATAAGTAATTATCTTTTGTGTCATTATATCAAAAAGAATAAAGCTTATGTCTTACACGCAAACATTAATAATCTTAAATTAGGCCAGTCAAAATGTTGGATGACCTTGCAAAAATTGCAACACGAATCATTTTTGTATTTTAAGTCACTTTAGACCTATGTTCTAAACATACTAAAAGTAGGATAAAATCGTAGGATATAAAATTCGACTTTTTTCAATGTTTTGGTTTGACGCATGTTTTACCATAAAATGATTGTGAAACTACTGTTGACATGTTAATCGCACCGTCTATTATCACTATCGGAAATAGCTGACCCGCAAAGTGAAAGTGGACTGGCACGAAATGGCGAGCGGTGAGTGCTTATCCATATTTTTGTTTTATTGTTTGCTTCTGAACAGCCGATGAAGGTTAGGCTTATTGCTACAATAATTATTCAAATGTTTTGCACCTTTATCATATTCTGTGTATCGAAATAACTTAGTTTTTTTTTGCAAAAATATCACTGCCTGGTCGCGCCTGAGAAATCGTCTTGTCACGAAAACAGGTGTTTATTTAACGATCACACTGAGCTTCTTTGGGTTCGAAGCTTATTCTCTACTTTTATTACCCTTTTGGGTGATTCTCAACTCATATCCGGCCTTTTTTTGATGAGAATTTGTTCCAATGTTGTAAAACAAAAGTGAATGTGGTATACGGCGAATAGTTGTTTATGACAAATGGTATGGACGGCGAATAGTTAAAAATGTGTACGGCGAATAGTGATAGAACATCGACGAGATCTAGGCATATTTCATGATTTATTCTTAACACTAAACCAAATGTTGCATATTTAAACAGTTAGTGGGTGTATGGTTTGTCTGTGTGCGCGAGGCGAAAATTCGAGAGTGTTGAAGAGCGCAATATCGTTCACACATTAGGTCAAACCATACACTATTATTAAAGTAAATATGGGCATATGACAACCTGCAATTTGTGTCTGGTTTTCAAAAACGACGTTTTATACAAATACGACATCGTTATGCACTAGTCATTTGTGACCCCGGACCCCCATCCCCGGGACAGGGCGGCGGGTAACCGTGGAAATGAGCGGGGATTCACTTTCAAATTATCTTAAGTAGGGCGTGGGAACTACCCGGGGTTTGCACTATATATGTGCTAAAAAGCAGTGCAATGAAAACATAGCAGACTGCGGATGAAAACAGCAGTTGTTTTACCAACAATTTGTCCCCACAAGGCGGGACTTTTAGCAGGGATCTGCTGGACCAAAAGTCAAAGTCTTCTGAATCTTCTATCAATCTATTTTGCTCAAAACTTAGATTGTGGGCACACGTTAGAATTGCCTCAGCGAGGTGGTCCTAACGAGTACCCACAATCTATGTTTTAGAGCAAAAACTTGAGGCAGTTCCAACGTGTACCCACAATCTATGTTTTGAGCAAAAATAACAAAATAGGTATACCCCAGTAAACCCCAGTTATACTATATAAAAGTGGAGTTTAGTGGGGTATACATTTCACAGAACTACTTTAAAGTTTTTTGTCCTTATCTGATCAGTTCCATCAAATAATCTAAAACGGATTTCTTCTTGTTCATGGCTGTCGATAAGGTGATTAATAGTGTTCTTGAAGCTCGATTGGGTTTCCTTACAGTAATAGCATCTGTACTTGTTCATGTTGACCTGCAATGAGGTATCGTAAATATTTTAGTACAAAATGAAAAATAAAGGAAACAGTACCTGCATATGACAAGAACCAGGTTTCAACAGCCAGAAAAGAAGTGCACAACATACGTCTATGAGGAGAAATTATCAAAACAACTGTCGAGTTGCTCCTTCGCCACCAGCAATGAAAAAACACAAAACTATTCGCCGTACACTTCCTTTATGCTAATTTGCAATACGCCGTACACATCAGGCGCCTTAGATTTAAGAAATAGATCTTAAATCTAAGGCAACGTTTTTGTACACTATTTACTTGCATGTTATTTGGAGTAGAAGCCATATGTTGGAATATGTATTGCCTGTTTTATTGTTTACTATTATTACATATTAATCACCTCGATCGAGGAAAAAAAGCTGTTTTCTGTCATTAAATGTTCGCTTTTATGTTGGTTTTGATCGCGGGGTTCCTCTTACTCTGGGCGCTTTGAGTGGACTGCTTTATCTTATCGTGGCACTCCCTACACGTTCAATTTAAATGATTTTTCGAGAACTATTCGCCGTACACATCTTTGGGATTATTTAACTACAAGCCGTACAAACCATGATCTATTCGCCGTACACATGGGACTTTTTGTTTTGGTGAATATTTTGCTTAATTCTTAGATTTGGGTTTATAAATTCTAAGATACATTCATATTCTATATTCTCTCTAGCTCAGTACTCAAAAACTCGAAAATATCCGCATATATTTCAGATAAATTGGTTGTAAATGTCAAAAGCATGTTCTGTTTATGGGACCAGCCGTCGGATCATCGCTCCTCAAATCTCTCGGTCTTGTCAATTAACAAAACTATCTACTTACAACAAAAGCTTTATATATCCGTTATTTATGTGTAACAAAAGATCTGAAACCATTTCACGTTTTAATCCATCAAAATCGATTTTTTTACGAGCTATCACATTTCGTGCCAGTCAACTTTCACTTCGCGGGTCAGCTATTTCCGGTAGTGATGATAGACGGTGATAGACATGATAGACATATCATTATTTGAGAAGACATTTTGAGGTAAGAAACTAGTAACTATCTTAGAAAGGATAATCTTCTAAAGTGATATTCATCATAAATATACCAAAATGAAGCCCAAACTGGTGATTTCAATACTAACTAAACATTTATTTACTTCACCCACCATTGCAAATTTGATGTACATTTTTGGACGACCGACATTTTTAACTGACTAGATTGTAGTGGGCATAAAGTAAGGACTAATGGATAATAAGTGTCAAATCTCTTTGTTGTGTGCAGGAGGGTTGGATTGTCTGACAAGCCTTAACCTCAGATCATCAGGAAAACATGTCCGTGAAATGTATACCCCCTTAAACCCCACTTTTGTATAGTAAAACTGGGGTATGCAGGGGTACACCTATTTTTCTTACATAGATTGTGGGCTACCCCTAGTCCGGCTTCTGGGATTAGTTTTATCAGCCCTTGGCACCAGGGACTCAATATGGTCCAGTACCAAGACTGAAGTTAATATTCCAGTCGGTCTGTTTACTGTTAAAATTTTGATGTAAAACGGGCTGGTTTAGATCTACTTTGGCGGCGATTTTGATGCAATACGGTCGGTCGGGCGTATGCTTGGACTTTATATATTTTTTTTTTATTTTTAGAGCCAGAACCTTAGATGCCATGCCGCCCTATTCACCATGTCAAGCTGAGGCCCGTTTCCCACTTCGCTTGAATTGAAGTAACGGTAGTGCGTTTGTTTTTGAATTTCGACCGGCTAGCCAAAGTGAGCCAAGGGTACGTACTGCTATTAGACTGAACAGACGCTTTCTTTGCAAAATGTCCTAACACTATGCTTAGGTGGATAGTGTGTGCATAGCCATCAAGGGAAAGGTGGGTCTCGCCCGTAGTACCGGGCAGAACTTTCAATTTTCATTGCTGAGTGGCTGTGGCCTATTTAGTGGTATTTTAAGGGACCTACACTCACCAAGATGTGCGCTGGCCAGTTTGATGAGCATGGTCTGCATAGGGTACCATCAAGGCACTCCGTTACTCCCCCTATCCCTCAAGATGAGCGAAACAACATCAAAAATGCCACAATGACTGTGTCATTGTATTTGTGTCACATTCTTCAGTTCCCCTTCCTCAGCCCATTGTACGTTTGTCCGGTCTATTTCCGCCTAAGTATGAGTATACGGTTCTTGGCATTGGCAGGGACCTAGGCCTGGAGCACCTGGAACCTGCAATTAACAACGGTTTGATTAGCGAACGCTGAAGATTGCACTCGCCTTTTATACCCGTTCCGGCACGTGCGACACTGGACTGATCCATTACAATGGGCTAGTCTATTCAAAACAAATGCAAGGGTAAATCAGGTGCAAATAGCGATTTCTTAATAATTCGCCTGTTGTGACGAATTTAATGGGGAAATTGGATAAATCTGTGTAATTTAACATGCTGAATCCTTAATTATGCTTGAAAATGGAATAATCGGTATTATAACCCTTATGTATTAAATAAAACTTCATCGGATTGAGAAAATCTCGATTTATGACTTATATGTCAAGACTTCGATCAACAAGATCCAAGGAGCGTATGACACTGAATGCGTGACCAATAAAGACACCAGTGCCCCGTTGTGCATGTGATCACGCGAATTCGTTTATATTTATACACATCATGCAGGTGAAATACTCGTTTTTACTAACTGTAGCCGTTGAAATTTTGGGATATGTTCAAAACATGTATGTAGAAATATTACTCGGACTATGTCATTTCACTGAATCCGTCATTCATATATACGCATCTCCTATGTCTATTAGTTCCTACCAAAACGAACCCAAACTGTCTCCTGGTTTCTCATTACGAAAACATGCCCATGCAATGCACAGAGATTTTTAAAGTTGTAAAAAATGAAAATTTTCAGTAGTAAATTTTTGCTATTTTTCTTATTTTTGCTCAAAACATAGATTGTGGGAACACGTTAGAACCGCCTCGGCGAGGCGGTTCTAATGAGTACCCACAATCTATGTTAAGAATCAAAAGTAAGATAAATAGATATATTCCTGCATTCCCCAGTTTTGCTATATAAAAATGGGGATTTTTACGGACATGTTTTCATGATGTTTGGCATGAGTTGTAAAACGAATGTCATTTATTATTTTTGCATTATTTCTGGCTAACAGAGTACCGCCTCTGAGCTGTATAGACCAGTGGGAGCAATTAATGCTAAATATGCGTCGGTTTAACAGACATCTCGTTTTGCATAAACCACATTCAAAAATTAATGTAAATTTATTTTACAGGACTGCAAGCCATGAGGAAGTCCTCATTTAAACTTGTGCTGGTCCTTGCTTTCCTACGCTTAGATTGGGCCGACCAACCGAAGTGTGTTCCAGCTCCTATTCGGTACAATGACACAAGGTTGTGCGATGACAAGTGTCAAGAATAGTAAGCAGAAAAATGGTATCGATTCTTCATTTTAATTTGTAGAAGCCATCACACATTGTAAATTCACATCAGGAAAACATATCCGTGAAATGCATACCCCCTCAAACCCCACTTTTATATAGCAAAACTGGGGTATGCAGGGGTATACCTATTTTTAGCTCACCTGAGCCGAAGGCTCACAAGGTGAGCTTATAGGATGGCCATGATCCGGCGTCCGTCCGTCCGTCTTCCGTCGTCCGTCCGTCCGTCGTCCACAATTTCAAAGATCTTCTTCTCTGAAATCGCTTGGCTGATCTAGTTGAAATTTTATGTGGAGCCTCCTTGGATAGTGGCATTTCAAGTTTGATCGCGAAATCCAGGTCACATGACCAAGATGGCCGCCACGCCCATATACAGTAAAAACCACTCAAAAATCTTCTTCTCCAGAACCGGTAGGCCGATTTCCACAAAACTTGGTATGTAGCATTGGGGACTTCAGCCCATCATAGGTTGATAAAATGATGACCCTTGGATGACCTTGACCTATTTTACGGTAAGGTCAAATTTGGAAACATAGGCTTTTACATGGGAAAAAGTGAAAACTATGGATTTTTTAAAAACTATTGCAGCCTGAGGCCTGAAAAGTGGTAGATGCAAACAACTAATGGAGTAGATGAAGGTATGTGATTAATATAGGTCAAGGTCATCTCTTGACCTTGGCCAGTCTGTTGTCCATACACACTTTTCAAAGATCTTCTTCTCTGAAACTGCTTGGCCAATGAAATTTTATGTGGAGCATCCATGAGTAAAGGAGACGAAAGTTTGATCGCGAAATCCAGGTCACATGACCAAGATGGCCGCCACGCCCATATATGGTAAAAACCACTCAAAAATTTTCTTCTCCAGAACCGGCTGGCCAATTTCCACGAAACTTGGTATGTAGCATTGCGGACATCAGCCCATCATAGTTTGATAAGATGATGACATTTGGATGACCTTGACCTATTTTACGGCAAGGTCAAATTTGGAAACATAGGCTTTTACATAGGAAGAAGTGAAAACTATGGATTTTTTGAAAACTATTGCAGCCTGAGGCTTGAAAAGTGGTAGATGCAAACAACTAATGGAGTAGATGAAGGTTTGTGATTAATATAGGTCAAGGTCATCTCTTGACCTTGGCCAGTCTGTTGTCCATACACACTTTTCAAAGATCTTCTTCTCTGAAACTGCTTGGCCAATCAAAGTGAATTTTATGTGAAGCATCCATGGGTAGGGTAAACGAAAGTTTGATCGCGAAATCCAGGTCACATGACCAAGATGGCCGCCACGCCCATATATGGTAAAAAACACTCAAAAATCTTCTTCTCCAGAACCGGCTGGCCGATTTCCACGAAACTTGGTATGTAGCATTGAGGACCTCAGCCCATCATAGTTTGATAAAATGATGACCCTTGGATGACCTTGACCTATTTTACGGCAAGGTCAAATTTGGAAACATAGGCTTTTACATGGGAAAAAGTGAAAACTATGGATTTTTTGAAAACTATTGCAGCCTGAGGCCTGAAAAGTGGTAGATGCAAACAACTAATAGAGTAGATGAAGGTATGTGATTAATATAGGTCAAGGTCATCTCTTGACCTTGGTCAATCTGTTGTCCATATACAGTTTAACAAAGATCTTCTTCTCTTAAACTGCGCAGCCAATCAAAGTGAAATTTTATGTTGAGCATCCATGGGTAGGGGAGACCAAAGTTTGATCGCGATATCCAGGTCACATGACCAAGATGGCCGCCACGCCCATATACGGTTAAAACCACTAAAAAATCTTCTTCTCCAGAACCGGTGGGCCGATTTCCACGAAACTTTGTATGTAGCATAGGGGACCTCAGCCCATCATAGTTTGATAAAATGATGACCCTTGGATGACCTCGACCTATTTTACGGCAAGGTCAAATTTGGAAACATAGGCTTTAACATAGGAAGAAGTGAAAACTATGGATTTTTTGAAAACTATTGCAGCCTGAGGCCTGAAAAGTGGTAGATGCAAACAACTAATGGAGTAGATGAAGGTATGTGATTAATATAGGTCAAGGTCATCTCTTGACCTTGGCCAGTCTGTTGTCCATACACACTTTTCAAAGATCTTCTTCTCTGAAACTGCTTGGCAAATCAAAGTGAAATTTTATGTGGAGCATCCATGGGTTGGGGAGACGAAAGTTTGATCGCGAAATCCAGGTCACATGACCAAGATGGCCGCCACGCCCATTTATGGTAAAAACCTTTCAAAAATCTTCTTAATACTCCAAGATCAGGCTTCAGGTGAGCGTTCTCAGGACCAATGGTCCTCTGGTTCTTATTTTTGCTCCAAAACATAGATTGTGGGTACTCGTTAGAACCGCCTCGGCGAGGCGGTTCTGACGTGTACCCACAATCTATGTTTCGAGCAAAAATAAGAAAAATATCAAAAGTTTTCAGCTGAAAGTTTTCAATTTTTAAAGCTCAAAAAATCTCTGTATATTGCATGGGCAAATTTTCGTAATGATGTCACCAAACCGTCACAGCCTGTATAGCTAGCTACATTAGAAATTTTCATATGCCAGAGAAAAGAAATTAAACCAAGCACGTACCAACACCTTTATACAAGTATATGTTTTGAAGTGAGCTTAAGTTTTAATACATGTAGCTGTACTTTCTTAATTTCCCGAATGAAGGATCTGAAGGGAAGTCCGATTGTGGTTCACAGGAGTATCTTTCAAATTTGAAACTCGTGTTATATGTTGCACATTTGCTTCAACAAAATCTCGGGATTTCACCCGAACGTTAGCAGAGGGGTTGTCTTCTGCGATAATTGTTGAATGTGACTGGGTCTGCCAGTGTATGTGGGTTGGCTGTCTGGGCCCAGTTGTTTAAAATTAACGACATCGTTAGTTAACGATTTGTTAAAATTTCAAACATGGATATTACAAATACACTGTAATTTTTGTTTATATTTTTTGTTGATATTTTTTGTTGATACATCAATGATTGTCATTTTTTGTTGATATTTTTTGTTGCACTGCAAAGGATTCTCACATTTTATCAACAAAAAATAATAGTGTATTTGCTAATGTAACGGGGATAGCCTCCCTTGGAAATATGCAAAATTCAAACTCGAGACTTTGTGAATCGAGTAAGTGTTGAGTATATAGCGCAGTAAACCACCCATGGTGGTTGAGCATGCTTTTCCATCGACGGGGTTTGCTGTGGCTCGGCTCGGCCGTTCGTAACCGCCAGACCGGGGTTGCCTTACCCATGAAGTCCCCAGGCCAAGACTCGGGGCGAGTCTTCTCGGAGGGGGAAGTAATGTAACGGGGATAGCCTCCCTTGGAAATATGCAAATTTCAAACTCAAGACTTTGTGAATCGAGTAAGTGTTGAGTATATAGCGCAGTAAACCACCCTTGGTGGTTGAGCATGCTTTTCCATCGACGGGGTATGCTGTGGCTTGGCTCGGCCGTTCGTTACACTTATGTAGTCGGCATTTACTCAACGCGTTGAAGTCTTAACGATGACCTTAAGCTAACAAAGTTTTGAATTACTGGCCCCTGGATTTCTTCGAATGTTACTCTGGGAATGCGTTTGGCTCTATTTTGATTTACCTGTCTATGTATTGGCATTCCAGTTCAAATTAGTAAAATTGCAGAAAGTGTCTCTGGCTCCTTGTTGCCAGATTTATAAAGTTACTGTTGAGGCTTAATTAGCCGACACCGCGGTATGACACTTCCCCTTTCCCAAAAATGTTTTCCTTGCTCTTAAAGGAACTCAGTTTACTTTTTTATTGTGTATCAAAAAACATTACATGGATAGTTCCCGGACGATCGTAGTAGACTTTCGTCACAGATTTACCGTTATTAATAAGAATGACACGCCTGTTCCTATCGGTCAAAAACATTTATCAGTTCATTTCATTCATAGTATGTAAAACGGCCGGTAAATCTGTGACGTAAGTCTACTACGAGCGTCCGGGAACTATATAAGTTTCATTCAAATAAATGATTGTAGACTGCAGTAATGCAAAATTTTGCTTTGACTGTGCCGCTTTACCTGACTTCATTTGCTATAGGAAGGTCATAGGTCAACCGGCAGGGTCATTGTAATCGTACTATACATGTATGTGCGAAATTATAAAATGTCAGGTTACACAAGCTAGATCAAGTTAAGATAAAATCTAGAAAAACGTGTATTCAGTTGTTGTCTAGAAAATGTGAATGTTAAATGACCGTATTATAACGACTTCTCTTTTGTTTATTTCAGTTGCAGAACAGCATGTGATTGTTCAGCTACTGGGGTTGGACTTTGCTTGGATGTGGACGCAGATGTAGTTTATTGCATGTGCTTTTATAATAATCCTATAAATGATTAACTCATAAGTGTGCAATTTACGAAGTTCGCAGCCCCCTCTAATGTGCGAAAACCATACCAATGCGCGTGAAATCGAGGTATCAAATGCGCGGATTAGCCGATAATCACTCGGGTAACACTGGCTTTGTGCAGGTTCGACCGCTATGTTATATTTTAACATGCTTTTATAGGTTTTAGACGTTTTATAGTGTTTTAAATTGTATTTTATCCAAGAATATTACTTCAACCATCATGGATTTGAAAATTTCTGAGACTAATATAGGAAAGAAAAGGCTTGTTACACAATGATTATAGTTATAGAGTTGATGCTGCTCTGACTTCCACCTCCCCGTTGGTGCGCCAGAGGCAACAGACGATGAATTAAACGCTGGCTAACGAAGAACTATGGTTGAATCTCGCTATCATAACTTTGGTCTTGATAGGGAGATAAAATCATAGCATAGGTAAACCTTAAAATACCTGTTAAAGCAATTAGTTTCGGCGCTTTTTATACGCGCATTTGATAGTCTTTTTTCCGCGCATTTGTAAAAAAAAATCTGCGCATTTGATATTGTAGAAATCCTGTTAATTGTTTTCATTAATATGTTCTTCTTTTCTCCCCCAGTAAATTGGTTATAATTATTTACTTACATATTTGGTATAATTCCAAGTGGAGTAAATCTGTTAGATGGCGTATGACTTGTTCCCCACATTTATTCTGAGAGCACAAACACCAAGAACTACTTCTTCCGAAACCGCGGTATGGCCCATCCCTTTTCTCATTAATACCCAGCGGGCACATGACGTCATAATGGCGTCATATCAACGTCTATGCGACGTCATGACGTCGCATCGACGTCGAACTGACGTCATTATGACGTCATGTGCCTGCTGGGATATGTTCACTGCTCTTAAAGGATCTCAGTTTTTGTTGTTTTTTTTTGCTTGGCGCGACAGCGTCAAGCAATTGAAACGGAACGAGGATTTCTCCTCAATCTGTGGGGTTTTTCCTTCAATCTGTGGGGTTTCCCTTTGACATCCAGGTGCCTAGTTCTAGTCGCAATATTTTGCTACACTTCTTGCATAATAAAGCAATTGAAGACGGAAACCAGACTTGCTCTCCGCCGTTTTTATTAGGACTTGTGGGAAGAATGACGTACTTGGATCTAACGTTAAACATTTATCTGGCGTTCTGGACAGATAATGCTAAAACCAGGAGCTTTGTCCTAGGTCCGACCAAGTACAAAAGCTTGAAATCCACCGTAGCGAGGAAGTGTTCATGACCGATGCGATCCATCGAGTAACCGAAAAACTCCACAAACCTACGAAAAACCACAACACACGGACAAATCATGGTATATACAGACTAGCCAAGCGTTACTTTTAACAAGGAAAATTTATTATTTGCTATTACTGCAGCTGGTGTTGTGCCGTGTGCCGTACATCATCTATAGTGCAGATTATATTTTCCTTTTGTATTCCGAGAAATCAGAAAATAATAATCGGTTTAGATTCATTTTCTAACCAACATTTAATATAATTTGCCCAATTTGGAGTATATCGGTCCTTTTATAGAATACCCTGTTGAAAGATGCGCAATTACAGTAATTATTTTGGCTCCATGTTGCCAAATCTATAGAATTACTGAATTAAGAATTACTATTCTTAAGCTTTTTCGTACATCTGTTGACCTTCAGGACAAAAGTTAAATTTAACATCGCAAAAGATAAGCTGAGTAAAGAAGGAAAATTAATGAGCGTTTTAAGGTATTTAGTAACGAGAGTGTTGTACTCACAAAGATTGATGATTACGTCTGATCTTATGTGTACATGTACAGATAATATGACTGATGTGAATTTTAATAGGTGCATCAATGCATCCGCCCCCGAATAGTGATTATTAATAATATATCGCTATCGTGATTAAGATAGGCATATCCATACGTTGTATGAATATTTTAAATATTGTGCAGCAGCACTACATTTATTTATGATCTTTGAACATAAAAATGCGCATTGTTTTTATCCCTTTGGGGACGGTTGCAGTGATGCTACCTGCAATACTATTGTTATATATATATATATATATTTTTGTTTCTTATTGTTCAGTGGGTTTTGCACTCTGATCACAAAGATGACGGAGCTGATGGAGCGATATGCTCAACTGAAAACAGTCTTTTTCTCTCCTTTCTTGTTCATATGTTTTTGTGGCGCATTATTGGTTGATTATAATGGATTACTCCATATGTTCCTTTAATGTCAGAGGTCTGGGTCAAAAAACAAAACGCAAAGAAGTTTTTAATTTTTTAGAAAAGAAGAAATTCCAAATATGTTTTCTACAAGAGACCCACTCAAAGCTCGAATTCGAAACAACATGGACTCGAGAATGCAAACAACACATATTTTTCAGTGGAAGAAGTAGTACCAGCAGCGGCGTATGTATTATGATACAGAAATCCTTACAGTTCAAATTAATCTATCATAAGGAAATAATCCCTGGGAAAATTCAAGCTCTTAAGTTAAATATAGATGATCACGATATTATTTTCATAAATGTTTATGGCCCTAACAACGACGATTCTTCCTTCTTTGAAACCTAATTTCAATTTTTAGGCGAAAATGATGAAGAAGAATTTATAATAGGCGGAGATTTTAACACAGTTATAAACTCAGATCTGGACAAATTTGGAGGTCTTAAAGGCACGCATCAAAAATGTAGAGATAGGATTAAAGCATGTATAGAAAATTACGATTTAGTTGACGCATGGCGCATTCTTAATCCGAATTCGCGTCAATACACATGGCATTCTTCCAGTAAACCTGTTATTTTCTCAAGACTTGATTATTTCCTTGTATCAAACTCCTTTTTAAATCAAATAAGTAAATGTACAATTCAACCAGGTTATATGTCTGATCATTCATTAACATGTTTTGCATTAAACTTAAACAAAACGGAGAGAGGAAAAGGATACTTCAAAATAAACAATAGCTTAATTCTTCAACCTGAATATCAGAATAAAATACGTGATACGATCAAGGAAACAGCAAATATAAACAAAGCAGCAAATCCAAACACATTATGGGAAATCATTAAAGGTTCAATTAGAAATGAAACAATTAAATACGCTTCATATAAAAAGAAAGAACAAAATAAAAATGAAATTAAGCTTTTGGAAGAAATAAATACAATAAAACATAATCTTACAAACGGTAATGATCAGGAAAATGAGTTGCAGCGACTAAAAGAGAAGAGTCAAGATCTACAAAACTTATATGAATCACAAATTAAGGGCTATATTATTAGGTCAAAGGCAGATTATGTAGAAGGAGGAGAGAAAAATACACAATATTTCGCAAATTTGGAGAAGAAAAGATCTGATGCAAAAACTGTACATAAATTAATTAACAACGGCCATGAATACACCAGACAAGGAGATATATTAAAAGAAATTAAAGCTTTCTATGCGAACATGTATACTGAACAAAATGTCGATGATGATAAAATGAAAATAATGAGACAAAACATAACGATGAAATTAAATGATGAAGAAAGATTAAGTATTGAAGGTCACATAACAGAGTACGAATGTGCATGTGCATTAAGAGAAATGAATAACAACAAAAGCCCAGGCTCTGATGGTATAACGACCGAGTTTTATAAAATCTTTTGGAACGATCTGAAATCCTATTATGTTAAATCTTTGAATTACTCTTTTGATGCAGGTAGCTTAACAACTCTACAGAAGCAAGGTATTATATCGTTATTACCAAAAAAAGATAAAGATTTGAGCAGTTTGAATAACTGGAGGCCATTAACTTTATTGAACACTGATTACAAAATTGTTACAAAGGCTATAGCCAACAGAATTAAGAAATATCTACCTAACATTATCAATAGTTCGCAAACAGGTTTCATAAAAGGTCGCTACATTGGAGAAAATATTCGCCTTATACAAGAAACTATTGAGAAAATGGAAAATGAAAATATGCCTGGACTGTTATTTTTCGCCGACTTTGAAAAGGCATTCGATAGTATTAGCCATAAATATATTTTAAAGTGTTTGAAATCATTTAATTTTGGAACAGACATAATACAATGGGTAAAATGTTTTTACCATGGGGCAAATAGTTGTGTTCAGAATGCAGGGTTTATTTCAGACTTCTTCAATGTAAATAGAGGAGTTAGACAGGGGTGTCCCCTCTCACCATATCTTTTTATTTTATGTATCGAAGTTTTATCAGCAAAATTAAATAAAGATCAAGAAATTAAAGGGATTGAAATAAACGGAAAGGAATTCAAAAGTACTATGTTTGCAGATGATGCAACGTTTGCAATGGATGGGTCACTAAAATCGTTTAAAAAACTTTTAAAAATATTAGAAGATTTTAAGTTAATTTCGGGACTTAAACTTAATATTAATAAAACTATAATTCTGAGAATAGGTTCATTAAGATACTTGAATAT
This sequence comes from Rugalucina vietnamica, assembly GCA_964017185.1. Lineage (NCBI taxonomy): Eukaryota > Metazoa > Mollusca > Bivalvia > Lucinida > Lucinidae > Rugalucina > Rugalucina vietnamica. The sequence goes on from OZ024879.1 coordinate 44,631,559, forward strand.
ACAGTATATGGAAAATATGGGGTTTGTATGGACTTCTGAGTCAGCAAAAACACTTGGAATTATTTTTTCCAACGACAAGAAAATTATTTTAGATAACAATCTTAAGCCAAAGCTTGATGAATTTTCAAACTGCCTTAAGCGATGGAACCATAGAAAGCTAACACTAATGGGTAAAGTTACAGTAGTAAAAACCTTCGCGTTGCCAAAACTAATTTATCCATTGACGGTATTAGACAATCCACCTGTAGATATTATAAGAAAAATAAAATCTGAAATCTTTAATTTCATATGGGAATCAAAACCAGACAAAATTAAACGTTCCGTCATAATGCAAGATTATAAAAATGGGGGTCTTAGAATGATAAATTTAGATTATTTTATTGAAGCTCTTAAGGCTGGGTGGGTTAAAAGAATATTCGATGAGCAAAATGAAGGTTTATGGAAAGAGTTTTATCTTGAAAAAATAAACGCATATGGGGGTAAACTAGTAATAGAAAGTAACCTTAACTTTCAGGACTGTAGTCACATAGCCAAAAATAATTTGTTTCTCCGAGATGTTTTGGTTGGATGGTGTAAAATTAATTTTTCTGACAATAAACAAGAAATTGCTAAGGAAATCATATGGAATAATTCAAGTATAAAATGTAATAACACTACTTTTTTCTACTGTGATTGGTATGAAAAAGGGATAAAATTGATAGAGCATATTTATGATTTTAGATTACGAAGGTTTTACACATTTGAACAAATGAGAAATCTTTATGACATTTCTAAAAATGATTTCCTTAAATATTTCAACATAGTATCTAACATATCAAAAGAATGGAAAAACAAATTGAAAAATGAAAATGTAAATACCACACAAGACAAAACAAAAAGGACTTTGCATATAGTTACTAAACAAAAAGGTTCAATAAACAAATCATTATATAACATACAATTAGTAGCTGAAAATGTACCCAAAATAAAAGCAGAAGAAAAGTGGTCTAAGGAAATCCCCCAGCACGAGATGAATTGGCCACAGTTTTATTTGATGAGTTTCAATTGTACTGTAGATGTAAAATTACGGAATTTTAACTATAAGTATCTTATGAGAATAATACCAAACAATAAATATCTTTTCAAATGTAAATTAGCGCCATCTGTATTATGCGATTTTTGTTCAAGGCAAGAGGAAACTAATATTCATCTTTTTGGCAATGTTGGTACATACAGGAATTATGGTCACAAGTTCAAGATATACTGACTTCCAACAACATTGAAATAGAACTAAGTTATTTCAATGTTAGTTTTGGTGTTAAATTTAAAAACAAGCTCAAAAATTCTGTTTTTAACTTCATAGTACTTTTAGTAAGATACTATATATTTTCATCAAAATATAAAATGCAAATACCAACTATAAATGGCTTTCTTCGTTTATTGCAGCAAACAAGAGAAATAGAAGAACAAATAGCTTTTGCAAAAGATAAACTTGAAATTCATCAAAGAAAATGGCAACTTATACAAATTAAATAAGTATATTAAGATCACAAAAAATACTGCAAACATTGTAAAGGAACCCTTAAGATTAAATGTACAATGACATCTGAACCGTATATTGTTTTTCCGTAATAGTTTGAACCAGTCTCTGGATATAAATAAAGAAAGACAAAAGAAAAACAGTTATATGTATATCGATAGAATAAATATAAAAAATGATGTGCCACAAACGCATACTCTCTCTCTCTCTCTCTCTCTCTCTCTCTCTCTGTTACTTAACTCTTAACTCATTTTTCAATTTGTTTTCTTAAAAAGTTCAGTGTTGAATCTCCCAATCTAATAGCCCTTTATATGCTTGGAACAAATGCTTTACATGTGAATCAATGCGTGAGTATCTCTGTAAATTTTAAATTGTATAAACTGGTATTAAACCATTTGTTTTTGTCAAGGAATATCCGAATAGTTAATAGAATTCAAATAGACATGCAAGGCTTGCGAAAATATCAAAATCATCTCAATTTATTTATGGTTCAACGAAATTTAAATGAATTGGTCGAACTTTAGTTCAATATTTGATGTTTAATATTTACAGTGATGCTATCGTAATTGTATGATTTAAGTTAGACATGTTGTATGAATGTATTTAGCAAGTTTATATGTAAACTGTATTAGAATGGAAGATTTAATAAAGAAATAAATGACAAAAAAAGAATTACTGACGAGGCTTATTATGATTAGCTAAAACCGCGGTATGGTCTATCCCCTTTCTCATTAAAAGGTTTACCGCTCTTAAAGAATCTCAGTTTTATTTACATTTCAGGATAGGGGATTCAAACTTACTATAATAGTTTTCAGAATTTCACCATTATTTTCTCCAATTTCCTCATGGAAATGAAATATTTTGATCACAGAGAGGGTTTCTAGCGAACCCCTGAAACCCATCTAAATCGTAAGTTGTAAACTGAAATTGAAAGTTTTCAGTAGAAATATTTTGATTTTTCTTATTTTTGCTCAAAACATGGAGTGTGTACAGTATCTTTGTATTTGCGTTTTATTGTTTACCCATGTTACTTGTATTGTACAGTCTGGGATTAAATAAATCTGATTTGATTTGATTTGATTTGATTTGTACATTTTTGAACCGCTTCGTCAAGGCGGATCTAATGAGTACCCACAACCTATGCCTTGGAGCGAAAATAAGAAAAAAAGAGGTAAATACCCCTTTATACCACAGGTATGCTATATAAAAGTAGGGTTTAAGGGGTTATGCCTTATGTAACATAGTTATGTTATCTTCTACATGATGTATGACTTCTGGAATTCGACATGGTAACGTTTAATATTTGATGAAATAGTTACACAAAGGTAACTGAGTGTTCTCAATTATTTTGTTTGAACATGCATAAAACATTTTCTAATATTTTCCAGTTTATCTCAAGCTGACTATATGCTGGTTCTCGGCTCTCTGTATCAGTCTGTCTGTCATGGGAGAGCACTCCTTATTTTCTTTTCTCTCACGAAGTAGGAACCTGTAATATCATATAACAGACCTACACTTATAAAATATATACTAGATATGATTATTGTATTTTCTTGTATTTATTGTATATTTCTTCCCAGTTACATTAAACATTGTTGTATTTTTCATACTTGTAACCACTTAAGCTTGTGATGCATTGTGTTGGCCATAAGGGAACGACCATTTGACTTTTAAGGGGTGGGCCTGGATAATTTTTGTCACTCGCAACCGGATCCTGTTTTTTCTACATAATACAATACGTACAATAGAATTTACCCTTTCCTAGATATTTTTTTCTGGCAACATTCGGTCTTAGATTTTTTTTTAATCTTCCAGCCCCCCCCCCCCCCCTAAAATCAAATGGTTGTTCCCTAAATGTCCTCACAACATCAAATTGTTTATTCTTTTTATTTATATTTTTCTATTAGTCGCTGAGGTAGTGACACATGGCAAAATCGATTCTACCACTAAAAACGTGAGCGTGATGGTCCTGTGGTAGAGTACAGGGCTCTAGAGAGAGAGGTCCTGTAGGTTCGATACCTACCAAGGATACCTACCCCCACCGGGTAGTACCCTTGTCAACAATGAGATCGCCATACAGTGCACAAACGAGTCAGTTATTCATGATCTCCCTTGCCATTTAATTTGTTATTCTAAATGAGCCAAACTTATTTCTTATTCATGATAATTACAATTCGTATTAACGTCAGTCAACAATATTTTACTCATGTCGAGACGCAACCAACGTTATCAATGCACTATGAAGGAAACAAGAACACTACACGTTGGAGATTGGTTTCAACACCCCCTCACCCTCACCCCGAGATACCGCTCGGTACGCCACCGCCCTTCCTGTTGAAAAAAAGTCTAGACAAAAATAATTATAGATAAATTAAAAACACATTTATTACCTGGCTAAACTCTTGTGTTCAGGTTTTGTGGAATTCATGGCGGAATGGATGAGAAATAGATTATAAATGTCTCTCTGAAAAACACAAGAAACTTTTACAACTCAACACTCAATACCAACTCTGATCAGCCGTCGCTGATCCCATTTGGAATGGATGAGAAATAAACATTATCATATCGGTAGCATTGGTGGTTAACGGCCCACTCAACAGCAAAAGCATATGGAGGCAGGGTCTCGGTTTAAAGCCTCATCCGACAGGCCGGAGAAGTCCAGTATCGAACTCACGAGGTAACTGGCAAAACCAGTACGCCATGGAGGGTTCTATATATTTCTGTGAAAAAGCAGTCGAAATATCATGAGAAATAAACAAAAAATCAAATATTCAAACTGCTCATAATGTGCACTGGGGTGACTGTGCAGTACCATACCTGTGCGTTGCTGCCCCCGATCGTCCAGATTCTATATCTCAATGGATATAGAATATCAACAGCATTGTCATAGCCTCCTTTGTCATAGGCTACATAGGCTTCACAGATAGGTAGGCCAACTTCTTTGGTAATGTCGTGATTGGTGCCAGTTCGTGACCTGGAAATAAGAACACCTACGATACGAGAAATCTAGGGCACGGGTATAACTTTGAAATATCACCAAAAGCGATGACAACCGAGTTAATTTGCAATACATTACTGGCACCATATCATCCCACATTCTTCTTCCTGTTTTCTTCTTCTTCTTCTTCTTCTTCTTCTCCTTCTTCTTCTTCTTCTTCTTCTGCTTTATGACAATTACTATTATTATCTCTTCTCCTACTACTACTAAGCGACAAATCAAACAAACAAAGGAGAAAAATAGTATGGAAATACATGTACGCGAAATACTGGTTAACATTAGTTTTGCCTTTATTTGTTCACTCCATCATATGGCAAGGATCCGTCGATATAATAATAAAGAGTCTCCAAACAATAGCATTTTAACACCTCATCAGGAAAACATGTCCGTGAAATGTATACCCCCTTCAACGCCACCTTTAAATAGCAAAATTGGGGTTGGCTGGGGTATACCTATTTTATTATTTTTTTGTTTCCAAAGAAATTTACGTTTTTCTTCTGAAACAAGTTTCTGTATATTGCATGACAAGTTTTCGGAATGTTAAGAGCGTAGACACCTACTCAACATAGTCTTTGATGGATTTCATCATTTCTCTCGTTGCGGCTTCATTCTTAGAACCAAGACAGGCCAGTAGTATATGATTGTCGTTGAACGTTGTGATGTGGTCCCCTATATGTGGTCGAACCACCTCATATATATCATTCCATCTGCCTTTAACATCAGCACCTTTAGAAACATGGCAAAAACAGATGACGAAAAATGTGAATTTCATTTGGATTGACTGAAAGCATAAAAAGTTATTGAAAATAAATGAGCCGCCTCATGGGAAAACCAACAATCTGCATATGCGAAAACAAAGGCGCAGATCAGCTTCGCGGTAACCGCGAAGCTGATCAGCGCCTTTGTTTTCACTACCCGGATAGTACAATTCCTCCTCTACTTAACTCCAAAATTTCAAGCTTCTATCCATCTTCTGTGCTTGTACAGCCCGGTTTGTGTCGGACCTGTTCGGAAACCACATTGTTGGTTTTCCCACGAGGTGGCTCAAATGACGAGTTGCGTTTGTGGTGGAAATCAGTATATAGGAACATCAATCTGGATCGGTTTAGTTCGTATTAGGCGTCCCACTCAACAGTCAAGTTCATATGGATACAGGATCTCAGTGTAGGGTTTCATAAACTAGAGGACCATTGGTCCTGTAGCTCACCTGAGAGATTATCACATTGTAAGCTCATGAGATTTAAATTGATTGAGAATCGACCAATGAAAGTCTATGCATGGACATTATTGACCCCCGGGGCATGGCCAAATTCGACCCAGTGGCATGACTGGCACAATTTATAATGGGGACTACCAAACATTGCTACATACAAAATATAGAAGCTCTGGGCCTTTTGGTTTCAGAGAAGAAGATTTTTGTTAGTTTTTCCCATTGTAAGTCTATGGAGACTATCTACCCCCGGGGCGTGGCCAAATTTGACCCCAGGGGCATGGCTGGCACAATTTATGTAGAGAACCATTAGCCATTGCCACATACAAAATATCAAAGCTGTGTGCCCTGTGGTTTCAGAGAAGAAGATTTTTGATTTTTTTTCCCATAGCAAGTCTATTGAGACTATCAACCTCCGGGGTGTGGCCAAATTTGACCCCAGGGGCATGAATGGCACAATTTATGTAGAGGACCATTAGCCATTGCCACATACCAAATATCAAAGCTGTGGGCCTAGTGGTTTCAGAGAAGAAGATTTTTTAATTTTTTTCCCATAGTAAGTCTATGGAGACTATAAACCCCCGGGGCGAGGCCAAATTTGACCCCAGGGGCATGAATGGCACAATTTATGTAGAGGACCATTAGCCATTGCTACATACCAAATATCAAAGCTGTGGGCCTAGTGGTTTCAGAGAAGAAGATTTTTTTCGTTTTTCCCTATTGTAGGTCTATGGAGACTATCGACCCCCGGGGCGTGGCCAAATTTGACCCCGGGGACATGATTGGCACAATTTATGTAGAGGACCATTAGCCATTGCCACATACAAAATATCAAAGCTGTGGGCCCTGTGGTTTCAGAGAAGAAGATTTTTTTAGTTTTTTTCCCATAGTAAGTCTATGGAGACTATCAACCCCCGGGGCGTGGCCAAATTTGACCCCAGGGGCATGAATGGCACAATTTATGTAGAGGACCATTAGCCATTGCTACATACCAAATATCAAAGCTGTTGGCCTAGTGGTTTCAGAGAAGAAGATTTTTTTAGTTTTTTTCCTATTGTAGGTCTATGGAGACTATCGACCCCCGGGGCATGGCCAAATTTGACCCCAGGGGCATGATTGGCACAATTTATGTAGAGGACATTAGCCATTGCCACGTACAAAATATCAAAACTGTGGGCCCTGTGGTTTCAGAGAAGAAGATTTTTTAATTTTTTTCCCATAGTAAGTCTGTGGAGACTATCAACCCCCGGGGCGTGGCCAAATTTGACCCCAGGGGCATGAATGGCATAATTTATGTAGAGGACCATTAGCCATTGCTACATACCAAATATCAAAGCTGTTGGCCTAGTGGTTTCAGAGAAGAATATTTTTTTAGTTTTTTTTCCTATTGTAGGTCTATGGAGACTATCGACCCCCGGGGTGTGGCCAAATTTGACCCCAGGGGCATGAATGGCACAATTTATGTAGAGGACCATTAGCCATTGCTACATACCAAATATCAAAGCTGTGGGCCTAGTGGTTTCAGAGAAGAAGATTTTTTTAGTTTTTCCCATTGTTAGTCTATGGGACCTATCTGTTGCCATGGAAACCACAATTTTGATACAATCTGCTCCAAAACCTAATGCCATCAATCCCCCAACCCAATTATGGTTCACATTAAATTTGATCAAGATCGGCTTACTAGCTTCAGAAATATTCTTCTTTGAAATTGTGGACGGACGACGACGACGGACGACGGACGACGACGACGACGACGACGGACGACGGATGCATGCCTATCCTATAAGCTCACCTGTGAGCCTTCGGCTCAGGTGAGCTAAAAACAGGGAAAGCCCAGGATTCTACATAGACCTACTTGAACATGTCATTCTGGCACCATGCACGTTAACACGATTTTTTATGATTTCACATTTATTTATTTATTTATTTATTTATTTATTTATTTATTTATTTATTTATTTATTTATTTATTCATCTATTCATTTGAGACACCTTCCATTTCCAATCGCTTCAACATAGAGCAAGCATCAACGTAGTCCAGTGCAGCACCAGAGGCTTTGGATCGTGTTATGACCTGATAAACAATTGAAAAAATATTGTCAGTCTTAATATAATCTTCAACCTTAAGAATTAAGTTTTCCAAATCAAATCAAAGTATTTTGTTTAAATTTGAATAAAAAAAAAATATTCAAAACTCCGTAAGGTTGTGGAAAACAGACAATGACTGGAAAAACTGGTTTGTCATTGAATCTGATACCTCCCAATATCAGAATGGACGTCCTACAAACTACTGCGCTACAAGGGCCACAAAAATACCTTCACACACTCTCACCCAATGCGCCATAGTACACATCGTATAACCATTCTTACACATGATTCACAGATAAAAGGGATCCCTAATAGTTTTTATTTTTCATCAGACGTACAGTTAAATACTAGATGCTGTATACACGTCGAAACGACTTCAAAATACACTTTTTTGTTTGTGTCAAGACTTATTATCCCGGGACCAGAATTACAATGCTTCTTTAACTCTTAAGGTAGACCTTAACTTAAGATTTTCCTTAAATTCGACAAAAGTGCATTATAATCGATGATTTACTTTAAGGTAGACCTTAACTTGAGGAAATACTTAAATATTTAAGGTTACCCGATAGCTACCTTAAGTTAAGATTAACAGTTAAAATAAGAATCTGAGAGAATACACATCAACACTGTCTCGCTCCTTTGCACCAGCCTTTCTACATGCTCACGTGAGTTATGGCTAGAAAATATTTATAGTAAAGAAAGAAAGAAAACATATTTCGCACATATCGAACTTTATAGCCTTGTCTGGATTTCATTGTCGGTTTATGAAGCGTCAATTATAGACCTAACTACCTCTCTTTTTGAGTGTTTTCGCTGCTTTCCAAAGGACCTACTACCTCTCTTTTTGAGTGTTTTCGCTGCTTTCCAAAGGACCTAAGCTTTATATTTTATTTGCAGTCATCATTATTATTATTATGATGAAATCATTTTTCCGTGGATTATTTCCATTACCACATATGTCTTTTAGAGGCTATGACATTTATACACCTGTGCACATGTATGTGTGTGCTGCTATGATGTATTTTCACTGCAGGGCACAAGTACGGCTCGAAAATTACTCAATTAAAAGACGAAAACAAAACAAAACAAAACTAAACATAAGGGAGGTAAAATGATAACTAGAAAATGGCTGCAAGCAAGGCTTTCAGTATACCCCTCGCAAAATTATCTGAAGCTGGCCAATAACTTCCTAAGTCAAACATGCAAACAATTTGTCAAAGATATCTTTTCAGCATTATAATCCTTCACGTACATCCTCAGTATGCCAGTCACACCTACAAGATATTAAAAGAATGTATTGAAAGCTTGAAGTTGACTTCACTGTATGCACTATGATCTTTGTTTATCATGAGAAATGGTAAAAAAATGGCTAAGTTAAATAAAAGCTGTAAATTTGTCAGAAATTAACTTTTCAGCATGAAAATTATTCATGCACATCACAAATATATCTGGAACAAATCTACAAAGAATTTAAAAGAAGCACTGAAAGCCCTAGGAGGAGTTGATTTCACAAAAGTTTGCACTACCAACCATCATTGTATATATAAGCAATGTTCAAGAAATGGCTATTTTGAAAAGTTATGTAAATTTGTCAAAAATCACTTTTTCAGTATTATAATTATTCATGCATATCTTCAATATGTGTGGAGCATGTCTGCAAAGTATTGAAAAAAATACTGAAAACCCTAGGAATTGATTTCACAAACTATGCACTACCAACCATTATTGTATAAGGCAATGGTAAAAAAAAATGCTGTAAATTTGTCAAAAAATATTTTTTCATCATGCATATCTTCAATATATGTGGAACATATCTGCAAAGTATTGAAAAGAAATACTGAAAGCCCTAGGAGGAGTTGATTTCACAAACTATGCACTACCAACCATTATTGTATTTGTCAATTAATGTATTTGTAAATTTGTCAAAAATTATTTTTCCAGCATTATAATCTTCAATATATGTGGAGCATGTCTGCAAAGTATTGAAAAGAAAAACTGAAAGCCCTAGGAGGAGTTGATTTCACAAACTATACACTACCAAACATTATTGTATATAAGCAATGGTCGAAAATGGTGTTGAAAAATGCTGTAAATTTGTCAAAAAATATTTTTCCAGCATTATAATTCTTCATGCACATCTTCAATATGTGTGGAGCATGTCTGCAAAGTATTGAAAAGAAATACTGAAAGCCCTTGGAGGAGTTGATTTCACAAGCTATGCACTACCAAACATTATTGTATATACATGAAAGCAATGGTCAAAAAATGGCTATGTTGAAAAATGCTGTAAATTTGTCAAAAATTATTTTTCCAGCATTATAATTCTTCATGCACATCTTCAATATGTGTGGAACATGTCTGCAAAGTAGTGAAAAGAAATACTGAAAGCCCTAGGAGGAGTTGATTTCACAAACTATTAACTACCAACCATTATTGTATATAAGCAATGGTCAAAAAATGGCTATGTTGAAAAATGCTGTAAATTTGTCAAAAATTATTTTTCCAGCATTATAATACTTCATGCACATCTTCAATATGTGTGGAACATGTCTGCAAAGTATTGAAAAGAAATACTGAAAGCCCTAGGAGGAGTTGATTTCACAAGCTATGCACTAACAACCATTATTGAATATAGCAATTATCGAAAATTGGCTAAGTTCAAAATGCTGTAAATTTGTCAAAATTCATTTTTTCTGCATTAAACTTCTTCATGTACATCTTCAATATCTCTGGCACGTATTTGCAAAGTATCAAAAGAGAATATTGAAAGCTGTAGGAGGAGTTGATTTCACAAAGTATGCACTATTAGCACTATGACATACATTCTATGTATAGGTTTAAAAAGTCCCATAACTCACTGACCCTTTGGCCCCTAAAGTCATACCACACATGTGTTGTCTAATGGTGCAGGAGTGTTGAAAATTTGAAGAACATTGGGCAAAAACTACTAAAGTTATTCAGCAAAGATGTCAAAATGTGGACGGAATGACGGAATCACGGAATTACGGACAGGCTGAAAACAGTATACCCCCCTAAAACTTCGTTTTGCGGGGGGGGGGGGGTGTAATAAACGGGGGGGGGGAATGACTTAGAACTCAGAACCCATGTTACAAGTAACAATTGCGAGGCGTGCGTGTTATCCGCTGCACCACGGAGTCTAGCGAGGTTTAGTATATAAGCCAATGTTCATAATCAAACTATTGAAACTATGTAATATGCCGCTTAAGCGATATAAAATTTTCAAGTTTCCGTGTTACTCCGGTAAGGCTTTCGACTATTCCCGGAACGGTCCCGTAAGTTTTTACGGAAACTACACCTTAGTAAAGGACAATCAAAAAGTGTATTACAAATTCATTTTTTAAGGAAAATCCTAGCTAAGGTATACACTTGACTTAAGGAATTATTGTAATTCTGGGCCCCGGTCAACAATTTTTCAATCATGTCGGGACAGAGCCAACGCTTCCTGGGTTAAACCAGTACTGTAGGGAGTTAATGTGTCTTGCCAAAGGACACAACACGTTGACGCCTGTGGGGATCGAACCCATGACCTCTCGAGCTAGATACCAGTACGCCACCGCGCAAAATACATCTCTCCGTCAAAAGATGAATAACACTCATGATGCAAATCAACACAACAGCCGTCGCCTTCAAACAATGTGATCTGAGCAATCAAGGCGAGACACTCTTGTTGTTTTCATCAGGAAACATGTCCTTGGAATGTATACCTTCTTAAACCCCACTTTTATATAGTAAAACTGGGGTATACAGGGGTATACCTTTTTTCTTATTTTCGCTCCAAAACATAAATTGTAGGTACTCGTTAGCCGATGCAGTTCTAACGTGTAACTACAATCAATGTTTTGAACAAATATATACCAATTTTTTCGAATGAAATTTTCAATTTTCACTACTGATAAGTATCCCTGTACATTGCATGGGCCCGTTTTCGTATTGTTCGCCTTATCGGCAAGATCCAATTATTCTTAGCATCGAATGCAAGAGTTTTTAAATAAAGTCTCGTCTGACTTAGCAAAAATGTACTTACATGGGCGTCATATATTCCCAGGGCTCCTTCATAATCGCCTTTCTCTATCAAATGTAGGGCCCAGTGCCAATAGTTGTGACAGGACAACATTGTACATTTCTGAAAGTGAAAATGATCAATATTCACGTTATGTTTCTGAATCGCCTAGTTGTCACGTAAAGGGTGCCTAAACACAAGGCTGCCTTTTATACTGACAACAAAATTATCCCATATACGAAATCCTTAAACCGTTTTGAATTTCAAGCCATTTTGTCATGGGGACTAAAAGAATCTATGATGGGGTTGTGGCCGAGACAAGGAAATCTCAGGCAAGTTTTCAGATTATTCAAGTCTCATCCGAGGCTCTGCCGAGGATGAGACTTGAATAATCTGAAAACGAGCCTGAGATTTCCTTGTTGAGGCTTCAACACCATCATTGATTATTTTTCTCACCCACCTTTTAAAACATTTTGACTCTGAATAGGCTTTCGTTTTGTTCAGGCAGCCATTTTGTTTGTACATAAAACAATATACAAATTAACCAGTGAAACAAATAAAAATAATTTGTATTTGCACTCACCTTACAAAAATATTAAATCTTTTTGTTTTATTCACAAAATTCCCGGCAAAATTAAATTTTAAGATTTTTATGAGAGCAGCAGACTACAATTACTATTGATATCTTCCTGAAATTAACACCTGCTAGGCTATTTTTGTCTCTGACAGTTGACACCTAGCTCATCACTTCTTTATATGGAAGTAAGCATGAGGTGTACATTTCTATTAGCTAAATACAGAAATGATTGACATTTTGAGACAGCTAAAATTGTACTAGTACTGAGACAGAAATATCTCAGACAGGCACACAAAGGGATATGCTTGTCTGGTGGGTGAGAATTCATCATTCTGGTAGAAAACTATCAGGTGTTCATTCCATGTAATGCGTAGGTATGTAAACATATAGCAGAAAGTGGAAGAAAAACTGTCGTAGCCTACCCACTGGCCTTACATGTATCTACAATTCACATGCAATTTATAGTCAATAAAATTATAGAGAAAAGGTAAAAGGAAGCATTGACCAGGAATTGGTGCAATCAGATCTATAGAGGCGAGATGGGCAACAAGGTGACTGACAAGGTAAATGAACCGCGACACAAGAAAAAACAGGCTTTGGGGTTTTCGACAAGGTTTGACACAACCAGGAATGTACAGCTACAGAAGAAAGCTAGAATATTTAAAGTTTTGGTATACGTATAGGAGGAATTGTGCTATCCGTGTGGCGAAAACAAAGGTGCATATCAGCTGCGCCTTTGTTTTCGCATTCGCACAATCCGCGTTTTTCATGCCGCGGCTGAATTATGGTAAGCCGATTGATCAGCTATTGTCCTAAAGGTGGCCACTCAGACTAAACATACCGCCAAATCTGATTCTGTTCCCGACATAAACTTTATCCCCTCGTATTGTCGACCAATCATCTCCAACACGTGGGCAACACTGTGGGAAGACCAGGCATCAACAGAGTTAATCTTATACTACTAGATATCAACATGCTACAAATAAAACTTAACTTACCGACCAATCTGATTCTGTGCCCGACATAAACTTTACCCCCTCGTCTTGTCGACCCATCATCTCCAACACGTGGGCAACACTGTGGGTAGACCAGGCATCCATAGGATTTATCTCCAAGCCCTACAACAGAGAAACACATATGAAGTATCTTATGAATGTGAAAATTCGTAACTAAGAAATGATGTTTAGTTTGATAACATCCCACGTCCTTAATGGGATCGCAAAAATATGGCGCTTTTGTTAGTGTTTGATTTTTGTTTGCTTGATATACTGTATAGTTATGTCCACGATCAACAACTTTAAAGTCATGTCGAGACGATCTGTTATAGATTGTTATCCTAGCCACACTATACCTGGGCAAGCGTCCCTGAGATTGTCCCCCCCCCCAAAAAAAAAAACAAAAAAACTCCCAACGACGTTAAAAGAGCCCAATCTCTTTCATCATTCATTGAAAGCTTGAAATCTGAATTTCAATCTTAGTAAATGTTGAAATCACCTTTACTTTAAAAATTCCTACCTTTCTCGCAATTTCTTCTGCTTTTGGATACAAGTTTGTTTCTTCAAGTCCGAATGAATACATACCATACAGATATCTATTAAAGAAAAATAAATATAGAATACGAGCTGTGTTTGATTGATCAAATTCATAATAAACATCATCGGGTGTAACGGTGGTCAATAAAATGGGGGCGACGTCCCGCCTGTTGGCTGAGATGTAAAGCATAAACCAAACCAACCAAAAAACTACATACCCATAGAGGGGAACTGATTTATTCCACTTTGACCACACCCTGGCTATAGAATCTCTCATCTGTGGGCCGAGCCCGAGGAAGAAATAGTTATCATGTGCGAACTTCAGGGCCAGTAAATCTCGAGGATGGTCCATCAGAATTGTCTCCCAACAATCAGCTGCTTGTAACATCTCACTGAAGATGATAACGTAAGAAAAAAGGCGTTTTAGCAATACTTAAATCGTATTTCTGGGTCGAAGAGTAAGATTTGATCGATTGCGTTGGGATGTAACGTCCAGCGAATAACTAAGATGATACACGAAGTTGCATCTCCGACCCCTTTGCAAGACAAGTGCATACATTACTACATGTATGTCACTGGGGCTTTAAATAGATTCTCGATAATATTCAAATTGAAAAGAAAGAAAGAAAGAAAGAAAGAAACAAAGAAACAAAGAAATGAAGAATCAAACGAGCTAGTGATTATCAATAAATGATTCAAAGAAAATATCCTTCATTTTTGCTTTTTTCGTGTACTTTTTGTACATGTTGTTTTTGCTTGCTGTCATTTTTACTTGATTTATTTTCTAATTATAAGTAAATCACTCACTCATCAGCCCAAAGTCTGACCGCTTTCACATGCAGTTTTTCTCGGTCAGACAATTGGTCTTTCTGTTTATCCGCTAGTATGGCCATATCGTACAGAGCTCGTCCAAACACGTTGTCCCGTCGCATCGTCTTTCCCGTACCCATAAGGTCAAGGCCGTTGGCAAGCACGTGACCCATTACTGGAACAAAAGAACAAAGCATAAAAATCTCAAAACCAAATTGAATGCTGTTCAGTTTATGTTTCGTTTGGAATTACAAAACAATTAGTTACTAAACGGTGTGGGTGGGGTTATACGTGCCCTTACATGTATCAACAAGAAGCATCGACGCATATATCATTGTATGGGCGGGGTGGGGGGGGGCTGTATTTCACGATTCTCGCAAAATAGAAATACCGTAATTGTAAGCCGGAAGAAAAATGTACTTTGCTTAAACTTGCATACGAGATGCCTCTTTTAAAAGTGCAGAACTGACATTAACTGGCTGGCATTGCTTGAATGATTTACTTTAGCGAAACCGGTGAAATATGTTTTAACCAGACTGAATATCAGAGGTTAATGGTTCTTTCTTTCTTTCTTTCTTTCTTTCTTTCTTTCTTTCTTTCTTTCTTTCTTTGTTTCTTTCTTTCTCAAGGGAATACTTTGAACCTGTTCCTGGTGTTCCTAACCTGGGGACATTTAGCATTAAAATATTGGGAGTAGCAAACCTTCTAACCAAAATCAGGATCAGCTTTTATCATATCCCCGCATGACTTCTCTAAGCCTCCAACGCTTTGCTCGTCATACCAAGATACATACTGAAAAGTGGTGGAAATACAAGAACGTATTTTATGAGCATTCGCATGACAAAAAAAAAAAAAAAAAAAAAAAAAAAAAAAAAAAAAACATCAATTTGGTTTTCCGACTAGGTACGACACAAACCTAGATGTGCTATCACAGAAGAGGGATTGTACTATCTGTATATCGAAAACAAAGGTGCTGATCAACTGTGCAATTATTGCACAGCTGATCTGCTAGTTTATGCCTGTGCATGTAGTTGGTTTTCTAATGCGGCAGCTCATATAATATTTTGAGTTTTAGAACAAACAAAAACCGTGGCAATTAATGGACATCAATCAGGGAATGATACACGAGGATCGGCCCTCGTTCTCACAATCTTTTAAGATCTACGCTCTCTGGTGTTGAAAAGTTTAATAAAAAGAAAGGGAAAAAGGAAAACAAAAATTGGAACGGTTTGCTCGTAGTGCATTTCAGGTACTCAGAAGAATGTCTAAATCTACAAACATGTGTTAAACACGATTGCCTCCTCACGGTTACTTTGTTTATTTTTTATGTTGGATGAATAAGCCTTTGTTTTCGCCTATGCATGTTGATGGTTTTCTCACATGGCGGCTCATATTTGAAGGTACGTAACATAAGTTACCTGTGTAAGTGTGGCATCATACAGTTTGCAAGCTTCATCACTCGTAGTGTTCATACGCAACCCATAGTTTCGCCACGCCTTTAACAAAATACATAACGTTTTAAAAATACATTTTCAAAGCATGTGATATTAACAGATTAAGGATGCTTATATTAGAAGATTGCCAAATTAATTATACCACAATCGTTAAATTCTGATATTATTAGAAAAGATACAATGCCCAAACCACCACTTGCCGTAAATCGCGATCATATAGTCCCGACAATAATCAGTATGTTATAGAAACAAGCGGGTTTTTTTTTTTTTTTTTTTTTTAAGCTTCAACTTGGAGCATTATTTCAGTATGCATTTCGTGAAGTATAATGAACCATATGGATACGAAAAGACCTAGCTACGAGAATGGTTGTATATGTACTTGTAAAATTGGGTAGGAAAGTACCCTAAATTGCGTACTTCTTGATTTCGCATAAGTACAGCGGGGCTACTACATTAAAACAACCTTGGTATGTAATGAAATTATTTGTTACATTCCAAATTAAAACGAAACCTTGCAACAGTGAACATGTTTTACAATACTTTGAAGTGATGTCATGACAAAAACCTGCCTCTTTGCAACATAATTATTATCAACTACACATGTATGTATTTTTCGTACAGTATATGTCGCTTATAACACATTTATGTTTAATATGCTAATTTTGTAATATTATACACTTACTAAATAGGTCATTCAATTACAGTACTAACATGTATAACTCAAATATAATCATAAAACATTTTGCCGCTCGGAGGCACAACGTAACATACGTAACAGACTTACCGCTGCGTCTCGCCAGTGTGTGTGTAACGCCATGTCCCGTCACTGCCTTTTTACAGAACAGTAAAACCTTTTGTTATCAACAAACCATTATATTGCAAAAGTTGTAATGATAACACAAGTAGCCTTGTAATTTAAAAGTACAATCTCATATAATTTACACGGTACAACACATGAATGAAGTCCGATGGCCTTGATTAGGCTAAATATGTGTCGGGGTTTTTTTTTCTTCTTAAACTACAGACGATTCAGAGATGCATAGTACTAAGACTATGCAATTTTTGGCACGAACATAGTCCGGCAGAAAACAAATTTGACCTGGAATTGAGTTCTAAAGTTTTTTTCTTTACTGAATCATGTTCAGTAGACATTGCCTTTGAAGAATCCGAATGATGCCACCTTGGCATCATTGAGCATTTTTGTATTTTCAAGATGGCGTTTAAGATGGCGGCCAGAATATAAAATATTCTTTAATACGGGTCTCTGATTGTCTTTATCTGGTAAAACTGTGGTTATTTCAGTGCCAAATGATGAATAGGTATCAGATTTGTGTAGGTATGTACATTCTATCACAGTTTTTCAAGATAGGATACAAGATGGCTGTCAGCTTTCTTATATAACACTGTATAGATGAAATAATTCAAGGTTTTTCATGTTTTCGGTTTTACTTTCAAGTTTTGATTCATACAATTAGCACTTTAACTTTCAGAACCATTGCTCAAGCTAGTTTGCCTTATCAAAATACAGCAATTGTCATATTCAAGATGGCATTCAAGAAGGCAGCCATGATTTCTTGCGCAAAACAAATTTGTCCTAGAATTGAGTTTTAACATTTTCCCGCTGTGAATACACTTAGCACTTAAAAGTCATTACTCTAGACATTTTGCCTTATAAAGATAAAGGATAATAGATCAAGTTTGTATTTTAATATTGTGCATTTCAAGATGGTGGAAGGATGGGTGAAAAGATAGCGAGTGTTGATAAAGATCTCGAACTAGGTACAAAAACAATGAAACGGTTTGAAAACAAATAACATACAAGCTTTAAGAGCAGACTTTTAATATGTAGAAACTCAAGCAGCAGTATAAATGATCTTACAGTTGGTAATAATGAAGCAGTAGCTACCATCTCAATTAACACTAGAGTGATTGGACAACAGGCAAGGTCAATGACATAGGCATAAACACATTAGCACATAAATTTGCACTAGAGACAACCTCGATATTTGCAGATACATATACAGGTGATATTCAAAGCAAGACGAAAAAAATATCACAAACAAAAGTATATGTGGGTCAAATAAAAATAAAATCATTTGTTCTATATCAGATGAATCGATCTGTCATTTTATATACTGGTCTACTAATGATCTGTCAAAGTACAATGTGGACAATTTCCAAACTAACCCAAGAGTGAATGATGTTTACCTGGTATTTGGTAGATAAAATTTCAGCACAACAATGTCACAAGACATGCAATTATTGTTCCCACAAAGTGTTGTACAGACAGTGACAGAAAACCAACAGTAGCTGATTAAACTTATTAGTAAATTAGTGTAGCAGACAATCAGAATTCTAAGTTGACAATTTAAAAGGGAGAAGATGACATGTACTTTCAGACGTTTGCAAGGGTATTGTCATTGAAAGAAGTGATCATGAAGAAGGAGACACCCGTATGCAGCAAATGGTGTTGGCAGCACTTGAAAATCTGAAAAAGATTTCAGTCACCATAGATGTGACAGATGCATTTGTACTGTTATGTTTTCAGTACCTGACTCACAGGCTAAGCATTGTTGTGGTAAAGTCATCACCAGTGATATAGAGGTCTGCCATGATTGATGTAGAGAAACAATAGGGAATAAATGAAGCTATTGATCCTTACCTGATTTAATTTAGTGTGCATGCCCTTTCGGTATGCGACACAGTCAGCTATTCTTATGTCATTGGTAATGGCATTGTGATCATGGTATTGCAGGATGGTTATTTACTTCCAATTCTGGCAGACACTGATGTCACATTATCTTTTATGGTTCAAGAATAAGCCATATGCTTCTACGTGCTGCGATTGCTGCTGAGCAGGACTTGGTTGTACAATCATGTTCTTGCATGTATGCATAATAAACAGGCAGTTGTGTTTTAAAAATGTTTACATGCGATTTTAACATTTATCTTTCATACCATTATGTTGGTCTAAACAATCATTATAATGGCTAGTTTTACCATTTTTCTTCTTCATGACTGGAAGACACATAATGGTGCTTTACATTGTGTAAAATTGTATTTTGTAAGATACATATTTGTTTAGTTTGCTTGTATTGTGGTTTAACAATCCATTAAATAACCAATTAGTCAGGTTGAGATGGAGCTTATATTTCTTTGGTATGAACCAGTACTGTTATAACCAGCACCATGGAAAGGTTAAATAACATGGCATGCACAACTCTGTGGTGGCGGGCTCAAACACCAACCTCTCAGTTCAGAGTATGGGCTACTGTTGTCGTCTTACAAACCTTTGTGATTCTTGCGTAGCTTAATATATATAGGCCAAGATCTGACAAGAGGGGTCTTATGTCCTAAAAATTCAAACTTAATATATATAAATAACAATGTGAAAGACCAGGTTTAGCTGAGTATTTCCTGAAAGTTTGAAGAGATTATCTGTATAAATATATGAGAATCATAAGGTGTGTAGCAATCTAAACATAACGCCATAAAAAATATTGATGGCGTTTTGACATGATGTTAACGTCTTTATACCATTGTACTGACTTTATACCATTGTACTGAAAATAATCTATGACTGAAATTCTCAAATTTCTAAGTGTTCTTTGAAATTCAACACCTATACCACCGTTCAGATTATGAAATAGGCACAATTTCACACACAATTTGATAAAATATGTACAACAAAGAGCATATTTTTTTTTTAAATGAGGGTATTCCTTATGGCGCGACGATTGCCATGGCAATATGCGTGATACTAATATCTTTGTTTGATAAGATATTATATGTGTCTTGGATTGTTTTACAATATCAAAGCAGTTTGGCATAAATATCAGAGCATGCCAAATATTTCAAATTCATTTAGTTTTTTAATTTTAATTGCATACAATGTACTTTACTGCCCAGACCTCTTTTGTCTGATCCGCGCTCATATAAGAGCTACTACTTGGCAAAATTTACGAGTACATCTAAGCTCTTAGCACTGGATGGATTATGGCCAAAATTAGACTGGACTGACATGATACACAAATGGATGACATGTATATTATTATGCAGGTTGCTAAAGAAATGAAGCACTGCACAGTTAATACAAGCGTAAAAATACATGAAATACAGTTTTGATGTTTTGACTACCATCTTGGATGCCATCTTGCATATTATAATTAGATAATTGGTGAAAAAGATATGCCTCCATTTCTTAAAATGATATGCCTTACACAAAATGTTTAAATTAGCACACTATCTCAAATGTAAACAGGTAAAATTGTGTTTTGTGCTTATTATCATGGCCGCCATCTTGGATGCCATCTTAATTTCTTAAAGCTACAGAAATGCTATGACTTGTTATGAGCTGTTATGTTTCATAACTTCTTTATCCATGTCTTACTCAACAGCAAACCAATAAATCAAATCATAGATTTGTCCCATATAAGTAAAAATATTGATTTTTGCTATTTTCTGGCTTCCATTTTGGATACTATCTTGAATATATCAAAATGCTCAATGATGCCAAAGTGGCATCACTTGGATTTTTCAAGGGCTAGGTCTGCTTAACAAGATTAAGTAAAGAAAAACACTTTAGAACTTAATTCCAGGTCCTCTCAGATGCAAAATATTGATTTTTGCTATTTCTAGCTTCCATCTTGGACACCATCTTGAATATATCAAAACGCTCAATGATGCCAAAGTGGCATCACTTGGATTCTTCAAGGGCAAGGTCTGCTAAACAAGATTCAGTAAAGAAAAAAAATTTAGAACTCAATTCCAGGTCCTCTCTGAATTCAGCTCTTTTCTACCGGACTAACAGGAAACTAACGGTAAACGATTGTAATCAGCACCGATGCATTCTAGCGCCTTGGCTAGCGTTACATGTTGAAATAAGCAGTAACATTTCAAACTTTGTAGTAGATACATCATATCTATAAAACTGTACAGTGTAGATACTGTCGAAATATTCGCACTGATCATATATGCGAAACTAAACGAAAGAGGCGGATCAGCTGTGCAGTATTAAACCGCACAGCTGATCCGCGCCTTTGTTTTCGCTTCTCGGATAGTACAATAATCTCTTGTAAAGTGGACTAGACAACAACAATAATAATAATAATAATAATAATAATAATAATAATAATAATAATAATAATAATAATAATGATAATAATAATAATAATAATAATAATAATAATAATAATAATAATAATAATAATAATAATAACAATAATCTCTATATTTATAGAGGATAACGTATTTAGCACAACGGCCAGTCTTCCATACGGTCCTCTAGTGAATACAGACATTATTTATTTTCGGACCTTTTTTGTTATTATTCGGACTTTTTCATATTAGACATGCAATGTTAGTGATGCTATATTTTGTTTTCGGAGAAGAGAAGCCAGTGCTTGCCTTATAATGCTGAGCGACAAGCAAGGTAGCCACTGGTACCATTTTTAAAGTCTTTGGTATGACATTGGCGAATCACTAAGAGGTGACTGAAACACTATTATTTTAACCATGACCATGGAAATATGTTTCTATTCGGTACTAAGAACATCTAACATATTTCAGCTTTACAGGAAAATAATAATTTTGATTTATTCAATTTCCTAATGGGAGATGAGTCTGTTGATGTTATTCCTCCCGCATTAGACAATGGCGAACCAAACTCGACAATGGCGAATCACAAAAGAAACCTGCGGTATGGTGCCATCATAATGCGAAACTAAATGGTGAAACGCCATTATTTTAACCATGACCATGGGAATATGTTTCTATTCGGTACTAAGAACATCTAACATATTTCAGCTTTACAGGAATATAATAATTTTGATTTATTCAATTTCCTAATGGGAGATGACTCTGTTGATGTTATTCCTCCCGGATTAGACAATGGCGAACCAACTTGACTCGACAATGGCGAATCGCAAAAGAAACCTGCGGTATGGTGCCATCATAATGCGAAACTAAATGGTGTTCGATTGCTTTGGTGCTTCGTGTTGACTGTCAACAGAAAATGACATATCGCATTATGAAAATTTGCCCATGCAATAAACAGATATTTTTTGAGTTTTAAAAATTGCAAATTTTCAGCCGAAAAATTTTGATATTTTTCTTATTTTTGCACAAAACATAGATTGTGGGTACACGTTAGAACCGCCTCTCCGAGGCGGTTCTAACGAGTACCCACAATCTATGTTTTGGGGCAAAAAATAGGGTGTACCCCTGCATACCCCAGTTTTTCTTCATAAAAGTGGGGTTTAAGGGGGTATATATTGCACGGATATGTTTTCCTGATGGGAAAGGTTTATTATACCGATTTAAGAATGTCTTCTTGCTTTAACGAATCAATGTAATAAGCCTAAACGCAAGAGGGTTAAATCACAACTTGCGTCAATATTAGTTACGCCATTGACCAAACCAAATTGTTCCTTGACAAGCCTCCCAAACATCACGAAAACATATACCCCCTTGAACCCCACTTTTATATAGCAACACTGGGGTATACAGGGATATACCAATTGTTCTTAATTTTGCTGCAAAACATAGATTGTTGGTGCTCCTTATAACCGCGTCTTTGATGCGGTTCTAACGGGTACACACAATCTATGTTTTGAGCAAAAAATAAGAAAAAATATCATTTGTTAAGCTGAAAATTTTAAATTTTTAAAGCTAAAAAAAATCTCTGTTTATTGCATGGGTAAGTTTTCGTAATGGGTAGATTATCAGTACATCAAGGTATGTACCCTAGAATCCAGCCAGGGTAATTTTTGAAGGAGGTGACATCTTCTGCTATAGTTGGTTTGAATGCATTTTTGAATAGTTTTAACCTTCCCATAAATGGTTTAGGTGGGCTGCTCTGGAAATTTTTTGGCAGATAGGTTTACTCACACCATGTTCTGAGGTACCACAGGAACATACGCATTCCATACAAAGCAGATTTTGACATCATTTATGGGGTCATTGTGCTTTTTTGATAAATAAAACAATGCACATATATGCAAATACTTTGAATATGAATAACTTCACACAATTCAAAATGTATTTAAAGATCATAAAGTGCTATAAATCCTTTATAATGTAGGGTTTTGTCATGCCAAGTTACCCCACCCACTCTCAAGCAATGTGCGTGTTCGAAATTTATCTATAGCTTTGCGTTTTAGATACTTTTATTCGAAACAATATCATTGATCGAGATTACACTCTGTCTTTGTGCCTATCTGGGAATTTGTATATACAGCTGACCGTTTTCGGTCTGTTCAAAGCTATTGTACTTCAGCTTCTCACGGTAAAGGCTGGAAATGGTATCGAAAAAAATGTTGAAACAATGTAAAGTCGGTCACTGTCAGATACTATTATATAATCATGAGGCTTAAAGTGTCAAGATAAAGTTATGAAACAAACAAACAAACAAACAAACTAACAAACAAACAAACAAACAAAATAATAGAAAAAAAATAAAGAGGTATACCTACAAAAGTTCTGGTATCTCTGCCTCTGACAGCTCTAAATAGCTGAAATGGTGTTTTATGATTACTTAGACTTGGTTCTATAGGCTGGTTTTCAGATAAATTAATCTTATTGAATGCATTGAAAATAGAGGAACAATGCGAACAAATAAAAGGTGTATACACAGCAAAGTTCTTGTTTCTAGGCATTCAATGCTCATTGAGAGCTGAAAATAGTGTAAAATAATTGCTGAGATAATTATCTTTTGGTATGAAATCGGATTAATTAATCATTATGATTTAAAATTTAAAATCTAATATTGAAATCATAGATAATTAAAGAAAAAAAATGAGGAAACATAAAAGGGGTATACTTATGAATAGCTGAAAATGGTGTCAAATAATTGCTTTGATTTTGATATATAAGCTTGTATTCATATACATGTACGTAAATCATGTGACTCTTTAGAGCCTCCATTGTCAAAGTGTTTTACACTACCTATATTGCCATTTATATGATGGATTGAGTGAAATAAAGTTTGAATGAATTGAATGACTCAAAGTTATAATATTTTTATGAAGGCATAGAAGTTATGGGGAAAATGTGGAAAAAGTAAAGGGATATAC
The DNA here is from genome assembly GCA_964017185.1 of Rugalucina vietnamica. Classification (NCBI taxonomy): domain Eukaryota; kingdom Metazoa; phylum Mollusca; class Bivalvia; order Lucinida; family Lucinidae; genus Rugalucina; species Rugalucina vietnamica. The sequence continues at coordinate 44,655,840 of OZ024879.1, forward strand.
GCACAAAAAAGCTTGTATCTTGGTCTCTTACGAGCCTGAATACTGTAAATGGTAACAAATGATTGCTTTGACGTTGTTCTTTAAAGACGATATTCCACGTACTATTTCGATTAAAAATCAAAATAAATCATATTAATATATCGATCCATGTCCAAAAAACAAAATTTCATATGCGGGTATACAAATTAATGACTTTTTAAAATATTGTATTCTTATAATATTATATAAATCACATGACTCTAAGCGGTGACAATTTTTATGAAGGCATAGAAGATGGATGAAAAATGTCAGAAAAATAAAGGGGTATTCTTACAAAAGTTCCTGTTTCTAGTCAAACAATGACTATAAAGAGAGAAAATGGCATCAGACAATTGTGTAGACAACTATTTATTGGTTTGTTATCAGATAAGTTAATCATATTATTTCAAATTTCAAAAATATTATTGAAATCATAAATAGTTAAAGAAAATTTGAGGAAAAAATAAAGGGGTATACTTACTTAAGTTCTTGCATCTCGGCCTCTGGTGGCACAAAATGGCTGAAAATTGTGTTAAATGATTGCTTTGACCAAGGGACGTTGGTTGGTATTCAGATATATAAACCATATGATTAAATGTATTAATGATTTTTATGTAAAAGTAAAAAATATAAAAGAAAAATGTGGAAACGATGGCAGAGTATACATACAAAAGTCCTTGTATCATGGCATCAGATGACCATAAAAAGCTGAAAATGGTGTTAAATATGTAGTTGCTATGACAATTATCTTTTGGTATGAAATCGGATGAATTAATAAAATGATTTCAAGTTTAAAAATATTATTGAAAACATGGTAATTAAAGAAAAAGTAAGGGAAATAAAATGGGATATACCTACAAAAAATATTTTATCTTGGCCTCTGATGGGCCGGAATAGCTGAAAGTGGTGTCAAAAGATTGCTTTAACTTTGTTCTATAAGTTTGTATTCATATATATAAATCAAAGTGACTCTGAGTGCTAATAATTTTTGTGAAGGCATAGAAGATGGAGGAAAAATGCGATAAAAATAAAGGGGTATACTTACATACGTTCTTGTTTCTAGTCAACCAATGATTATAAAGAGCTGAAAATGGCATCTAATAATTGTGTAGACAATTATCGATTTGAGTGTAATAATATAAATTATTCATATGGTTTCAAGGGTCAAAAATATTTTTGAAAACATAAATACTTAAACAAAATTGAGAAAAAAATGAAGGGGTATACTAACATAAGTTCATGTATCTCGGCCTCTGGTGGCCCCTAATAGCTGAAAACTGTGTTGAATGATTGCTTTGACCTAGGCTCATTAGCTGGTATTTAGATATATTAACCATACGATTAAATGTTTTTTATAATTTTATGCATGCGTAAAACTTATTGGGAAAAATGCGGAAACAATAATGGGGTGTACTTACAAAAGTCCTTCTATCATGGCCTCAAATGGCCATAAATAGCTGAAAATGGTGCAAAATGATATCTAAGACAACTGTCTTTTTGTATATGTTCAAATAAATTAATTATGTGATTTCAATTTTAAAAAATATTTATGAAAACTTAAATAATTAGAGAAAAAATGAGGAAAAATTGAAGGGGTATACTTACAAAAGTTACTGCGTCTTGGCTTTTTATGGCCCTATAGAGATGTAGATAGCATCATAAGATTGCTAAGACAATGCTCTATTGGTCCATATTCAGATATGTAAATCGTGCGACTTTCTCTTTCAATATTTTTTAAGAAATAAGAGCAAAATGCAGACAATTAAGTCATTGACTCACAAAATTACCTGTAAATTGGCTGCTAATTGACCTGTAAGGCTTCAGATGGCATCCAATTACATGTATTGCTAAGGCACTGCACAGTTGCCTGTGATATATAATAACATAATATAATTTATAGTTTCATTTAAATGGGAGTAAAACCTCGGAAATTTTAGACAGAGTATCAATAATATGCAAAGTTTTAAAGTTGGTGGGGTAACTCTGTGTGAAATAATGCCATACTTTAAAAAAATCATGAGGTTTGTAGTGTAAAATGAGACTGCACTTTATACTTTTGCTTACAAACAATATACAATGCATTGGAAAGTACCTAATAAATAAGAAACAAGAACCAATTTATATACAACACTTTAGCAGACTTTTCATAGGATATATATCTTTTTGTCATAGCACTACCTCCATACATCAATGAATTTGAGCAGTATGCCAAATAAAATTCAAGCACTTGATCCTTCATCGGGAAGGTGAGGACTACTTAAAAACATTCAAACCAACTATAGCAGATGTCACCTCAAACTCAAAATATGAGAGATACAGGTTATTGTGTTCTAGGATAAGAGACAATCAGTGTATAGTAAGGTAAGTATCAGAAATATTCTAAAATAATGCTTAAGCGTCCATACAATTGGTATCTTGTAATTGTACTGAGCTTGACCATTACCAAATATACCTAAATTGATTTAATATGCATCATTCAGCTCTAAGAAAATGCCACAAACTTCACTTTTAATTATAGTCTGGATTGTTTTAATGCATTACACACTCGGTAATTAGTTATGGTCTTGTCGGGCTGTCAGTCGCCTAGCAGCCACCGCTCCTGTGCATAGAGGCAAGTTATCAGTTCTTAGTTCACATTTCTTTTGCCATTAACTTGAATCAGTCATTGAAAAGGAAGAATGTCTAATTTAGAAATATTTTCAAACCAAGACTTCGTGAAAATATTCACTAGTACAAATGTGCATATAGTTGATTTTACGCTGTTTGATACCATTGATGCATTACCACATTTATGTATAACCTTCAGTATAGGTCCATACAGTTTAGTAAACAGCTTTTACTGCTTTTCAGGCTATTGTTTTAGCATGTTAAAGAGGATAGATTGTTAAAAACAAACTTACCATAAGAAGATTAACATTAAAATCGCATACATGCATATTGTTAAGGTGGGTGGGGTAATTTTACATGTTAAGTGATAAAAATATTAATACAGAAATATGTTTTAGCAATACAGGTGTTTCATAATCAAATCAATAGTTTCTAAAATTGTTTAAAATACAAAAGCAAGTCATACAGACAGGGAAAATGACTGGATAAAGGAAAGGTATGTAGTTGTCTGTTTATTAGATTTAAAGCTTATTTCATAGCAGTACCATATAGCATCAACTGATTAAGACTATCGTGCCAAAACAATTTCCAGAGCAGCCCACCCAATCCTTCTTAGGGAAGGTTAGGACTAGCCAAAAAATGCATTCAAACCAACTATAGCAGGAGATGTCACCTCCAACGCTAAATATGCGAGATACAGGATTTCGGGTTCTAGGGTAATGATTCGCAACTGTCGAATTTACCTGTACATTTTTCCACGCTTATATCTACCTTCAATGTCAAAACTTTTATCAAAACACTAGGGATATTAGGCATAAAAATAATGCAAAAAAAGGTCATAATCAAATGCTTAACCAAACGACCAATGGTCCTGTTAACGCCCACCTGAGATCTGCTGCATATACCAATAAACATGTTTGAATTTATGGCATTCAACCCCATTGCAGGAGCAGATGAGGCCCTTTGGGCCATTTTCTTTTTTCAGAATAATCAATATTCTGTCCATTTGCCAATTTCCTGCTAGTTTCTCCCTTCAAATGACATTTTAAGTTTTCCCCATTCAAATGCATAGGCAACCCATGTTGACCTAGCCATAAACTGGGTCAAGGTCATTACAAGGTCATTATTTATACGTTGTAGTACTTTAGCCACTGATGCTTCACGCCAAGTTTCATTGAAATCAGCCCATTGGTTTCAGAGAAGAAGATTTTTGAAAGGTTTTTACCATATAATGGGCATGGCGGACATCTTTGTCATGTGACCTAGATTATTAATATATACATTGGTTCCTTCATCCTATAGATGCTTCACATAAATCTGGCTTTAATTGGCCAAGTGCTTTCAGTTGAGAAGATGTTTGAATATTATGGTGATATACATGTATATTGCCATGGGTGGGGGCATATGAGCCCTTGGGTCCATTTTTTTTCAGAATAATTAATATTCAGTCCAACTACCCATTTTCTGCAAGATTTTTACCACAAATGACTTTTTAAAAGTTTTCCCCATTCAAATGCATTGGCGACCTCTGTTGACCTTGTCGTAAAATAGGTCAAGTTCATTCCTACTACCAATTTCTTGCAAGACTTTCACTTTAAATGACATTTTAAAAGTTTCCCCCACTCAAATGCATTGGCGACCTATGTTGACCTTGCCGTAAAATAGGTCAAGGTCATCACAGGGTCGTGATTTATATACACAGTGTAGTACTTGAGTCATCCATACTTCATGCCAAGTTTTGTTGAAATCGGTTCACCGGTTCTGGAGAAGATTTTTGACGGTTTTTTACCATATATGGGTATGGCGGCCATCTTGGTCATGTGACCTAGATTATTTATATATACATTGGTTCCCACTTCCTATAGATGCTTCATATAAAATTTGGCTTTGATTGGCCAAGTGGTTTCAGAGAAGAAGATCTTTGAAAAGTGTGTATGAACGACAGACCGGACAAGGTCAAGAGATGACCTTGACCTAAATTAATCATATACCTTCATCTAATTCATTAGTTGTTTGCATCTACATGTACCACTTTTGAGGTCTCAGGCTGCAATAGTTTTCAAAAACAATCCAAAGTTTTCAATTTTTCCCATGTAAAAGTCAATGTTTCCTAAATTGACCTTGCCATAAAATAGGTCAAGGTCATCGCAGGGCCATGATTTATATCTACATTGTAGTACTTGAGTCATAGATTCTCCATGCCAAGTTTCATTGAAATCGGATCACCGGTTCTGGAGAAGGAGAATTTTAAATGTTTTACCATATATGGGCGTGGCGGCCATCTTGGTCATGTGACCTGAATTATTTATATATTCATTGGTTCCCCCTTCCTATAGATACTTCATATAAAATTTGGCTTTGATTGACCAAGCGGTTTCAGAGGAGAAGATCTTTGACATTGTGGACGGACGACGGACGGATAGACGCCGGATCATGGCCATCCTATAAGCTCACCTTGTGAGCCTAACGGCTCAGGTGAGCTGAAAACGTGGTAAGAAACAGATTTTATCTGAACGGCACTTTTTGCGGAACAATAAACTAGGTATCTTAGTTGAGAGATCAATCGTTTCAGCAACCCTGATTTTATTGTCCGGTGGATTTTTTTTTACTCAATTCTTTTGCCAAACCTCAAGGCATACATTATATGTAGATGAAAGTAAATGGCCGAGTTATTTAATGAATAATAGTTTGTCAAAGTTTCAAGAAATTCTGCAGATTCGCCATTGTCGATGATTCTCCATTGTCGAGTTTCAAAATTGTACTTGAATCCAAAATTTCAAGCTTCTAGCCTGCTTCCGTGACTACACAGACTGGTTTGTGTCAGACCTGGTCGAAATCCCAAATTGTTGTTTTGTTCATGCGAAGGTTTAGATATCTTATTCTTTGTTGCAAACGTCATTCTGCTTTATTATGTTCGGTTTTCATTGTTTCGCTTCATTCTTCCATTGTTACAACTGAATAGTCTCCTGAATGTCAAAAGCGATCATTTTGGTGCAAATTAGATACTGTTTCACATTTTCTTTATGTTCTATAATGATACATGAATGTGGGACTGAATATGTCATAAAAAAAAAAAAAAAAAAAAAAAAAAAAAAAAATGCCAGGATTGTATGTGCCGTGCAAAAACTTGAACACAGATTGTGCTATCCACACAAACAACAACACAGTAACATCTAAAAGATTAGGAATTTTAACGCGTTTGTCGTCATGAAAATAGTAGATGACTGCCTTGACCGACTTCATTTTCAAGGAAAAACAGTTCTTTGTGGCAAAGTTTTTTCCTTTGTTTTATTGTGTAGCGGCGCATTTGACGCCCATAACAAAATTACATTTTATTTGCCCTTGCTTGCTGTAAAAGAATCGACATACACAAATGAGTGTTTAGTGGAATTTGATGTTAAGCCAGTGCATTTATGCGACTGAAATTGGATTAATTATATATCTAAATGTAAATTTCATTGCTGCAATAATGGATCTGACTGTATCATCCTGTGAGCATCATGTTGATAGACTGCTCAACCTCTACTGTTCATTCTGCGAATTACCAGTGTGCATTCTCTGCAAGACGTCTACGCATGTGCGGCACGTGGCTGACGTTAAAGGGACAGACGCTTTGAAGAAGGCGGTCACTGTCAGAAGAAAGTTTCTCCACAAACTGTTGCAAAGGAAAGAAAACACAGTGATTCCAAAATTGAAGTCATTGATTTTGACGCTGTCAGAAGATTTGGCAAAACTGCATGCAATGGTAGACGAATGCAAAAGGAAGTTCCAAATTTACACCAAGAAGTATATGGGTGTCCTTGACCTTTCTGAAAAGGATTGGTTGAGAGACCTTGATTCACGAGCAGGGATATATTTCCACTTATTTGACGATAAGATGGACTTTCTTCGCAAAGAATTGTCAGTCAAAATGGAAAGTCTGCATGAGAGTAGAAATGCTATTGAAACATTAAACGATTCGGATTTGGTAATAGCAGTTCGGTCACTTCGCGCCAAACTGGAATGCGTGTATGAGGAATCGTGGTTGCCAGAGAGAATAAATGTTCATTTAATGCTTGAGACGGCCCCTATGATCAGCCCAAGGAAAATGACACAAGAATCACGTGACCAATATTGTCGTCTGGAATTCAAACACGAAATTGACAAGCCGGTGATTTTCAGTCGAATTTTTGAAACCAAAATACCGGTGCCTAATGCTTTGTTAGAAGACAGTTCGAACACAATCTCTATTTGTGCTGGGGAACAACTGTTTGTTGCATTTAATAAATATATTCTGACGTATCCACTTGACAACAGACGCAAAGAAAATTGTGTCCACAATGTACGGTGTCTCGAGTGTGTCACAGTCAGAGAAAATATTTTAGATATTTCTTGTGACGATCAAGGGAATGTTTTCTTTCTGACTCAAACTGGTGTCAGGTGTCTAACTTGGAAAAAGAAAATTAGGAAATGTTTCCGACTTCGGGAAATTCCGAGTTGTTTGTGTGTAGCAGGTTCGGCAACGTCAACAGACATACTTGTAGGGTTCAGTGATGCTGGTAAAATTGTAAAATACACAAACAGGGGCACATGTCTTGCAGTCTTTAGTAACCCGGATCCGAAAATGGAATACAAACCTAAACATTTAACTGTAAATCTTAAGGGAGAAATCTTTTTCTCGGATGGAACGGAGTCAATTACAGTCTTGGACGCAAATGGAATTTGGAAACGAACCATCAGTAAAGAAATCACGACTTCCGGTTCCTGTTCATTCCTACAGCCTTATGGGATTGCTTGCTCAACACAACGTCATCTTTACGTCATAGATGCAAAGTCTACAACAAACTTGCACATATTCACAGAAGACGGCACATTCCTACAGACAGCTGTCTTTCAACATATTCAAGGAGCACGTGCAATACACGTGGACAAAACCGGTGACGTGTGGGTAGGGTTTTCTGATGGTCGCATAAGAATTTATCGTCCGTGCACGGTCAGAGATTTTTGACGTTAGCAAATAACGAATATAAAACTGGTTTTCTGTCGCGTATAACGTCCATGGATTCCCATGGCCTGCAGTAGGCCTATTCACGACGCCTTTACGTGACCTGCATTGAACCGTTTACCTCAAGTGTTAAGTAAGCGGAACACTGCACCAAAAGTCACATTTGGCGCGACATTAAGCATTGCAAGGAGTACGAATACAAACAACAATGAATAAATAAATAGTTTATTTCAACGAATAGATTAATATAATGATAACAGACAATTCATGTTCCGAGTACCATTACCAGTCCTGTGAAAAACAACAGAATTATACATAAAGTTTGCATGTACTAGTAATTATTATTTGAGCCGCGACGCGAGAAAACCGGTCTTCTGGGTTACCGACCAGGTTTGACACAAACCGCTCTGTGCACCTACAGAAGACGACTAGAAGCTTGAAATTTCGGATTTAAGAAGAAGAGAGATTGTACTATCCGTGTAGCGAAAACAAAGACGCTGATCAGCTTCCCAATTACTGCGAAGCTGATCTGCGCCTTTGTTTTTGCATAGGTGAAAATCCGGTTTTCTCACGAAGCGGCTCATTTTGAAAATGTTTAAATTGGTTTTGTTTGAATTGATGCTTTACGTTCCAGTCAACAGCTTCGGTCATGTCGAGACGTTTCCTTCATTTTATGGGACTTTCACCCAAAATGAGGACGTCATGACATCCAACAAGTGCTTGAAATATAACCACCCAACTAATTAAGCCACAAAAGGCTTATATGTATGAATAGCTTGACTTGAACCACTTTTCCTGGGAGTAAAAGTATGTGAGTACGTGCATGGAATGCTTTTAAAATAAATGTCCATGAATGCAAACTGCCGATATGGTATACGTGTGCGACTTTATAATATACATGTATATTGAATACCTTCATATCGCTTCCGTTAACAAAGGTTTGATAACAACATAATGAACGAATACTATCCAAATGAGCCACCTCATGGGAAAACAAACAATTTGCATAGGCGAAACCAAAGACGCAGATCAGCTTCGCGGTAACCGAGAAGCTGATCAGCGCCTTTGTTTTCGCTACTCAGATAGTACACTTCCTCTACTTTCTAAATCCGAAATTTCCAGTCTCTAGCCATCTTCTGTGCTTGTACAGCCCGGTTTGTGTCGGACCTGTTCGGAAACCACATTGTTGGTTTTCCCACGAGGTGGCTCAAATGGTGACCACGCAGCTTGTTACTTCTTTTAGCCTATGACATTGATTATTATACATGTAACCATTCACCTTACCTTTGATTTAAAGCACAGCGCATCTACAGACGTTGTCAATACAATGCCAGCTAGCCATAGTGTTTGTACAGGCTACACTGGTGTCACAGTCTCGTAGGGACACACATCCTGAAAAACATTACGGAAACTTGTCCATGCAATATACACAAAATTTTACATCATTAAAAAATGAAATTTTCATTGGAAAAAAAAGTCGATGTTTTTAACATTTTTGCTCAAAGCATTGATCGTTGGCACGCCGAGGCGGGTCGAACCAGTACCCACAATCTATGTTTTGGATCACAAAATAAGAAAAATATGTATACCCTGCATACCCCAATGTTGCCATATAAATGTTGGGTTCAATGGGGTATACATTACACGGATATGTTTTCATGATGATAATAATACGAGCCGCGGAAAAAACACTGAACAATATGAGTTTCTGGCCAGTTTCGACTCAATCGGGTTGTACTCTCACAGAAGAAGGCTAGAATCTTGAAAAATCTTATGTAACATGTTATATCCACACACAGAATCCATCAGCTAACGTTATGAATTTTAATCGTAAAGTATTGTAAACAATACTATTCATTTATGGAGCAAAAACAGAGGCGCACTGACAGCGTAAGAACTGGATCATTGGAGAAGAAAGGGCTACGTGAAAGGAATGTTTTAGACGTTCGTTTATAACTGAGATACTTGACATTATAACATCGTCTCTGGTCCATGAATCGAAGCCAGTTAAAGTTGACCGAGGGTCACTGATGTTGGTTTGATAACAGAAATCGCGGCCTGATCTTACACTTTTAACATACATCATTGTCAAAGCTTTTCGTAATGAAATTCACTTGAATTCGGAAGCCTTTACTTTTGAACGTAGGGTTAACTATATTTTTGAACGCCGTATTTAACTCGTTTAAGCCTGGCGTCCCTTTTATGGGACATAGGCAAACAGCATAGCCCCAGATGTGACGCCGCAGAACGCGGCGTCCCATCTGGGGCTATTCTGTTTGCACAGAGAAATTTCATCCAAAATTGAATAAAAAAAAAATAATAAAAATCACTCCTAACACCCCTATAAATGAAAGTGGACTCACCCAAATGATAATGATGGGAAAATCCATTCGTCAAATATGGGTTAATGAGAAAGAAAGAAAGAAAGAAAGAAAGAAAGAGAGAAAAAAAAGAAGGAAAGAAAGAAAGAAAGAAAGAAAGAAAGAAAGAAAAGAAAGAAAGAAAGAAAGAAAGAAAGAAAGAAAGAAAGAAAGAAAGAAAGAAAGAAAGAAAGAAAGAAAGAAAGACAGACAGAAAGAAAGAAAGAAAGAAAGAAAGAAAGAAAGAAAGAAAGAAAGACAGACAGACAGACAGACAGAAAGAAAGAAAGAAAGAAAGAAAGAAAGAAAGAACTCACTGGTTTGAACGGCTGAACAGGTACATTCTCCCCTTTCACAGATGATGTTACTTCCGGCTGCGCATGACACAAGTTTACAGTCGTTTACAGTGTAGCATCTCTCCGCGCTCACCACTGGAATGTATGTTAACTAGAAATGCGTGTTTGTAAAACACTATGCCCCCAACTGTATGCTTGCCCCTAAACTGGCAGCTTGTATGATTCATTTCATTCCAATGAAGTGAAATTTAATTTCTTGAGGAAGCTGTTCGGTTGCCTCTGTTCTGACCTCGATCCAGAAACAGAATGTAAGCTTTTTACATACAAGTTAGAAATGGAGTGAAAATTTCAAAATCGAGTAATTTTGTCAAAGTTTGACGGAAAGTCCTCAAAAGTTAATCAGGTGATCATCTTCTCAGCCCCAATCAGTATACCAAATATGAAGGCTCTAGCTTTAATACTTTTTGAGATATCTTGCACACAAGATTTTCAAATTTTGTTTTGAAAGGGGCATAACTCAAAACAGGGGCATAACTCAGACATGAAAAAAAATATGGGTCAACTATTTTTTCATGAGATATCTGTATATGAAATCTCAAAACCCTAACATTCACCTTTCAAAAGTTTCAAATTTCACCGAAAAGTGGAAAAATCAATCAAAATTTCAAAATTCTGTATTTTTGTCAAAAATTGACGGAAAGTTCTCAAAACTTAATCAGGTCATCTACTCCTCAGCCCCAATCAGTATACCAAATATGAAGGCTCTAGCTCAAATACTTTTTGAGATATCTTGCACACAAGATTTTCAAATTTTGTTTTCAAAGGGACATAACTCAGAAAAGGGGCATAATTCGGACATGAAAAAAAATACGGGTCAACTATTTTTTCATGAGGAATACGCATATGAAATTTCAAAACCCTACCATTCACCGTTCAAAAGTTAACGGACGCACACACACACAGACAGACAGACAGACACACAGACACACAGACAAGCCAAAAGCAATATGCCCTTCCAACTTTTTCAAAGTTAGGGGCATAAAAAAAGTAAATTAAAGCGAGTCGAAGACGAGCTGATTTTGCTTATCTTTTCTATGAGGTCTTTAACTAGCTTGTAGTATGGCAGAACACCAGTTAATAGATCTGTACTGCAACTTCTAACATCAGGAAGTTACGGTTTTCATTCTACCTCCTTCCTCAGGATTAATATGTAGGTCCGCCTCCTATTGTTGCAAAAATAGAAAGTCATACTATAAGAGCAGTTATTGCACCCACTCATACAACAATAGCAGTTATTGCACCCCCTCATACAACAATAGCAGTTATTGCACCCCCTCATACAACAAAAGCAGTTATTGCACCCCCTCATACAACAATAGCAGTTATTGCACCCCCTCATACAACAATAGCAGTTATTGCACCCCCTCATACAACAATAGCAGTTATTGCACCCCCTCATACAACAATAGCAGTTATTGCACCCCCTCATACAACAATAGCAGTTATTGCACCCCCTAAGTGCTCAACGTCAGATACCCGGAGATGCACAAGGCACAGAGTGCTAAAAGTGCAATAAGCAATTTATTGTAGGGTTCATCTGTGCAACTCGATTACAGCTCGTGGTTTGTCGTCTCGTACAAGTCAAACTTGTACTATAAAAACCGTACTATAACTCCCTGATATTGGAAGCTACAGCACGAATCTGTGATCTGGTGTTCTGCCATACTACAAGTTAGTTAAAGACCTCGTAGATTTGGCTCTACTGAACTGAGATTAATCGAATTTGAACTTTTTTAGAGTGTGGAGTCATTTTTAAGTCGCAAAATAAATCTGAACCATCGAACAGCAAAAGATTCAAAACAAAAACAACCATTTAATTTTCCATCCATCACCTGTAACATATTTTCGTCCAGCACCACCTAATGCAGTTACGGACATCTCTAATCGTGGAAAGAACAAAAGCAACAATTTGAAAGCCTTACCAGCAGCCACTATCGCAACGCAAGCTAGGACGAAAGTAGATTTCATTTTTCCTTCCCAAAGCCAGATAACAGACTGAAGTGAATTGTTCAACATGGGCATGTAGAGAACTGAGCCGCCTCGTGGGAAAACCAACAATGTGGTTTCGGAACGGGTCCGATACAAACCAGCCTGCACAGTCACAGAAGCAGGCTAGAAGCTTGAAATTTCGGATTTAGGAAGAAGAGGAAGTGTACTATCCGTGTAGCGAAAACAAAAGCGCTGATCAGCTTCGCGGTTACCGCGAAGCTGATCTGCGTCTTTGTTATCGCATATGCAGATTGTTGGTTTTCTCATGAGGAGGCTCAGCTATTATGGCATTGACCAGGGTCAAGCGATTGATATTGCCAGCTCAAAGGGGCAGCCGGTACAGAATGGACAGTTACTTTCACGAAGTCGTGAATTCATGACATGCCTTGACTTCTCGAATCATCAAATGGATAAAGTGCCGCGTGTCATCCAATGAGACCTGCGCCTTTATTTTCGCAAATAAAAGGCAATAATCCCGTTTATTCATGACGCCACTCATTTATATAACTTGTTACTTAAGTTGCTATCGTAGAATTTCAAAGTTTGACCAAGATGAAAGGATCAATCGCACTGTGCTTACTTTTTGGAGCCGTCCGTAAGTAACTTTTAAAGTTTTTATTCCATTTGCATGTTATATGCTGCGATATACATGTTTGCACGTTATATGCTGCGATAAACATGTGATCACATGTACTGTAAAACAGCATTTTTAGACGGAAATAGTTTTTGTAACGGTTTTATAACGGTGCCAGTTACCACGAATGACTTGCAGGAACGACCCTCTTTGGTCCCTTGGGTGTCTATGTCATATCTTTAACGATATGTTTAAATACAATATTTTAAACCGTTCTTTATTTGAAAGGAAAAGATGGAGTATTTTAACTCATTTAAGCCTGGCGTCCCTTTTATGGGACATAGGCAAACAGAATAGCCCCAGATGTGACGCCGCAAAACGCGGCGTCCCATCTGGGGCTATTCTGTTTGCTTGGAGATTTTTCATCGAAAAATTGAATAAAATTTAAAAATCACTCCTGACGCCCCTAAAAATGAAAGTGGACTCACCCTTATGTTAATGATGGGAAAATCCACTTGTCAAATATGGGTTAAACCGTTCTTTTAAACGTTGGCTGGGTATCAACTTTAAGTCTGTCATTTGTGATGTTCATATGTTGATACATGTAAAAAACTATTAAACTCATAATATGATAATCATACGAAGTTGTCCTTGGTCACAATGAAGAAAATATTTTTTCATACATTCTGGAACCATTAACATGCTCATTCGAAAAGCTAGAACTTGTATTTATTTATTTATTTATTTATTTAGTTATTTATTTCCCGTTCTAGTGGTTGCCACGGAGAAGTGCCGAACTGTCCGTGAATGTCAACTGACCCAGTGCGCAGATTCCGCTCAACTGATCTGTGAACGAGGCGAATGCACATGCGCAGCTGCTTCAAGTGGTGGGTACACGCGCAAAGCATTTCAAAGAATCCTGATTATAAAAGATTTTTCATGCTCAACTCGGCTTAGCATAAAATTCTAATTCCTCATAAATATTGCAATAGCCCATAATAATTTCAAAGCCAGTAATTTATGCTGCTGATAAATATTAAAATGCCAAACAGTTCAATGTTGGCAGTTTAACATTTATGTGCAGTACAAATTTGAGCATCAGTGGAGCTGAGCATGAAAAAAACTTTTATAACCCTATCTGGGCCAGATAAACTATATAATAAAGACATAATTTCCTGTGCCCAGATAATTACAACGATGCATACCCATAGCTGTTAGGACAATTGAGTCCTCCGTAAAACCACCCATCATTAATATTCATTTTTATATTGACCATTCAAATCTGCACATTAGCTAACGGTCAATGACGGTTAGACAACACGTGGGTTAGACAAACAAACCAACACGTGCTTTTTACAGGTAAGTACAGGTGCAAAAACACAATGTTTGTCTAAGGAAATAGGGGTGGGCGTGGCTATACCTTGCTGGCGGAGGAGTCAATTAAATTAGCATGTGCAAGTGACTATTTTACAAGACGGGACCTTACTGATCTATATTTGAGCCGCCGCGTGGGAAAACCAACAAATGTGGTTTCCGAACAGGCCTGATACAAAGTGGCATGCACAGTCACAGAAGCAGGCTAGATGCTTGAAATTCAGATTTAAGAAAAAGAAGAGGAAGTGTACTATCCGTGTAGCAAAAACAAAGGCGCTGATCAGCTTCGCGGTTAGTCCGCGTAGTAACCGCGAAGCTGATCTGCGTCTTTGTTTTCGCATAGGGTGGCTCATTTTACAGGCCAAAAATGAGAACTTAAGGATAAAGACTAAACACTTTTTACACGCGTGCAGATTATAATCGTCAATTCATGCATGTAGGTGCAATTTACTTCAGAAAAAAAAAAAAAAAAAAAAAAAAAAACAGGCTTTTCACGAACCTAAGGTTTTCGCATAAAACAGTGAGACATAAAAAATAGTTGCAAAATCAAAGACGGATATAGTACAATTTCTATTTTATATATATCAGACCTGGTCGGACACCCATTTTTTTTTTTTTTTTTTTTTTTTTTTTTTTTTTTTTTTTTTTTTTTCGGAGGGGTCTCTCTCTCTCTCTCTCTCTCTCTCTCTCTCTCTGTTGTATATGAGCATCGTTATGAGAAAACCGGATCTTTGCCTATGCGAAAACAAAGGCACAGATCAGCTTCGCAGTTACTGAAACCGAAACTATAGCCATCTTTTGTAGCTGCACAGACCGATTTGTGTCAGACCAGGTAGGAAACCCCGAAGACCGGTTTTCTCATCACGCGGCTCAATATTATTTGCTTGTAGGCTGTTCAACTCAGGCTGACTGTACCGGGGCTATACGGTGTGGATTCCTGACTAGCCCACACTGTGTAGATAATACATGCCAGTGTCTGAGGGACGCAGATATCAATTAATATTTCTAACACACCTCGCCTATATAGCCAAAGGTAAAAAACGTGTTATATTGTGCAACAATTTCACTGGGCGAATAAGCGTGACGTTACTTTGCGGCATTTGTGACGTCAGCTATCCCACAAAGCAGCGTTAGACGGTGAAACGTCGTTTTAGCGCACAACAAACTTAATAAGTGTGTGTAAATACCAGCATTACAGTCAACTATTTGGCGGGATATCTGCAATGCAATGGCGGAAAGCTGAACGATATCGACGGTTTCAGCAACATTTATTCCGTTTATTGTGTGTTAGAATCGAAATAGATCAGCTCAAGTGCGTGAATTGTTGAGTTATAATTCACTGTTTGTCGGTCAGTTGTAAGAAGATAAATCACTCGCGCTACGCGCTCGTGATTTGATCTTCTTTACAACTGACCTCCAAACAGTGAATTATTACTCAACAATTCACTGCTAGAGCTGATCTATTTCTTAAGTAAAGGTGAGTAATACATCGTGACAGAATACAACATTATGAAAACACGCCCATGCAATATACAGGGATTTTTCTCACTGCTTTTTAACGTGTTTAGATTTGAACATACATTTAAAATTTTTAGTGACACTGTGAAACTTTCCATTACCTTCTCGGTGACTTATCCCATTTAATTTGACTAGATTTGACAAATGCATGTGTGTGCGTCTAAATTTCGTAGTCTTTCGTGTTGTACAAAGTCATATTTCTCTTTTCAGGCATTTTCCAAGGTAGCATCATCAGTTGATTTTATATAAATTTGTACATGTAATAAATGTTAAAATAAAATAAAAATATAATAAATCAATTTCAAATGTTCTCATCCTTTTTGCTTACTATAAACCGGGCTATAAACTTCCACTGGCTATAGCTTTAAGCCCCTATTCCTAGGGACAGACTGGATGATCATAGCTACATGTATGAAAATAATGCCCGGTTATATCCCTCTCCTACTCTTCATCGTAGATTGGGGTCGTGTTAACACCTAACTGATTCATAAATTCAAAATCCCAAAACTAGACAAGGGTCAGACAGTAGGGGGGAATGGAAAAGACACTGCTAGACATCACAGGAAATACAACTGTAAAAAGAGCAGAAAGGTGAAGCACCTGACTAGTTTCAACCATCTGGCGTGCACAAAATTTTAGCTTAAATTTCAATTATTATTATTTTTTAACTTGATTAAATTTTATTGTTTTATTACTTATGGTTATGACCTTTGACATTGTTTCTGGACCCAGACCATAATTAATTTTACTATATACATGTAGTCATTTGTTTTGCCTCCTGTCTTCCTAAATGACATTGCTGGCTTTGTTCTGAAGTTTTTTCACCAAGTCTACACTGTATGCCAGTTCTTTTAATCTAGATTAAAATATCGATTGGCCGGCTCGTTTGGGAGGTATAGATCTACCAATTTCTATACCTATCGGTGTCTTCGTCAATTATGCGCCTGCTTAAGGAGCAACCACATAAGGGTGGTTCGTTCAGTTGGCAGTTAAATACCTGAAATTACCAGACATCGCCACTAATCTAACAATCTAACCAAACTGACATCAGAAGCAGCAATTCAACATGATTTGTCAACTTTACACCCCAACAAATAGGGAAGCTATTTTGTGTGTAAGTATATATATCCGTATCCCGTTCTACCATTCAAGGGAAGTAATTGTGATCTGACTCCTTCTAAACTTTGTGTTTTACTGGCTAATATATGTACTACATGTAACGATATATAAGGGCATTGTGCACCGCAACACAGGGCGACAGCGGACATAAACGCCCCTCAAATTACACTCGGTCAAAGAATAAGCGAGATATCTACATTTGAAATCTTAGAACATAGAGACTTCTGGTCGCCATTTTGAATATTTGATAAGAAAACTTGAACAATAAGCACATGCACATGTAACAGGATCTGACATAATAATTATGATAATATGACATGCTCTGTTACATAACGTGAAGTAATTCGAGCTAAATCGTCGTCAGTGAAATTTAGAGAACAGATAATTTTCCTCGTAAGGATCACTGAGGATGAAAGGTTCGATCGTTGATCGTCTTCTGCTTGCTTCTTTGGGCTGTCCGTAAGTTCATTTATGTCTTCGATCATTATTTCATAGCTAGCATTTTCTACAATGTAGCCCATTTATATATATATATATATATATATATATATATATATATATATATATATATATATATATATATATATATATATATATATATATATATATATATATATATATATATATATATATATATATATATATATATGGGCTACATTGTATATATATATAAGCTGATTCAGCGGTAGATTGAAAAAAGTTTGTGTAATTCTGAATTGAATAAAAAGAATTAAAATGTATTGTAACTTCAGTAAAGTAAAGTTATATTGACGGTTCGGTGAAATATCAACCAGTTTTATGTGAAATAAACCATGATTGTGCATTGCAGTCCTTCAATAAAAATCATTTTTTAATGGACCTCTTTAGTTTAGTTAGCCAAATGTTGTAAATAAGCATGTTTAGTTTCAGTCACGTGACTAGCTAGTCACGTCCACCATAGACAGCATTTGTAAATTGTTAAAATTATCATACATGTATAAACAGAACAGCTTGATCGATTTTCATAAAATTTGTGACCAAACGTTTATCTCGCAAACAATATTAATATTATTCTGACACAAAAATGAGTATTTACGAGCATATTCCTTTAAATAATATACCTTTTTTACATTTTTGCCTGTTGCCTTTTAGTGGTTGCCTCTGAGAGGTGCACAAGTGATCAGCAATGCAGTCCATGTTCAGACTCCGCCCCACCGGTATGTAAGGGAGGTCAATGCGCATGTACAGCTCCTACAAGCAGTGAGTATGATAAAAACAACGCATAAAGTTTCTTAACTCATATACGAGGGGTGATTGGAAAGTACGTAGCGTTGTCACAACGCAAAATGTTAAAATGTTATAATAACATTTTAACATTTTGCGTAGACCAGTCACAACGCAAAATGTTAAAAATGTTGTAATAACATTTTTAACATTTTGCGTAGATCAGTCACAACGCAATATGTTAAAAATGTTAAAACTTCATCCTCGATCTTTGACTATAAATTAGACAAAGCTATACCCTCTCTGAACCATTTCCTGGTTTTCTGATACCTGAGATAATAAATTTTTTAACTTTTTGGCATTCCGAGACCCTAATTCTACCTTTTAAAGCCGTTTGTGCCTTAATTCAGCATTCACGCAGACTTTCAGGATTCAGGTGCCAATGTACATAAACTCTGTTTTTACCTTCAAATACCTTCAAAAGACCTTTTGGATCGTTCTGCAATACTATTTGACCATTCTCAGACTTCCAGAATAAGTTTAGGAGTTTATAACATTTTTATAACATTTTGCGTTGATCGCTGGCAACGCAAAATGTTAAAATGTTAAAACTTTTTTTTTTTTTGCCTAGCTGGATCTTTATGACTATCTTGATACCTGAGATGATACAATCCTTTTAACTTTTTGGCATTCTGATACCCTAATTCTACCTTTTGGAGCCGTCTGTGACTTATTTTAGCATTCTCGCAGACTTTCAGAATTCCGGTGACAATGTACAAAAACTCTGATTTTACCTTCTTATACCATCAAAAGACCTTTTTGATCAATCTGCACTACTTTCTGACCATTCTCAGACTTCCAGAATAAGTTTAGGAGTTTTTAACATTTTTATAACATTTTGCGTTGATCGCTGGCAACGCAAAATGTTAAAAATGTTAAAACTTTTTTTGCCTAGCTGGATCTTTATGACTATCAGGATACATGAAAAAATAAAAGTTTAACTTTTTGACATTCTGAGACGCTAATTCTACCTTTTGGAGCCGTCTGTGACTTATTTTAGCATTCTCGCAGACTTTCAGAATTCCGGTGCCAATGTACAAAAACTCTGTTTTTACCTTAAAGTTTTAATACCCCCAAAAGACCTTTTGGATTGATCTGCAATACTTTCTGACCATTCTCAGACTTCCAGAATAAGTTTAGAACTTTTTAACATTTTTATAACATTTTAACATTTTATAACATTTTGCGTTGATCGCTGGCAACACAAAATGTTAAAATGTTAAAAAAATATTTTTTGCCTAGTTGGAACTTTATGATTATCTGGATACCTGAGATGATAAAAGTTTACTTTTTTGGCATTCTGATACCCTAATTCTACCTTTTGGAGCCGTCTGTGACTTATTTTAGCATTCTTGCAGACTTTCAGAATTCCGGTGCCAATGTACAAAAACTCTAATTTTACCTTTTAATACCCTCAAAAGTACTTTTGGATCGATCTGCAATACTTTCTTTTAATTCTCAGATTTCCACAATAAGTTTTTAACATTTTTTTATAACATTTTGCGTTGATCGCTGGCAACGCAAAATGTTAAAATGTTAAAACATTTTTTTTTGCCCAGGTGGAACTTTATGATTACAAAAACTCTGTTTTTACCTTAAAGTTTTAATACCCCCAAAAGACCTTTTGGATTGATCTGCAATACTTTCTGACCATTCTCAGACTTCCAGAATAAGTTTAGAACTTTTTAACATTTTTATAACATTTTAACATTTTATAACATTTTGCGTTGATCGCTGGCAACACAAAATGTTAAAATGTTAAAAAAATATTTTTTGCCTAGTTGGAACTTTATGATTATCTGGATACCTGAGATGATAAAAGTTTACTTTTTTGGCATTCTGATACCCTAATTCTACCTTTTGGAGCCGTCTGTGACTTATTTTAGCATTCTTGCAGACTTTCAGAATTCCGGTGCCAATGTACAAAAACTCTAATTTTACCTTTTAATACCCTCAAAAGTACTTTTGGATCGATCTGCAATACTTTCTTTTAATTCTCAGATTTCCACAATAAGTTTTTAACATTTTTATAACATTTTGCGTTGATCGCTGGCAACGCAAAATGTTAAAATGTTAAAACATTTTTTTTTTTTGCCCAGGTGGAACTTTATGATTACAAAAACTCTGTTTTTACCTTAAAGTTTTAATACCCCCAAAAGACCTTTTGGATTGATCTGCAATACTTTCTGACCATTCTCAGACTTCCAGAATAAGTTTAGAACTTTTTAACATTTTTGTAACATTTTAACATTTTATAACATTTTGCGTTGATCGCTGGCAACACAAAATGTTAAAATGTTAAAAAAATATTTTTTGCCTAGTTGGAACTTAATGATTATCTGGATACCTGAGATGATAAAATTTTAACTTTTTGGCATTCTGAGACCCTAATTCTACCTTTTGGAGCCCTCTGTCACTGATTTTAGCATTCTCGCAGAATTTCAGAATTCCGGTGCCAATATACAAAAACTCTGGGGTTTTTTTACCTTTTAATACCCCCAAAAGACCTTTTGGATCGATCTGCAATACTTTCTGACCATTCGCAGACTTCAAGAATACGTTTAGGAGTTTTTAACATTTTTTTTAACATTTTGCGTTGATCGCTGGCAACGCAATATGTTAAAATGTTAAAACTTTTTTTGGATCTTTATGACTATCTGGATACCTGAGATGATAAAATTTTAACTTTTTGGCATTCTGGTACCCTTATTCTACCTTTTGGAGCCGTCTGTGACTTATTTTAGCATTCTCGCAGACTTTCAGAATTCCGGTGCCAATGTACAAAAACTCTGTTTTTACCTTTTAATACCCTCAAAAGACCTTTTGGATCGATCTGCAATACTTTCTGACAATTCTCAGATTTCCACAATAAGTTCAGAAGTTTTTAACATTTTTATAACATTTTGCGTTGATCGCTGGCAATGCAAAATGTTAAAATGTAAAAACTTTTTTTAACATATTGCGTTGCCAGTGATCAACGCAAAATGTTACAAAAATGTTAAAAACTCCTAAACTTATTCTAGAAGTCTGCGAATGGTCAGAAAGTATTTCAAAGCTATCCAAAAGGTCTTTTGGGGGTATTAAAAGGTAAAAACAGAGTTTTTGTACATTGGCACCGGAATTCTGAAAGTCTGCGATAATGCTAAAATAAGTCACAGACGGCTCCTAAAGGTAGAATTAGGGTATCAGAATGCCAAAAAAGTAAAATTGTATCATCTCAGGTATCCAGATAGTCATAAAGATCCAGCTAGGCAAAAAAAAAAAAAGGTTTAACATTTTAACATATTGCGTTGCCAGCAATCAACGCAAAATGTTTTTAAAAATGTTAAAAACTCCTAAACTTATTCTGGAAGTCTGATCTACGCAAAATGTTAAAAATGTTATTACAACATTTTTAACATATTGCGTTGTGACTAATCTACGCAAAATATTAAAAATGTTATAAACTCCTAAACTTATTCCTGAAGTCTGCGAATGGTCAGAAAGTATTTCAAAGCGATCTAAAAGGTCTTTTGCGGGTATTTAAAGGTAAAAACAGAGTTTTTGTACATTGGCACCGGAATTCTGAAAGTCTGCGAGAATGCTAAAATAAGTCGCAGACGGCTCTAAAAGGTAGAATTAGGGTATCAGAATGCCAAAAAAGTAAAATTGTATCATCTCAGGTATCCAGATAGTCATAAAGATTCAGCTAGGCAAAAAAAAAAAGTTTTAACATTTTAACATTTTGCGTTGCCAGCGATCAACGCAAAATGTTTTTAAAAATGTTAAAAACTCCTAAACTTATTCTGGAAGTCTGCGAAAGGTCAGAAAGTATTGCAGAACGATCCAAAAGGTCTTTTGAGGGTATTTGAAGGTAAAAACAGAGTTTATATACATTGGCACCTGAATCCTGAAAGTCTGCATGAATGCTGAAATAAGGCACAAACGGCTTCAAAAGGTAGAATTAGGGTCTCGGAATGCCAAAAAGTTAAAATTTTTATTATCTCAGGTATCAGAAAACCAGGAAATGGTTCAGAGAGGGTATAGCTTTGTCTTATTTATAGTCAAAGATCGAGGATGAAGTTTTAACATTTTTAACATATTGCGTTGTGACTGACGTACGCAAAATGTTAAAATGTTATTACAACATTTAACATTTTGCGTCTTGACATAGCGTGGTCCATTATTTCAGTAACGGATCGGCAAACCAATACATGTTTGGTATCATTTTAAACAACTATCTTTCCTCCACTTTCTCACACTAGTTTCACGAAGGTGACATGATGCAGTCAGAAAAAATATTATTGTAAACATGGGCACTGTTTGTATACTGGAAAAAAGTGAAATTTC
Source organism: Rugalucina vietnamica (assembly GCA_964017185.1). Taxonomy (NCBI): domain Eukaryota; kingdom Metazoa; phylum Mollusca; class Bivalvia; order Lucinida; family Lucinidae; genus Rugalucina; species Rugalucina vietnamica. The sequence continues at coordinate 44,678,331 of OZ024879.1, forward strand.
AATAAAATAGACAATTTATAATCATTTTTAAATTTAGCAGTGCATGAACACTATTTGATGGAATAAGATTATTTTGCACCATTTTGTAGCCCATCATAAAGGCAATTTATTATGCAAGTCTTATTGAATTTGCAAATTCTTATAACTAATAAACGAGACGGCAATATCTGCGTCTCTTGGAATTCTCTGCATTTTGTTCATTTTCTATGTCAAAACGCGCTCGTCACAATGATTTAAATTTGAAAATATAAAATCAGCATTTGTTTGAATTTATTTTAAGATTAGTTTCATACCAAGCACAATTTCCCTGCTTCGTAACAAGTCAAACAAAAAATTATTCAGAGCCCAACACATGGTAGATAACTGTTAAAATCTGATAAATCTGGTCATGGGTATGGGTGATTTTAGCTATGAGGAATAGTTTTGTTTGTATAAATTGAGAACTGTTGCAAATAGAATGGTAATAAAGAATAGTGAGTTAAAACCAACTACTAGAGTGGTGACTGACAAGTTATCTTGAAGAAACTTCCTATAGTTTATAAGATATGAGGGGGTTAGTTACCCCACCCACTTCTTGAAAATAGGGGTAAGTGTCATTAAGATTCATTTTTATAGGAACCGATTAAGATGAGACGACATATTTGCATGACGAAATTCCCTTTGTGCAATGATCACAACGAATAACGCAGAACATATACTCAGATGTCACAAATCTTGCTGCAGTATGAGCCTTAATCTCAAAACAAATAGGAAGAAATCACGCAAAAATGCTATTTTTTGAAACGGTACAGCTTTTATAGTAATCAATATTTTTCGCATCTAATTATGCTAGCCGTGCAAACAATAACCGCAGAAGACAACTACAGAAATAGAATTCCGAGAGATATCGCTTAACTGTTATAATGTGATATCGAATTAGGTCACTGATTTTCTGTTGATTTTTCTCAATATTTTTTTCGAAAATATCCGCCGAAAATATAAACATGCCTTCATTTTGAGCGTGCGAGGCACGTGCATGACTAGTCGCTCTACAAAAATCAATGCATCATGTTGAAGAGGAGAAATTCTACTTTCTATACATGTATTACTTTAATCTATTTAGCAACGCATTAAGAAATTACGATACCATACTACGTACTTTCCAACTGCCCCTCGTATTGAAGCATTGCGTACTTTTTATGAGACATAGGCAAACAGAAAAGCCCCAGATGTGACGCCGCAGAACGCGGCGTCCCATCTGGGGCTTTTCTGTTTGCACAGAGAAATTTTAATCGAAAAATGAGATTAAAAAAATAAAATATATCACACCTAACACCCCTAAAAATGAAAGTGGACTCATCCATTTGATAATGATGGGAGAATCCATTCGTCAAATATGGGTTAAAGTAGATCATACAACACCGTGCCTATGATTACCTCGGTTCTGTCTAAAGCATTTTTTTATGTTTGCTGGCATGGCTTCGGTGAAAGAATAAGAACACTGAGGTAAGAGGATAAAAAAATAAAAATAATAGTAAGTGTGTCATAATAGCTAATACATGTATGTAATATTTTGCTCGCAGAATGCTCAGGAGCAATGGACTGTGCTTGTGGATCTAACAGCAGGCCACACTGTATCGATGGTCCATGTCAATGTTCGGTGCGAAAGTGAGTCAGAAATAGAGGATCTTACAAGACTGATCATTTCATATGAAATTCATTAAATGAGTGTGAGATTCGTTTTATCATATGCAAAGCGGACATATTTTCAATGATATCTACATTGTTGTTACGGACGTCGTCAACGACGTTACGTTTGCCCGCAAAACTTTAATACGCGTTGTTGCAACCAGGAATGTAACAATGTAACAATTCTTACATTTTGGGCAGTGTGTTACATTTTGGGCCGACAACGACGACCAGAAATGTAACAATAATGTAACAATTGTTACATTTTGGGTAATTTGTTACATTTTGGGCCGACAACGACGACCAGAAATGTAACAATCATGTAACAAAAATTTTGTTACATTTTGGGTCGATGAATGGCATATTTTTGAGAAAAAAAATGAATATTTAAACAAACACTTTAGCACCTATTATCCGTCAAAGACGATGAAGAGAAACACGTTTATCTTTCAATTTCTTCACTCAATCCACATTTTCAACAAACTATAATATTAAGACTTAATATTTTGAATTAAAACTTAGAAAATGACTTCCCAACGAGTACTATCCCCTACCATCGCATGTCGAAACTTTTCCAGTTATATCCAAAACTGATGAAAGAATAAATTATTCTATCATTTTTTCTTATTCAAGACATTCGTGTTGTTACATTGTTACAATTTAGGTTTTCCATATACGACCCAAAATGTAACAATGTAACAAATCTAAACTTTCTAAACTACTAGCGTTTCCTAACCCTTTTCCTTTGTCAAGTTTTGAAAAGAAAAGTAGCTACTTTGCTGGCTGCGGGGTACATCAGGATAACCAGTCTATAATCAGATATTGAATACCCAAGACTTAAATAGTACGTGATTTTGGCCCGGGATTTTGGCCATTTGTTACCACTTGGGAAGGAAAAATCTATACATGTGTTTTGTCGATGAGCCTGATAAGTACAGAGAATTTTTCAGTATGATAGCTGTCTCATATCGATAGCTTTTGTCCTAAAAACTCGTATTTCGACATGTACCCAAGTTCGTCACTTTCAATTAAGACAATATTGTGTACCTACGAAATCAGACATATCTTACATGTACAAGCTATTATCCATAACATGTGAATATGGTATCAAGTTAAGGTTTAGGTGCTAGTTGTCATACACGTAAATATGCATACTCATTAATAGTTAAGAAAACTTAAAAAAATAAGATCATAATGCATGTCAGGACCCTTGTCGAACAATGAGTGAGGTGGGGTTGGGGGTCTCATTGCCTGTCAGTGTGGTAATATAGGAGTTGAGGTCAAATTGGACCAAAACGACAAACGTTTCAGAATTGTGGAATTCCATTTTTTTTTTTTTTTTTTTTTTTTTTTTTTTTTTTTTTTTTTTTTTGCATCGAGTCTGGCCTGGAGGTCTTAAAGGACGACGGAAGCCATATCGACACCGGAGCATCAACTACAACAAACTTTCCCCTACTCGAAATGAACATCATTTAAATTGCGTATTTATGCATGTTAATGATCATTTATAAGTACGTCTACAGTCAATCATATACGACTAAAACTGTTTATTTATTATAAAATGGGTTGTAGACAGCTAGAATATCCCATTTTGTAAAAAAATATTTTTGTTACATTTTGGACCGACAGCGTCGACAGCGACAAACTGCCCAAAATGTAATTGTTACATTATTGTTACATTTCTGGTCGTCGTTGTCGGCCGAAAATGTAACAAACTGCCCAAAATGTAACAATTGTTACATTGTTACATTCCTGGTTGCAACAACGCGTGTGCGGGTCATAACACTTTTTATTACACGACGTTATCCACTGGAAAACAGCGATATCATATGATGAAAGAAATTACTGCATAAATACCCGTGTCACACGATGATTAATAGCCGTTTATTAATGAAGAGAAAGCCATGTATTAATATTGTACTTCACGTGCGCACGTGCTGTTGATACATGGCTTTTACTTATGCTCGTGACCGGGCGCCACGCAAAGCACGTGCTAATAATGAGAAATAATGAGGAACTGAAATCCGCCCGGAACGAGCATAAAAATGAAAGCTTTTACGTGTATGAAAATGTTACGAGGCAGTGAAATATAGTGCTCCATTATTTCTTTCGATTGTGCAAAATTTATGCAATGATAGCGATCAAATGATTTTGCCGTTCATTAACATTCGCTAGGTCCTTCGTGAAGTGTTCAACACTCCCCTCGGGACCTAGCAAATTTTAATGAATGGAAACAATGTTTGATCCCAATATTAATAAAGCTACTAGTAGATCTACTTAATTAATCGATAAATAAAAGAAACTGGGTTTGTAATGAAAGCAAAGGCGCTGATCAGCTTCGCAGTGACAAATACTTTTGCAAATGAATACTCACCAGCCTATCAGACAACATGTTGACTCGGACGTAGACAATGATAAAAGATCATAAAAGGAAATGTCCAGGTAGCACCAATAAATAAATAAATAAATAAATAAATAAATAAACAAATAAATAATGGTATTGCAAATACTGTTTGACCTTGTCGGTTTTATTTTTTTGATAACGATTTGTTTATAAATAATATTATAAGCAGAATGGTACTATGTATCTAGAGTTGCTCCAGACCTTTTTGATATGTGAAACATACGTATGTAGCGTATTTGACGCAGGTTCACCAACGTCTAAGGCTTGGGTCTATTCATACTGGCAATTTTAAGAGCAGTCGCAAATTTTGTCATTTAGTTCAAAACTGACATTTTTCCGGGTTTCCACGGATGATTTTTCTTTGACGAAGATTATTTTTACAGAAACTTTGGCAATGAGTTTGCATTCACACACATTACTTATATTATTTAGCTCGCTCAACCCTTGTCACAGATGTTTGACAATGAAACTTCGCCACAAAACTGAATTTACACGAGCATATTTTTTTTCTGCGACAAAACTACTTTATGAGCCGCCGCATGGGAAAACCAACAATCTGCATAGGCGAAACAAAGGCGCAGATCAGCTTCGCAGTAACTGCGAAGCTGATCAGCGCCTTTGATTTAGCTTCACGGATAGTACAATTCCTCTACTAATTAAATCCAAAAATTTAAGCTTCTAGTCTGTTTCTGTGTCGCGACATGCCAATGTTTTGTAGACGTCTCATGAGATGAAGACATCCTGACATGAACATACGCTGTTGACTGGGACTTAAAGCGGCAAATCAAACAATAAATAGATAAAAATAAAATAACGGACACATATCGACACTATTTCGGAGACAGAAGCCTCCGTGGTGCAGTGGTTATGTAACTCACCTTGTAAACCAGGGGTCGCATGTTCGATCTCGGGCTACTCCAGTCCGTCGGATGGGACTATAAACCGGGGTCCCGTCTCCATATGACCTTAGCTGTTGGTGAGACGTTAAACCCCAATCAACCAATCAACCAACTAGTATCTTAAGCAAATGTCTATTCATACCCAGAATAAACACCTTATTCATATAGAGAATGAACCTACCTATCTGAACATATTGTTCATATGAGCCTCGACGCGAGAGTTCCGACCAGGTCTAAAACAAACCGGCCTGTACAGTCACAGAAGCAGGCTAGAAGCTTGAAGTTTCGGATTTAAGCAGAAGAGAAATTGAACTATCCGTGTAGCGAAAACGAAGGCGCTTATCAGCTTCGCATTTACAGCGAAGCTGATCTGCGCCTTTGTTTTCGCATAGGCAAAATATCCGGTTTTCTCATGATGCGGCTCATATATTATGTGAAGTGATAGATTAACGCAAAATACTTTATAAACATGCATCGTTTGCAATGCCAAAACGACGATAATCGAACGCAGATCGAACATATTCGATTATCAAAAATGTGTACATGCAATCAAAAATGCTGTTTTGGCCGTCGGAAATGCAGATTTGTTACGCATATTCCGTTCAGCATCAGACCGCGTGTTTCTGCAGTATATAACAGATAAGTTGCTGGCTATTTTATGACGAATGTTTGTCGTTAAACATTGTTAAGCTTATATGCAGCTTAGATGATATCAAATTGTTGGCGGCTCACGTGGCCGAGCGGTTAAGAGCGCTGTTTCTTAATCACTCGATCATCTCACCGCTGGTTCGAGCCCCGCTCTAGCCACATGTGAGACAAGCTAAGTTCTGCTTGCGGGCGTGCCAGGTGGTTTTTCTCGGGTTTCTCCCGTTTTCGCCCCACCTCCCGTCTCATATGAGCTGAAATAATCTTGAGCGGGACGTTAAACTTAATTTTAAAAAAAAATCTTCTAAGTAATGCAATGGATTTTCTCTGTTGCAGCAAGCAACGCATTTAAACGTCGAGGCGGTTCTAACGAGTACCCACAATCCATGTTTTGGCCCAAAAATAAGAAAAATAGGTATACCCCTGCATACCCCAGTTTTGCTATATAGAAGTGGGGTTTAGGGGGTGTTCATGGCACGGACGTGGTTTCCTGATGTTATGCTGCCAACAATGCGATCATCACTGTGGTTGTCGACTCTATCGACTTCCTTCGACATTATAAGCAATTAAACAAAATTGAGCCGCCTCGTGGGAAAACCAACAATGTGGTTTCCGAACAGGTCCGACACAAACCGAGCTGTACAGGCTCAGAAGCAGGCTAGAAGCTTGAAATTTCAGATTTCAGTAGCAGAGGAACTGGACTATCCGAGTAGCGAAAATAAAGGCGCTGATCAGCTTCGCAGTTACTGCGAAGCCGATCTGCGCCTTTGTTTTCGCCTAGGCAGATTGTTGGTTTTCCCATGTGGCGGCTCATTTAAGCAATTAAACAAAAACATTACATAATTGATCACATTATAGTAATTGAAATTAAGGCTATGCCTTAAACTTTTCTATCACAACAGGATTTTAAGCCAATTGATTTAAGCTGTGGACAGATCAAGCCTGCTGCAGTACATGTACGCATGCGCCAGAAATGCCAAAACCTTTTAGCTTTACATTGAAATTAACGACAGATTTTCTAACGGCGCGTGCGTTATCTATTTTTAAACATAACCATATAAGGCAATATGAAGCGAAGATCAACGCGTTTCTCCTAAGACGAACTCGGTTCATATGAATAATGAGCGATACTTGATATCAGCTACTGTGTTGAGAATTTGAGCGAAATGTCGCGTGCTCAATTAACTAAAGCCAAGTCTGCGCTTTTCTTGGTTCTGATTCTTGTCTTCATGTCAAACTTAATGCATATAAGAGAAGAGAAAATGTAGCAATTGCTGAGGATGATATTGACCAGATTTCATTCTTGCGCTTGCTGGTACGAACCCCCGACTGTAGCACAGTTTATTCAGAGAGACCGTTCTATGAACCGGCTTTAAATTCAATCTCAGCGCGAAAAAGCATGGCTGTATTGTCTCCTGCAAAATTAGACACAAACTAGTCTGCCCATCTTATCATTAATTTAATTGTTACCTACCTTCATTGTATCATTGCAAATGAATAAATTTCCTATCCACTCGGCTGGCAAGCAAAAAAGCGTTGATCGGACTGTGCATACATGCTCAAATTTTATTGTTCACATGAACAAAACATATTGTTCCAAGAGTAGACCGTGAAATTGATACAAGGAATGCCATTTGTACTAACGGCACATTTTGTTCTGACACGAAAGGAGGCGCGCGCTGCCCTTGTGAAAAACTAACAAAAAATAAAATAATAAAAAAAATAAAAATGGCGGACGATGATGTAGCGGCGTTAGTTGTGGACAATGGGTCGGGAATGTGCAAGGCCGGGTTCGCCGGGGATGACGCCCCACGGGCCGTGTTTCCTTCGATTGTCGGCAGACCCAGGCACCAGGTAAGCTTTCTTTTATCACTATTTTATTTCATATATCATAATTCCGTTATTTTGAGTAAAAGTACAAAATATTAAAAAAGCCGTTATAGAAAAATTGCTAATGCACACTTGTTGAAAAAGCATATCAGACTCCTGGGTACAGCAACAGACATGTCTGCTAATGGACCACGCCCTAAGTAGTATAGCCTGCTATTGACATATGCATACATGTATCTCCTTGCATCTTTAGCAGAGGGATGGTGCTTTTAATATTTGCATAAATGCAAACTTGATTTACCGAAAGCTCGGATCAGTCTATGGGTCCACTCAGACTGATCTGGGCCGGGACTGTCGTAAAGATGAAACATAACAACATATAAAATTAATCAACCTGACTCTATTTGGCAAATGGCTGAATCAATGCATCTGCTCTGAGCAAGGGTGTGGCACAAAACTTTCTTTGCTAGTACATGCGTCTGTTTTAATACAAAAACAAAGTGCATTGTGTAGTACTTCATCTCAAGACTGACGTTTGAAGCCTGCTACTTTTGCCGGACCGTGTCGGTATTAACGCCAGATCTGAATGTTTCTTGCAGTATATCAATACATTTTGTTTGAAAAAAAATTGTGGTTTAATGCCCCTTATCAACAGTTTGCAGTCATATCGGGAAGGCTAAAGCTTCATTGGTATTATCTAGTATTGTGGGAGTGATTTTTTTTTTTCAAGAATACAACCCGATGCTAGACGGGTGTTTGAACCCACGACCTATCGACAAGGAGTTCGAAGCTTTACCACTAGGACTTTGCACTCCGTGCAATGCATCTAAACGAAGCTAAATGCGTTCAATAATATTTCTATTCCTTTGTTCATTGTTTTATAAAAGGCGCGGAGTCCTTGGCTTTTTAATGACTCATTGACTCTTAAAAAGTTGCATTGTTGATCAATTGAAAAATCAAACATCGCAAATATGGCTCACTGCATTTTTAAAAATCCTTCCTTATTTACTACAAAATGTAGCTTGTGCCAAAAAGCCTTTGTACAAGATAACGGTGTTTAAATTCCTAGATTATCTTAACAGCTACCTGTGTACAAAAGCCACACCTATTAGAGTCGCGACCTCAAGACAAGGCCTGCCCTTGATGTTTTCGACCAGACCCGATACTGACCGGGCTGTCCAGGACGGACAGCAGTCGAGCTGTATGGGAAGGTCGAGTCAACAGCGGTTATTTTTGCCATTAATGTACAACAAGCAGATTTTCACATGTCGATATTAATATGCTTATAAACCAACTTTCGTTTCAGGGCGTGATGGTTGGTATGGGTCAGAAGGACAGCTATGTCGGGGACGAGGCTCAGAGCAAGAGAGGTATCCTCACTCTCAAGTACCCCATTGAACACGGTATCGTCACAAACTGGGACGACATGGAAAAGATCTGGCATCATACATTCTACAATGAGCTTCGTGTCGCCCCCGAAGAGCACCCAGTACTTCTCACCGAGGCGCCACTGAACCCGAAGGCTAACCGGGAAAAGATGACACAGATCATGTTCGAGACCTTCAACTCCCCGGCGATGTACGTGGCTATCCAGGCGGTGCTGTCCCTATACGCTTCAGGACGAACCACCGGAATCGTATTGGACTCCGGTGATGGTGTATCCCACACGGTGCCCATCTACGAAGGCTACGCGTTGCCACACGCTATTATTCGATTGGATTTGGCCGGTCGCGATCTTACCGATTACTTGATGAAAATTCTAACAGAAAGGGGTTATTCATTCACGACTACCGCAGAGCGAGAAATCGTTAGGGACATTAAAGAAAAGCTTTGCTATGTCGCGTTGGACTTTGAAAGTGAAATGCAAACCGCCGCCTCTTCAAGTTCGCTGGAGAAGAGCTACGAATTACCCGACGGCCAGGTCATCACCATTGGCAACGAGCGTTTCCGGGACCCGGAAGCGATGTTTCAGCCATCTTTCTTAGGAATGGAATCATCCGGTCTGCACGAGACCACATACAACAGCATCATGAAATGTGACGTAGATATCAGAAAAGACTTGTACGCAAACACCGTTTTATCCGGTGGATCCAGCATGTTCCCGGGAATTGCCGATCGAATGCAGAAGGAAATCACCGCGTTAGCGCCACCTACAATGAAAATCAAAATTATCGCCCCTCCCGAGAGGAAGTACTCCGTGTGGATAGGCGGTTCAATCCTGGCATCCCTTTCCACATTCCAACAGATGTGGATCAGCAAACAAGAATACGATGAGTCGGGACCATCCATTGTCCACAGAAAGTGTTTCTAATTCGGTCACCATCGGTGTAACCCTAATATTTCGGACACAATAGGGACGCATAAGCGATAAAAATATTTTCGGGACACCTAAACTAACAGGACACTTAAACAATCGAGATATTATTCGGAAATTGTTTTGACGGCATGGACAACCGATGCATCGACAACAAACACTGTGTGTCTTCGGGACAAGGGACAGCGAACAAGAAACATCTTAGAAATTGAAAATAATTCTGTAGTGCCGCCATTTTACTAATACTTTTTTCTGCAAATTTTATCATCATATGGGAAATAACTCGTTTTAAGTTAATACGCGACAACATTTTACGTAGCCAGTCAAAGAAAGTGTCATTAATTCTTACCAGTGCTATTTTGGCATAACAGGGTCGTTACAGTCAGTATTTTCTTATCGAACCACCGGACAGAAACAGTTGCCTTACATGAAACAGATCGAAACAATTCATAAATGAGCCGCGACGCGATAAAACCAGTCTTCGGGCTATCCGACCAGGTCTGACACAATTCGTCCTGTACTGTCCCTGAAGCAGGTTAGAAGCTTGAAATTTTGGATTTAAGATAAATAAGATTCGTACTAGCCGTATAGCGAATATAAAGGCGCTGATCAGCTTCGCAGTTACTGCGAAGCTGAACTGCGCTTTTGTTTTTCGCATAGGCAAAAAACCGTTTTTTTTTTGTTTTTTTTTTTCATGACACGGCTCAATATTCCCAACCCATATTGCACAGTGCAGCAAATGAGAAATCCAGTGAAATGAGGACACGAGTCTTACAACAGCTTTGTGCTTTAATACTTTTGACAGCCTAAGATATACATATCAGAATTTTTTTTATCTCCTGGCTAAAATGTATGCCATTTTTGAATACTAAAAACAAATATTACACATTCCTGTTTATTTTGGAATTGTTTGTATGCTCTTAAACTTTGAGGACAATAACTAAAGATATTATCTATATTTATAAACTAGAGAAATTATATCTAATGCCAGTTTCATATTAAAAGGGATTTTTTTTTCTTTTCAAACAGATCTGATTAATTCAACAATTTTATCATAATTATGATTTTACTTTTACAGTTTTTATTTTATTAGATATTGTGCCATAAATTCTCTGGTCCTAACTTTTTACTGATTAAAGAGAAAAATACATATAAACAGTTTTGTTTTTGTTGTGACTGTGAGTAACCGGTGATAATCTATCAGGAAAACATGTACATCAGGAAAACATGTCCGTGTAATGTTTACCCCCTCAAACCCCACTTTTATATAGTAAAACTGGGGTATGCAGGGGTATACCTATTTTTCTTATTTTTGCTCCAAAACATAGATTGTGGGTACTCGTTAGAACCGCCTCGCTGAGGCGGTTCTAACGTGTACCCACAATCTATGTTTTGAGCAAAAATAAGAAAAATAACATTTTTTTCCAGTGAAAAATTTCATTTTTACAACCAATTTTTTCCGTTTATTGCATGGGCGTGTTTACATAATGTGAAAGGCAGCTACAGAAAAGCCTGTCCAGGAACTGGCAGTAGACATTACGAAAACACGCCCATGTAATATATAAATTTTTCTATAGTTGCAAAAATTGAAAATTTTCTGCAGAAAATTTTTGATATTTTTCTTATTTTTGCTCAAAACATAGATTGTGGGTACACGTTAGAACCGCCTCGGCGAGGCGGTTCTAACGAGTACCCACAATCTGTGTTTTGGAGCAAAAAAAAGAAAAATAGGTATACCCCTGCATACCCCAGTTTTTGCTATATAAAAGTGGGGTTCAAGGGGGTATACATTACACGGACATGTTTTCGTGATGTCTAGGATAAATATGGATGACCGCCCAAATGTAGGACCCAAGCCTGAGACGCAACAAAGTCGCATGACAATTTATATAGTTACCCAATTATGTGCGGACATGTGTAACATCGTGGCTGCCTACGTGACATGTATAAGTCAATTATGCTCAAGATTATTAATGGGCACACATTCATACACACACATGAGAAACCTTCGTGGCGTAGTGGTTCAGTAATTTCCCTCGTAAACTAGGGATCGTGAGTTCACATTCCGGATTTGTCGAGTCTACCATATGAGCCTGTGCATGAGAAAATGAACAATCTGGGTTCCGACCAGGTCCGACACAAACTGGGCTGTACATTCACAGAAGGTGGTTAGAGGCTGTATATTTTGGATTTAGAAAGTTGAGGAATTGTACTATCCGTGTAACGAAAACAAAGGCGCTGATCAGCTTCGCAGTTACTGTGAAGCTGATCTGCGCCTTTGTTTTCGCCTATGCAGATTGTTGGTTTTCCCATGTGCCGGATCATGTGTGATTTTAAACACAATCAGCATAAGCACACATACACACGCACGTACCGATACCGGATATCAATGAAAGGAAATATGTGTAAGAAAGATGGATTTAATTACATATATCATGATCAAATGGCACATTTTGAATAGGAGCAGTCAAAACGAGAACAAAGTCAAATGTAACAGTGAAAAAATGAAAGAACTGCTCTTTGAGTCAATAATCTCACCATATATTGTCCATTTGGGGTACGAGTATTAATTACGGTGCGAGGTCTCATCAACAAAGGAGCAGCTCTTTATGAAAAGAAGAGAATCTGTGAAGCTGAAAGAAAGCGAAGAGAGCGCAAAGCCAAAACAAATGTGCCACCATCAGACTCTATGACATTGACTTGCTCTACTTGCAACCGACAGTTTAGAGCCAGAATTGGCCTAGTCAGCCATCAAAGAACTCACCAACACACATCAGCACTATTCAAGAAATAATGATGGTCTTTCTCATTAGTGAGACACGAACTATCACGGTCAGCAAACCGTACATGCACAGAACAGTTGTTCATTCAGAAATGCTGATAAGCGTCTTATTTTTTCACTGTCGCGACAGATCTTAGCACAACGGTTTATCTCCACAATGAATTACAAAAACACTGAATGGTTTATTACCATTCTGAATAACATTCATCACGAAAACATGTCCGTGTAATGTATACTCCCTTGAACCCCACTTTTATATAGCAAAACTGGGGTATGCAGGGGTAAACCTGTTTTTCTTATTTTTGCTCCAAAACATAGATTGTGGGTACTCGTTAGAACCGCCTCGGCGAGGCGGTTCTAACGTGTACCCACAATCTATGTTTTGAGCAATAATAAGAAAAATATCAATTTTTTTCTACTGAAAATTTTCATTTTTTACTACTTTAAAAATTTCTGTATATTGCATGGGCATGTTATCGTAATGGCTAAATGAAAACAATGATTTCCAAAACTACTATGTGGATAATGCGTGTTAAGTCCAGATTGGCAGTTATTCTTGCTGTTTACTTTCATACGTCAACATACACGAGCCGCCCCATGGCAAAACCAACAATCTGCATAGGCGAAAACAAAGGCGCAGATCAGCTTCGCGGTAACCGCGAAGCTGATCAGCGCCTTTGTTTTCGCTACTCGGATAGTACAATTCCTCTTCTACTTAAATCCGAAATTTCAAGCTTCTGGCCTGCTTCTGTAGCTGTACAGGCCGGTTTGTGTCGGACCTGTTCGGAAACCACATTGTTGGTTTTCCCGCGAGGTGGCTCATACGTTAGCATCACTGAACCTTATCCAACAGTTTCAACCGTTTTATCGCCTTGTATTGGTCCGGTATCTCCATTAGCGCCGCAAGCGCCACCGCCGCTTCGGGATTCCTCGCGTTTTTCACCGTTTTATGAAAATCCACGAATTGAAAATTATCGAACTTTCTCTCCGGGAGCTCGTCATCAAACTCCTCCATTCTCTCCCAGGGGCCGTCCCCCACCCCAATGAGTACTATGGACAAGGGGTACTTCGAGGCTTGGACTATGGCTTTAACGGTAGCGTCTTCCGACGTCACCTGACCGTCAGCTACGATCACGAGTATATGATACTGCAAGAGAAACAATAAAACATTATTATTATTATTATTATTATTATTATTATTATTATTATCATCATCATCATCATCATCATCATGTTTGTTGATCGTCCAAATGTAACACTGTTTCGGTGAAGTCGAGATGGAGCCATGGGTTAACCGATACTATGGAGAGTTGGCGTGTCGTGCTCTTAAACCTCTCTATTCGGAGTCGCGAACTCTACAACTTCAGTGGTCCAACATTCCCCAACAATGAAGTCAAACAAGGGCAGACAAATCGCTTTCGAACTTCACTTTTTAAATACTTTCGCGAAAATTCATCGGTCTACTCTATTGCCACAATAGTGGCACTAAGCATTTTTGAAACATGACAACATTACCTGTTTGGTGTCTTTTACAATCTCAATCGCCTTTTCTATCAAGGGCGCGAAATTCGTTGGACCGCCGAATCTAATCTTCGGAGTCCGTTCATTGTATACGTCTAACACGTCACAGAACCCCTCACAGTCTCCCTGGAATAAAAAGACATCGTTCAGACCGTTTTACTGTTGCTATGTAGGCTTTAACTTAGTTTCATCTATAGTATATTTACAACCTATCTTGAATTATTTCTCTTTAAATGTGAACATTTGGTTTTGTTTGTTAATGGCATTATGCCCCAGTCAACAATTTTTCAGTATTGTCGGCATGGCGCTTTTGTTTCCAGTGTATTAGCCGGAACTAAGGAAAGCATAAAGCGTCGTGCTCAAGGTGGATATAGGTAGTGAGCCCAGGCCCTCTTGCTCCGGATGTTCTCTACCACTACGCTACGGTCGCTGCAGGCGTTCCTTAGAAGCCTCCGTGGTGCAGTGGTTATGTCACTCGCCTTGTAAACCAGGGGTCGCAGGTTCGATTCCGGGCTTCCCAAGTCCGTAGGATGGGTCTATAAACCGAGGTCCCGTCTCCATATGACCTTAGCTGTTGGTGGGACATTAAACCCCAATCAAACAAGCAACTGCAGGCGTTCCGACGAGGCATGCGTCCACGACTTAATTTCAGTATACATAGGCGTTCTAGGATAGATCGTCACCTCGGCTTTGAGAGGAAATATATCCCTATCCTTTGTCACAAAATCACCAAACCCGTATGCAGGAATTATGCCATCATCATCAAACGGTTCCAAAGTCTCCCCGAGAATACTGATTACCTGAAAAACGTAGACCTCTACTGAGGACTTTCTGACATTATGTACGTGTATTTTGCATTGATACATGTATACATATTAAATAAGTGTATCAAAGAATATGGAACGCCAAAGCTGTCTGATGGTAAGGAATAAAAACCGTCATTATTATAATATCCTGCTCACATTTGATTTTATGTTGTATAGTGTGCATTATATAATGAGAAAAGTCCATTATATGTTGGACCAGGTTCTTTATATTATGAAAATTTTCATTATATAATGCACACTATACAACATATAATCAAATGTGAGCAGGATATAATGACGATGATGAATCAAATGGTTTTATTCCTTACCATCAGACAGCTTTGGCGTTCCATAAAAGAACAATAATTTGACTTGGCGTTTTGGCGTCTGTAATCACGAGATCGAATATGGCATTAATACCATTACGTTTTAACAGCAATAGCTGGTTTTTAGATATGAAGCTAAAGCATATTTCATCTTGATGCTAAGTTTTACCATGGTCACTAAAATATAATAAAATGACAAAATCACTAGATTTACTCAGTAGTCAGCTTTTTGTTTCGTATGAACATTTTTTTTCTGCAGAGGCTAATGTTCAACTTATAAAACGAAGAACACGATTCTGGCAAGAAAGCATTTTATTAAATTAATTATTTCATGTCTAGAGCTTAGAAAATATTCAGATTTCAAGTTTTACCTGCTGATACGGGTTTGCTTTCTGTTGTTTAGTGTCGTGTAAGGACCAACCATGGAAAGTCTAGAAAACATTTTATTTTATGTCTAGGGGCTTAGAAAATTCAGAATCAGATTTCATGTTTTACCTGCTGATAAGGGTTTGCTTTCTGTTGTTTGGTGTCGTGTAAGGACCAACCATGGAATGTCTTCATTCCCTGCACTTTGTTGCTGGTGGTATAATCTATCCCTGGCAGGCAAAAATAGAAGAAAAAAAATATTTCATGATTTTTAGCTGTCATATGTATATGTACATTCATTTATCATTTTTACGCAAAAATGTCCCATGACAGAATCAGTGATGATGCTTGGGCAAAGCCTCAACTACACACGATACTTTTATTCACGGCTCCACTTTTACTGATTTTTTGGTTCGGTTTAAGTTGCTGAGGTAGCACATCATGGGGAAATAGCTGCTCTCTCGCCTATTGTATCTTGCACAAGACATATTAACTTCCTATAATACTGGTTGATACCCAGATATCCGAAACAGAAATATAAGAATGGGCGTTAAACAGTACATCAGGAAAACATGTCCGTGCAATATATACCCCCTTTAACCCAGCTTTTATATAGTAAAACTGGGGTTTGCAGTGGTATACCTATTTTTCTTATTTTTGCTCCAAAACATAGATTGTGGGTACTCGTTAGAACCGCCTCGGCAATCTATGTTTCGAGCAAAAATAAGAAAAATATCAAAAATTTTCTGATGAAATTTTCAATTTTTACAGGTGAAAAAAATCTCTGTATATTGCATGGGCAAATTCGTACAATAACTTACCAAATATGAGCCCACATTTTTCAATCCCCTCTTTCTCAATTTCGTGGCTAACTTCCTTCAGGGTGCTAAACCTGTCAGCAAACGCCATAAACTCGGAGTCGCTACTATTGTTAGGGGAATCGCCATCTCTAAGCTTCCTGTGAAAAAAAAAAAAAGGAACAACTTTGTACTAAGAGGGTGCCAATATTTAACCTAAATATGACGAATGGGTTTTCCCATCTTTATCATTTGGGCGAGTCCACTTCAGTTCTTAGGGGCATCAGGTTTGATTTCTTTCTTTCTTCTTCTTCTTCTTCTTCTTCTTCTTTTTTTTTCTTTTTTTTTTTTTTTTTTTTTTTTTTTTTTTTTTTTTTTGTTTTGTTTTGTTTTGTTTAATTTCTCTTCTATATAACATATACATTGATTTTTAAATTTTATTCAATTTTTCGATGAAAATTCTTAAAGCAAACAGAATAGACCCAGATGGGACGCCGCGTTCTGCGGCGTCACATCTGGGGCTATGCAGTTTGCCTATGTCCCATAAAGGGACGTCAGGCTAAAATGAGTTAAATCGAAAACTCGTATGGATATGCATTAATACGAACAAGTTTGCTTTGGGTGGCTTTGAAGGAATGGATTCCCTGCCGCGGTAAATGAATTAATCTTACGACGACCCAGAATTGCGTGCCTGTACATATACTAGTCAGATATTTTCATTTTGGAGGTTTCGCTATATGCGAACAACGTTCAAGTTGATAAAACTGGTCTGGGCCCAGTTGTTCAAATCAAAAGTAACGACATCGTTAGTTGACGATTCGTTAAAATTTTAAACATGAATATTACAAATACACTGTTATTTTTGTTGATAAAATGTGAGAATCCTTTGCAATGCAAAGGATTCTCACGTTTTATATGCAAAGGATTCTCACATTTTATCAACAAAAATAGCAGTGTATTTGCTTATGTACTCGGCATTTACTTAACAAGTTGAGGTTTTAACCGATGACGTTACACTAAGCTAACGAAGTTTTGAACAACTGGCCCCTGGTCTAAAAATGGTCCTATTATATGATTCAGTCTATAAATTGCGCCAATTCTCAATTACATGACCATTCTTTGAAGCAAAGAACAAGTCACAGTTTGGCTGTTGCTTGTACGAATAGATAAAGATTTTTTTTTAATTCAGTTTAACGTCCCTTTTCAAGATTAGTTCAGCTCATATGAGACGGGCCAATCAGTAGGTTGGGCGAAAACGGGAGAAAACCCCGAGAAAAACCACCTGACACATCCGCAAGCAGAACTTGGCTTGTCTCACATGTGGCCAGAGCGGGGCTCGAACCCACACCAGTCACAGCGGTGAGATGATCGAGTGATTATGAAACAGCGTTTTAACCGCTCGGCCACGGGGGCTGCCAAATAGATAAAGATGACTTACTTTTTGACAGACATTGTATTGTCTTTTGTAGCATTTCTCTTCAGCGAATCAAACTTTCATGTTTAAAGAACGGTATGTGCAGAAAAGTCTGTCGTTGTTGACAATGACCGATTTATTTTCTAGGTTTCCCAAAGACGAATTCCAATTGCGGAAGTTTCGACTGTGCTCGCTATCCAGCACAAATAATTATGATCTGAAACCTCCTTCATATATTGTGTCTTGCACAAATGATAGATTTAATGAAGTCTCTTATTTATTGTTATCCACTATTTTTTATGAGTACCGATCTTTTTGTACCAATGCGTATAGTTAAAGTTTTAGTCAATGCCACTTCATTTGCCTTTGAATACAGGATACTTATTCTTTACAAAATACCCCATAGTTTTCCAATAACTTCGATCAATATTGAATCATAGAGATCGATTTGACCCAGTTAATTTCCATTACCCGCGAGAAAAGGAGAAATTTCATCCTCAGATTTTAAGGTTGGGCAACAGTTTTACGAAAACATGCCCATGCAATACATGTATGTGGAATTATTTTTTTTCAGCTGTAAAAATTGAAAATTTTATCAGAAAAAAAATTGATATTTTTAATTTGTTTGCACACCGTACAGTCGGCTCCTTAGATGACAGATGACTTACATTGATGACAGATGGAATATTTTAGATCGTTAGAGGGTGATTTATGATTTTTGGTTTGTAAAAAATAGAAGGGAAGTGCTCCGGTATTCTGTGGCCGATGCTTTAACTTGTAGGTCCTTTGAGATTTTATAGATACAGGCTGAATAAATGTCTGTCGCAAATAAGGCCATAATTTGTCATTATTTCATCGATGTCTCAAGAAAAGTCGCGAAAATTGGGTATCTGTTTCGATTGAGTGTATCTCTGTCAAAGCCTGCTAGTTTTACTACATCCAATACAAATTTAACCATTTTTATGCAAAATTTGAATCCGCTACTCCATATAATAAAGAAACTGGACGCCTCCAAAGATGACAGGTGGACGGAAAATGGCTGCCTATGTCGACAGATCAATTTTAGAGCGGCTGACTGGGATGACAGATCAGAAATTTTAGAGGCTAACGTGGGTGACAGATAGATATTTTAGCAATATTCTTGACAAAATATCATTTATACTGTTTATACTGTTTTGTTCACCTTGTACATTGTATATGATAATATATCTCTCACGAGTCAAAATAAAGTTGGACTTTAAGTTCCAAGTATGTATAAAGTGATATCTGGATGTCATTTTGAGACTAACCTTCATATTATATTTGAATGAAGTATTTTGACCTCTCGCTCCTGAGTCCCGTGCTCTAACCATAGATCACCGCGCTATCCTAACATTGAAACTATAAGTTTTCGTTGATATTTTTAAAGAGCTTCTAATCAATTGGCATGCTTTGTACTGGGCCACATTGCCTGCTGCTATGCGTTGACGAGACAAATCCCAGCCGACTGACTGGGAGTAGCCCTTGTTTTCTCGGTAAACTTAAATATATGTCGGATGAGCGTGTTGTGGGGTGCATAGACATTTTTGTCCTGATATGTACCTTGGAACGGTCAGTAATATAAAATAAAGTAACTGTTTAAAGTCAGCAATGGTCTATAAAATCAGATTTACAAAGCAATAATACTAAAAGTCTGGTACATATCAGGATAAAAAAAAATTACAGTTTTAATGTTATTACTTCTACTTGATACTCCCAAGTTCCCAACAGTTGATTGCTGACTATACTGGCTGTCGGGAAACAGGTAGAAACGATGAAAAATGGGTGATGTTCAGGCATGTATGAATGAAAATGATGATGATTTTAAAAGACCTACATTAACTACTGCTAAAACATGATGATGTGTTTAAAATGTTACGGTGGCCATGCCTGTGCTGAAGTCGCACAGGCTGGTACTGGCCCTGATGTTGTAAGGGAGACTATTCCAGTATCTGATGGTTCTGGGGAAATATGAATTCATGTGGTATTTGGTCCGTGAATATGGTACAAAGAATTTGAGATTTCTGGTTTCAGTGAGGTGGTTATGAACTACATTAACAAGTTGATGTTTAATTTTATTAGGAAAGTAAAAGTTAGCAATGATCAGGAAATGGCGCAATCAGAAAGTAATTCCCACTCCAAAAACCGAGGTGGCTAAAAACTAAATTAACAATTAGGTACTTATACCAAGAAAACATATCGTAAGCCGAGTGAGCAGCTATTTTCCAATAGGCGGCCACTCAGTTACCCAAACTAATGATAGCTCGGTGAACTTTGGTTAGAGTACGGGAACCAGGAGCGAGAGGTCAAAATCCTTCATTTAAAGAGGGTTAGTCTCAAAGTAAAATTTGATGCAAATTATGGGGCTTTTTCAGCCTGTGTCTATAAAATCTCGAAGAACCTACAAGTTAAAACATCGGCCACAGAATACCGGAGCATTTCCCTTCTATTTTTACAAACCGAAAATTATAACCCACCCCTCTAACGATCTAAAATATGCCATCTGTCATCAATGTTAGTCATCCGTCATTTAAGTGCACAATTTCAGCAGTGTATGTCGGTTGTTTGATTAGGAGTATAACGCCAAATGAATATCTAAGGCCACATGTAGACGAGATCTCAGTTGAATGTCTCATTCACAGGACTGGAGAAACCCGGGACCCCTATTTTACAAGACGTGTAGCTTAACCACTACGCCACGGAGGCATCTGTGGATAAGACAGTCGCAATCTGGTACTGTTAGATGAGCCCCCGCATGGGAAAACCAACAATCAGCATAGGCGAAAACAAAGCCGCAGATCAGCTTCGCAGTAACTGCGAAGCTGATAAGCGCCTTTGTTGTCGCTACACGGATAGTACAATTCCTGAACTTTCTAAATTCAAAAGTTCCAGCCTCTAACCATGTTCTGTGACTGTACAGCCCGGTTTGTATCGGACCTGGTCGGAACCCAATTGTTTGTTTTCTCATGCGCAGGCTCAGATTATATTAGCTGGGCTAGGAAGCAATCCCGCAAGTTGCACCAGCAGGGGAAAGGTTCTTTCTGACATTAATTTTGAACACTGGTGTGAAAAAAAGACAACAAAGTCAGAGAGCATTTGTTGCTGATTTATTTTTTTATTTTTTTTTCTACTGATTAAAATGCATCATTGGCACCGGAATAAAGGCATTACAATAAGATAGTATGAAATGTAGTTGATGTCGTATCGATATGTTTAAAAAGGAATATTTTTATTATGAATATGCTAAAATCATAATGAAACAAATGATCACATTTTCATATATATATATATAATAGTTTATTGAGACAAATCTACACGCTCACGTCATACATGTACGAAATGAATACAAAGGTCCAAGAAAAAGCAAATTATGAAATATGACACTTTGTATGACTATGTACAGAATGGCACCAGATCCAGGAAAAACATGATTCCATATAAAACTGATTCATTCAAACAAGGGTTGTAGAAAAATTCAGTGATAGACAACGCCCATTGTGTCCCTTGCTACTTCACACTTCGTCTTCTCCAAATTTGTCTAAACATAATTATTTAGTTATTAACGTCATAGTCAACAGTTTTTCTGTCATGTCGGGAGAGGCTATATTCCTTGCTCTAGACATAATGATTACCGACGAAAGCTTTCTGCAGCTGTCCAGAGACCAACACTCTATCCGTTACTACGCCACCGCGCTGTTATGTTATAATCATAGTTGCAAAGACCTAGATCAACTGAATAGAACACACAATGCTATAATTTCTCTAGCAGCCCAAGTTTTCTAATAGCATTATACTGATCGGGAATTTCCATGAGCGCCGCTAGCGCCACCGCAGCTTGGGGGTTTCTTGCTTTCGATGAAACTTCGTGGAAATTTACGAACTGGAAATTGTCAAATTTTCTTTCCGGCAGTTTATCGTCAAACGTTTCCATGACATCCCACGGGCCGTCGCCCACACCAATGACGATGATAGAGAGGGGGTAGTCGGAGGCTTTTACGATTGAGTTGACCGTGGCAGTTTCGCTCGTGACCTGTCCGTCCGCTACGATGACTAGGATGTGATACTGAAATGAAAACGTGGCTGAGGGGTTATACAAGTTGATGTGCATGTAGCATTTGATTGTTAATTTGGTGTTTAACGTCCCAGTCAACAGTTATGGTGTTGTCGGGTCGTTGTTGCCTCCATTTATGCGGATGTCAAATGTGCTCCAAAATATTTTGTTTGTTTGACTGATTTGTTATTAAATTTACGTTCCAGTCAACAACTATGCTCATGTCCGGACATTACCACCATTTAATGGGTCTTCTACCAAAACGTTTTGATGTCGTGGCATCCGAATTGTGCTTCCAAACCCCACTCCCTATGCAAACAGTTAAGGGTTCAGACATGTCTGAATCTATTAATGTTAATGTAAACCACTGCGACCAACCTTCAATTTGAAAACAAAAATGACTGTACAAAACATTATCATTTCCAAATCTTCATGAAAGAAATGTTAGACGTCAGGGTCGATCGCCGGCCTGCTTCGTTTCGAATCGGACAACCTACCGATTGAGCTTTCACATGATTCGTCTTTGCTCATACACTTAACTTGACAATGTGTTTACATCATGAAAACATGTCCGTGTAATGTATACCCCCATGAACCCCACTTTTATACAGCAAAACTGGGGTATCCTGGGGTATACCTATTTTTCTTATTTTTGCTCCAAAACAGCGGCGAGGCGGTTCTAACGTGTACCCACAATCTATGTTTTGAGCAAAAATAAGAAAAATATCAGAATTTTTCCATTGAAAATTTTCATTTTTGACAACTTTAAAAATCTCTGTATATTGCATGGGCGTGTTTTCGTAATGGGTTTCATAGAGTATACCTGTTTTGTTTCTTTGACAATTTGTATGGCTTTTTCTATGAGTGGAGCAAAGTTTGTGGGTCCGCCAAGATGAATTTTAGGTGTCCGTTCGTTATATACATCCAACACTTCGGAAAACCCTTCACAATCTCCCTGTAAAAAGAGTAAGTATATATAATTCAGAACCCGAATATATGCGTATATACCCCGCGCTGCAGCTTGGCAGCCCTGATGTTTTTAGTGAAAATAAAACTCAATAGCTTTTGTATTCTACCTGGTGCCAAAGTCAAAATGCTTACACAGGTTTCTCCGCTTTGTACTGTATGATTACATCATCATGAAAACATGTCCGTGTAATGTATACCCCCTTGAACCCCAGTTTTATATAACTGGGGAATGCAGGGGTATACCTATTTTTCTTATTTTTGCTCCAAAACATAGATTGTGGGTACTCGTTAGAACCGCCTCGGCGAGGCGGTTCTAACGTGTTCCCACAATCTATGTTTTGAGCAAAAATAAGAAAAATATCAAAGCATTTCTATTGAAAATTTTCAATTTTTACAACTTAGAAAAATTCAGTATATTGCATGGGCATGTTTTCGTAATGACTGTGTCGTATCACTTCCTTCCCCAACAAAGTCAGTATGTGGTCCCTGAGTTAGCACATTTATTATGTATGCATCGTGAATTTAGGCCTTGTAACATTGTTTTTATTCGTGCGCAAAACAAACAAATAATCCAGTACCTCTGGTTTCAAGGGAAATATTCCCCGATCTTTGGTCACGTGGTCACCAAACCCAAAAGCAGGTATCATACCATCATCATCAAACGGTTCCAACGTCTCACCAAGGATGCAGATGATCTGTAATGATAATGATGACGATGGTGATGATCAGTTGGTAGTAGTAGAGGTGGTGGTGGTAGTTTGTTTGATTTACTTACAGACGTCCCAGTCAACAACTATAGGCATGTCGGGACGTTGCCTCCTATTTGTGGAGCGTCTACCCAAACGTTGGGGATGTCATTAACATGCGAATGTATGTACTTCCGCCCAAGTAAAGAACTATAAAAGCATGAATATGTACATGTATGAATGGTTTGACGTAAGTATATTAGAGCCGATTCGTGAGAAAACCTGATTTTTGCCTATGCGAAAACAAAGGCGCAGATCAGCTTCGCAGTAACTGCGAAGCTGATCAGCGCCTTTGTTTTCGCTAATCGGATAGTGCAATTCCTCTTCTTCTTAAATCCGAAATTTAAAGCTTCTATTCATATGATGTAGTTGCACAGGCCGATTTGTGTCGGACATGGTCGGAAACCCCGAAGACCGGTTTTCTTGCGTCGCGGCTCAACATACACAAGCTTTGACAAGAAGCACAAGCAGCCCATCATTTTCCCACAGCCCCCAAAAAGTGGTGGTGGTGGTGGAGCTAGTATTTTAGTAGTAGTAATAGTAATGGTTGAAGAAGACGAGGAAGAAGAAGAAGACGAACAACAACAACAACGTAGCAGTACGTGTACATACATGTAAGAGAAGGCGGAGTATTTGAAATAACAATGAGAAGAAGAAGAAGAAGAAGAAGAAGAAGAAGAAGAAGAAGAAGAAGAAGAAGAAGAAGATGAAGGTGATGATGATGATGATGATGATGATGATGGAGAAAGAAAGAAAGAAAGAAAGAAAGAAAGAAAGAAAGAAAGAAAGAAAGAAAGAAAGAAAGAAAGAAAGAAAGAAAGAAAGAAAGAAAGTCAAAATTTATCTGGAAATGGTGACATGGGATAGTGTATAAACAGAAAACATAAATCTGAATTAACTGTACGCGTAAAAAAGGTAATTAACTAACTTTGTGGACTGATAAAACTAATGTCGGTACAAAAATAGGTACAAAACATGACAATACAGTAGTCATACAGACCTGTTGATACGGATTTGCTCGGGGCTGTGTGACGTCATGCAACGAAAATCCCTCATTTGTTCTTTTTCCCTGAACTTTGTTACTCAGTGTGTAGTCAATACCTGTAAAGACAGAAAGGGCGAAAGTGAAACAAGATTGCATCATTGAAACTGATCAGCAATCTTTGTAGATCTTGATCTACAGTCAACATTGTATATATCCCAGACATTAGCATACTATTTTTAAAAGTACACAAGCTAACTTGTAGCCATACGGGACATTGATCGGCGACTGAGTTTAACGTTCACTATAAACGGTCTGTGTCTGATGATGTCGGAATCAACACATATCAAACTAAACTATAAGAATAGTCTTTTAATTCTAAACGACCAGCGTCTTTCAGTCAAAGACAAAAGCTTCATGCATTGCTTGGATGTAACTCTTCAAAGCTTTGACTATTACTACGTACCTACAAAGCAAGGAAGCGACGATTTGAATTTTATGGGACGGGACAGCGGGAAAAGACTTGGAGTCTCAAAAGGTTAATTCCGCCTCCAAGCATTTCCATAAAAGCCAAACGTTCGCTCCCTTACATCAAAACGTACCAAATATAAGACCACAGTTAGTGACCCCGCTACGTTTAATGGAATTGCTAACTTCAGAAAGAGAGGAAAATCTGTCAGCAATCGCTGCAAAGTCGCCAGTACTCGTACAAGCATCGGCGTCATCACTTCCGAACTGTATAGCATCGTCCTGCTCAAATGACTCCCTGAAACAGTAAGGCATGTCAATTTCATTTAGTACTACAACATACCGAAAATAAGGCCGCATTCTTCAACTCCTTCTGCTCTGATTGCGTCACTGACTTCTTCAAGGGAGCTAAACCTGTCAACAATCACTTCGAAGTTCTCTCCCTGCACGTGAATTGGTTGGTGAGCATGCGCATGGTGTGAGTGCCGACCGTCGACGCTGTCGCTGCTGGTTTTTACCGCTGTATCATCCTTACCATCCTGTGAAACTCTGTGAATAAAATATCATGATCTTTTTGGACGAATAAAAGTTAATATGACTGGTGCATTATGCTATGTCTCATTGCACCACTTATCTGCCGTGGTTTGAAGGTCGGGCTGGCAGATCACATGATGCATAGCTTCTGTAAATAGCACAGCTATTCGATACAATGTATCCTGTAAGTACAATCTCTGACACACTGCGCCATGGCGATCCGGGTTCGAATCCCATCAGGGACGGGATTTTTTACAAACTTGCGCATCATTTCTTAGTTACGAATTTTCATATTCGTAAGAATTAATTATTGTAAACGAGGATTCGAGTTAATATTATTATCCCTTTAAAGTCACACTATGCAATGCTTCGAGAGCTTGTTCAGAATTTCAAACCTACAATAATTTTCAGGAGTGTCCATCGCTTGAATGCGAATACAACTTGACATGCCACTGGTAGTTAAACCAAGTAAAGCAGGTCTAGAGAGTACCTGATGTGTCTATATATGAGTCACCTCATGGGAAAACCAACAATTTGCATATGCGAAAACAAAGGCGCAGATCAGCTTCGCGGTTACCGCGAAGCTGATCAGCGCCTTTGTTTTTGCTACTCGGATAGTACAATTCCTCTTCTACTTAAACCCGAAATTTCAAGCTTCTAGCTCTTTTCTGTGCTTGTACAGGTCGGTTTGTGTCGGACCTGTTCAGAAACCACGTTGTTGGTTTTCCCACGAGGCGGCTAATATTTTGGCAAGACGTGATGAATGCAACATTGCCATGCGCGGATCCAGAAAATTTTCTTAGGTGGGGGGGGGGGGGGGGTCCAAATTCCCCGAAGGGGTCTGGCGGAAAAATTCAACATGGCAAAAACTAATGATCTGGCAATTCCAGGAGGGGTCCGGACCCCCTGTCCCCCTCTGGATCCGCCCATGATTGAGGAATTTCCCGCGTTCTCGAGTTCGGTGTCGACTATGTGGTTGGTCAGGCTTCAGTCATTTTCAATAAAATTGTATCAAATGTATCAGTATTGTCGATCCTGACACAAATTTTACGTTATGTGTGCCTATGTCCGGAAACAAGGACAGACAACTTACTATAACTTTAACCCATATTTGACGAATGGATTTTCCCATCATTATCATTTGTGTGAGTCCACTCTCGTTTTTAGGGGCGTCATGAGTGATTTTTAAATTTTATTCAATTTTTCGATGAAAGTTCTCTAAGCAAGCAGAATAGCCCCAGATGGGACGCCGCGTTCTGCGGCGTCCCATCTGGGGCTATTCTGTTTGCCTATGTCCCATAAAAGGGACGCCAGGCTAACTGGAACATCCCGACTAAAAGATACTAGAAAAAAGAAAGAAAGAAAAATACTATACTTGAGAGAGGACATCATCTGGTCGAGTCTTCCAGGCAATTTCTTCCGCTTGCTCATGCTGACCCGGGTTCGAATCTCTGGTCACTCGTCGGTTTTTAAACTGAATATGTTGTTAAAATCACCTCCGAAGAAACGTGAGAATTCAACACCACTTCTTTGGGGTGAAGTAATGCGCAGCACTGGGTTTTGTCCGGTTTAATATAAACCAAATAAGACGTTGGATTTGACTGTATCGCACTAAAAGTTTGCACTATTTTATAAAAAAAGCAACAATACTTCCGTAAGGATGACTTTTAATTTTATTGCGCCGTGTATGGTTTGTGATATTAAGTCCAGTGTTTGTTCAGTTCGATATTTAGTTCAATAAACATATAAATATATACACGTCCTCAAAACATTTTGTGTCTATATTTAGTTTAATCAACAAAACAGGGAATAATTTTCCATTCCAAGCGTATCGATCATTTCAAAATATAACAAAAAAACTTGAGTAAAATGGTCGCAAACCTTAACTTTAATGTTTACATTCCTTAAGTCACAGGTAGATAGTTTTACACATTTACACATGAACCGCGACGTGAGAAAACCGGTCTTCGTGGTTTTCGACCAAGTCCTACACAAACCGGGCTGTACAGTGTACAGTCACAGAAGCTGGTTAGAGGCTGGAAATTTTGGTTTTAGAAAGTAGAGCAATTATACTATCCGTGTAGTGAAAACAGAGGCGCTGATCAGCTTCGCAGTTACTGCGAAGCTGATCTGCGTCTTTGTTTTCGCAAAGGGAAAAATCCGGTTTTCTTGCGATGCGGCTCAGTCATGATTTTATGAATGCGCCATTATTTGTACCTGCAAAAAACCGTGAATCAAAGGAAGTACAGACCAGGATATATAAAATTAGTAAACACTGAAAATCCTGGTATGAGTGACAGATTTCCTACCAAAGGGGCTTGTCCGATAGCATAATTTATAGATGATTTATTTATTTATTTTTTATTTATTTATTTTTTTTTTATGTTAAGCCCCTATCTCACTGGAATGCGACAACTGGAGACTAGTTCGCGAATAGTTCGCGACTATTTCGCGACAAAGATTATTCGATATAAACACAACTTTCACGTTGCAGTCTCATTGAATAGATATTTATGCGACAAATTCGCGAATTTCGGTCTAATTTTGAAAATATATCTCGCGACTGTCGCGCGATGGTCGCGCGACAGTCGCACGACAGTCGCGCGACATTCGTGAGAGTGTCTCACGACTTTCCCGCGAATGTAGCTTATTTTCATTTTAATTCGTACGACAGTCGCGCGACATTCGTGCGAGTGTCGCACGACATTCGTACGAATGTCGCTTAGTTTTATTTTCTCGCCAAATAGTCGCGAGGTTTTCGCAAGACTGTCGCGCGACCGTCGTGCGACATTCGCACGACATTCGTACGAGTGTCGCGAAAATTTCGCATTGTAAATTCGCCAAAATTTCGCGGCGACAGGTTCGCGACACTCGCACGAACGTCGCGCGACCGTCGCACGACAGTCGCGCGACAGTCTTGCGAAATATTTTGGCGAAAAAATTCGCATAAAATTTTTCAACATGTTGAAAACCTTCGCGACCAGTTCGCGACGAGTTCGCGACACATGAAAATTCTCACGACACTCGTGCGACACTCGCACGAATGTCGTGCGAAAGTGTCGCGACTAAATTCGCGAGACAGTCGCGAGGAATTCGCATGCCAGTGAGATACTAGCTTAACACTCAGTGGACCATGTGAAGTAGACCGTCACACCCCAACTAAAATGTACCGCGAATCCTTTTTTTTTTTGCTACAACTATGCATGGTTTTGGGAAACGCACATATCAATCACATTTCGGATAATGGTTAAACCCTAAGTTTTATTTACATGTATCACATGCACATTTTCAACAAATTCCTAAGTCAAAGCCGTACTCCTTTGCAAATATAAAGAATATCTCTTCCTGCTGACATACCATGGCTAGTTATTGTCAGTGTCTAAATGGATATGTGATTTTTTTTTATCAGCGATCGAATATCAAAATCAATAGAAAGTAACGTTAGATTTGATCAATATTGTACAACCATCTCATGATCTTGACTCAACGGAATTTTTCCAGGATGCACCATTACGAAAACTTGCCCATGCAATATACAGAGATTTTTAAAGTTGAAAAAAAATGAAAAAAAAAATCAGTAGAAAATTTTTGATATTTTTCTTATTTTTGCTCAAAACATAGATGGTGGGTACACGTTAGAACCGCCTCACCGAGGCGGTTCTAACGAGTAATCACCATCTATGTTTTGGAGCAAGAATAAGAAAAATAGGTATACCCCTGCAAACCCCAGTTTTACTATATAATTTCATTGCACGGACATGTTTTCCTGATGCAATCCTACTACGCAAACTGTGACAGGTTTGTTGATTTGTAGTTTAACGTCCCATCAACAGCCAAGGTTGTATGGAGACGGGGAATTGGTTAAATACAGACAAGACAAACCCGGTATCTAATCTGCGACAATAGGTTTACAAGGCGAGTGACATAACCACTGCTAGTTAATATCATATCATGAATATAGTATCACCCTCTGTACCCGTGATACAATCAATTATCTTACATCGGGGACTGATACAACTTGACGCGGCGCGTGGTTTAAGATGGAGTCAGGTGAGTTGGCGATTATTTTAATTTTACAGGCATTTATGCGGGGGAGTTTGGGTCAAGAGTTTGCAGAGAAATAAAGTGTACATACCTCTGTTTGCCATCAACAGTATTCTAAACAAAATCTCCTTGCCACAGAAACAATAGTTTTCTCGGCGGAAAATTCCACCATCGTCACGAAAAATGATTGCATTTGCTAATTTCTTCAATCTTTCGTCGCCTATTGACATTTTTAATGTTTCAATATAGACCAAAAACATTTTTTGTTACATACAAGCAGAAAAGGCCGGTTTGTTCACAATATGGTGTTGAACACACACAGGGTAGATCGATTAGGATACAACTTATGAATCAATTACCTCGATACAACTCACGTATAAGACTTTTGGATAGAAAATGATGCCCCTTACGTCGGAGAAAAGAGCAAAAAATGATACTACTTACGTCGAAGACTATTGTACATTGAAAAGCCCACGGACTCGATCAGCTGGCTAACCTGCACTCCGATACACTCCGTGACCTCGTTCCAATTCCGTGACAGCTTAGCATAGGTTGCATTCAAACTATGGTCGAACTAATTATGGATTTCGTAATAAGCTTTTAGCCTCATTATTTGGTAATGGTTATTTGAATTTGTGTTATGTATTTGTAGCAGTGTCATAATTCTTCTGATAAACACATGCGTATCCCGCAGAGTTTAAATAAATTTGGAAAAATCGCACGGTTTTCTTCTTTGTGTCGCTTATTCTACAGTAGTTTCCCCTGATCTATTAATAGATAAGTATTTTATGAATATGCATACTTTTACAATGTGCCAAAAATGATCTAACATAACACAGTTTTTCGTTTCTTTGCATTTTTGCTAGGTTTTAATTTTCAACCAAGGGTTCAATATATCCCATTTCCGTCGGTGCGGAGTTATTGAACGGAACACCGATGGAAATATTCCGTCTACCCACGGACTAGCGAGCCCGAGCGTGTCAGGCAGGGCAAGTTTGCATGTGTTCCTTATATCAACATGTTCCAAGGGCTCAAGAAGTTTTACTTAGTGTGTTTTATTTATTTTCTGACGGTCACGATTTTTTTCTGACTATTTGCCAGTAATCATTGTTAATGAATTTAATTATCATTATTATTATTATTATTATTATTATTATTATTATTATTATTATTATTATTATAATTGAATCAATATTTGACGTCTTTTTAAAATTCTAATATCATATAACTCATCTGGATAACATGTTGGTAAAATGTATACCCCACTAAATTTATAGTAAAATTGGGGTCAACAGGTTTTTACCCATCTTTTCTTTTTTATGCTCCAAAACGTAGCTTGTGGGTACTCGTTAGAACCACCTCGCCGAGGCGGTTCTAACGTGTACCCATAGTCTGTTGGTCAACCTTAGATGCGTTGTGACTAAAATAAATAAATAAATAAATAAATAAATAAATAAATAAATAAATAAATAAATAAATAAATAAATAGCATTCCGTATTACCAACCGTTAAAATTGCACAAATAAGAGACCTTGGAACATGTTGATATGAGGAACACATGCAGACTTGCCCTGCCAGACACACTCGGGCTCGCTAGTCCGTGGGCTTTTCAATGTACAATAGTCTTCGACGTTAGTAGTATCATTTTTGCTCTATTCTCCGACGTAATGAGCATCATTTTCTACCCAAAAGTCTTATACGTGAGTTGTATCGAGGTAATTGACTCATATAGGTAAGTTGTATCCTAATCGATCTACCCTGTGTGTGTTCAACACCATATTGTGAACAAACCAGCCTGACTTCATTATTGTTTTCTGCTTGTGTGTAACAAAGAATGTTTTTGGTCTATATTGAAACGTTAAAAATGTCAATAGGCGACGAAAGATTGAAGAAATTAGCAAATGCAATCATTTTTCGTGACGATGGTGGAATTTTCCGCCGAGAAAACTATTGTTTCTGTGGCAAGGAGATATACTGTTGATGGCAAACAAACAGAGGTATGTACACTTTATTTCTCTGCAAACTCTTGACCCAAACTCCCCCGCATAAATGCCTGTAAAATAAAAATAATCGCCAACTCACCTGACTCCATCTTAAACCACGCGCCGCGTCAAGTTGTATCAGTCTCCGACGTAAGGTAATTGATTGTATCACGGGTACAGAGGGAGGGCCAGCAAAATACCACGAAAAGGCAAGTATATACCATGACAAATTATGTGAAAATTTGAGAATGTTGATTTGGGGAAAAATTAGTGGAACGTCAGATATCACAGCATACCTATTTCAATGTTACCGTTAAAAGTAATATACTGAGTTCCACAACCAACTCAACTTTATTTTAAAGCAATTTTGGATGAACAGTGCTGACTCTCACATATCGTCTCTGAAAAGGGCAAGCCGAATCACAGATTAATTGACTGAAACCCCAAGAAGTTAACCAATGACATAAAACCTTCATTAACATTTTATTCCTTATAGGCGATATTCAAAATATATCAATGCTTGTGAAATTCTGCTTCTTTTATTTGTCGTCATCGCCTGAAATGAGAAGAAAAAATACCCCTTGAATTGCTTTGCCAGGTTGAAAAACTATGCAACTTTACATACAAAGTCATGCATATGCAATGTGCAGAGATCTTTTTCGCTGAAAAAAATGCTGAAAAATTAGATTGTGGGTACACGTAAGGACCGCTTTGCCAAGGGGTATCAAAGGGGTGTCCACAATTTATTTTTGGAACAGAAATAATAATAAATACCATAGTAAATCCCTTTTCCCTCTAAAAGGTGGGTATATTGGGGGGGGGGGGGTATTCAGTGCATGTTTGCATGATGTTTTAATGAAGCCATAGACTCGTCCCTTCCGAACCTATAAAACGTCTCCAAACTGTTAATGATCGCCCTGAGAGTTTGGCTTTAATAAATATTAATTTATTTATTTATTTATTTATTTATTTATTTATTTATTTATTTATTTATTTATTTATTTATAGCTCTATTTGTTGCCATCTTGGATCCAACATGCGTTCAGTGCACACAATCCTTAGTGGAATATACGACAGGTCTGGGCAACGAGGTATCTTTAGATCTCGTGAGTCTCGCGTGAAAAAAACGTGAACTTACATCTTCCGGTGGAACCGTCACAATAGCAACGACAACTGTTGTCACGTGACGAGCAATGCCAACGTTTGTTATGCTTGTGACAATCATCCTTCATGTTTAGCTCACACCAGTGGTCATCAAAGCAATGGTGAGAGTCTGGAATTAGATCATGAGTAGATGACGTAGTAGTAGTAGAAGTAGTACTAGTTAGTAGTAATGGGGGCGCTTTGGCGTCAATTCTAATGACACAGCTCTACATCACTTAATCGATGAGATGTAGATATAATTACGGATACTCGTTTCAAAGTTGAGGCCGCAATTGAGTTAATACCAGAGTGCTCTATTTACTACATATTTACATTTCTGATGCAAAGTCTTACATGCATCTATAGAAATGAAATGCGATTCAAAGTTCCATGAACATCATCGTTCAGACAATGTTCTATCATGTTACATGTACCGTATTTTTCTTCATGTTTGTTTTTTTTTTTTTTTTTTTTTTTTTTTTTTTTTTTTTTTTTTTTTTTTTTGTTGTTGTTTTTCTTGAAACTACTCAATTTAGTCAAGAAATCATACGCACTTATGAAAATTATTGTTACTTTATTTATTTATTTATTTATTTATTTATTTATTTATTTATTTATTTATTTTGTAGTGCATGCAATGCTTTAACTGGTCAAAACATTAATGGTCTTTAACACAGAGCTTGATTTTAGGGCATCTTAACTGCATGCGAACCTTCTGTGACAAGATGTGTAGGCAGAACTTCTCAAGTCCTTCGAACGAGAGTTTATATTTCGAGGTCCCGTCTCCATATGACTTAAGCTGCTGGCAAGACATTGAGATCCGGAAGTAAGTTCAATGTATCTGTATCAACAACCCTCGTGCTAATCACGTGCTTGCTTACTCCTACATGCGCATGTCAGGCTGAATGGTTCCTTACCTGATGGCAGGCACGTGCACTGTCTGGCGTGATGAACATCATGGCAATCAATTCGGAAACCAGCGGGGCATGACGTCAGCTGGCAGTCGGAATCGTGATTACACATCTCCGCGGCTACATAGCCTGTGGATGATACGTATTATTGCATAAATACACTATATCAACAGCCATTTATTAATGAAGAGAAAGCCATTTATTAATATTGCAATTCACGCGCGCACATGCTGTTAATACATGGCTTTTACTTATGCTCGTTGCCGGTCGCCACGCAAAGCACGTGCTAATAATGAGAAACTGAAGACGGCCCGGAATGAGCATACGAATGAAAGCTTTTACGCGTATGAAAATGTGATGAGGCTGTAAAATATAGTGCACCGTTATTTCTTTCGTTTATGCAGAATTTATGCAATAATACCGATCAAAAATGATTTTGTCATTCATTAACATTCGCTAGGTCCCGAGGGGAGTGTTGAAAACCTCGGGCTACGCCCTCGGTTTCATTTAGGCTACGCCCTCGGTTTTCAACAGCCCCCTCGGGACCTAGCAAATCATGTTTGACCCCTATATCATCACGTTAATTTGTCTGTCTCACACATTCCCCCTACACTACAATTTAAACCGGGGATAATGCCCCTATCACATTCAAAACATTTAAACTGGGGGTATACATCATTTTTTTTTTTTATTAATCGTTACTCTAAAAGGTAGATGTGTGTAGAACCATTCGATGTACATGAAATTATTTCTGATTTTCCAGGAATTAAACTTGGCTCGATAACTAAATTCAATTGAATCCTTAACACAAATAATAATTACATTTGGTCTGCTCGTTTAGACATTCGTTTGCTCTGGGCATTTCTTAAACTATACTACGTCAATAAAAAACGCCTCATCGAAAATATTGCATAACTTGGTCAATAGATATACAATATAAACGAAATTAGCATTTTCCTTATTTTTACGTTCTCTCTCATGGTATAACATAAACCGAATTTGGTTAACATGCGCAATTTTCTCAAAACTTGCGTGGGTGCACCATTTTTAAAAATGCATCCTGACGTCATTATACAGACGTTTTTTACGTGAAAATTCTTGAAAGCCTTGCAAAGTTGTTTTACAAACTTAAGAATATCAAAATTTTGAAACCTAACATTACTGTACTACGCGAAGTTGAAATATTGAAAATAACATAGGGACTTTTCACAAGAAAAGAAACAGACGGATTCAACAAAATGATACTGCTCGGTTTCTGGCATTCGAAGTGACTCCCATTATGAAAATATGCCCATATGATATACAGTAATATTTTCAGGTCAAAAATCGATAATTTTCAGGGAATTTTTTTTATATTTTTCTTATTTTTGCTCAAAACATAGATTGTGGGTACACGTTAGAACCGCCTCGCCGATGCGGTTCTAACGAGTACCCACAATCTATGTTTTGGAGCCAAAATAATAAAAATAGGTATACCCCTGCATACCCCAGTTTTACTATATAAAAGTGGGGTTTAAGGGGGTATTCATTGCACGGACATGTTTTCCTGATGATAGTCAGAGACCATCGTTCGCTTTGGTATTGGATTCAATACTATCGATTTTTGTGACCGTACCTCTTTCGCCGACGCTTCTGTAGCAAAATCTTTTTGACGTCGACTTCTCTTATGCTTACGAATTCTATTGATGAAACATTTCAGAAACGATGCCGTTATATTCGGATGCACACCTTGAGTTAATTTTTATAATGAAATCGCATTATTTCAAAGGAATAGCAAAGAAAGGAGCAATGGTATTCTGACGCTTATTTCACTAGACGTCAAATGCACGTTATCCGTAAGGACGTTCGTTTCACGCTGAAAGACAGGAGAAATAACAACAGGAATTATTCTTTGTCAAGTAGTCATGCCAGAATAGCCTTTGAAACTTTTTTGACCATTAACATGATTAAGCGGCGATTACTATTCATTAGCTGCAGTGACGTCAATAACGCTAGAGCACGAAATTCGGTTTTCAAAAAACGTGTTTCAACAACATATGGTCACGTATGGATAGCCCGCTCTATGACATATGTGTTGGTATTGCAAAGGAGACTTTCAGTAATCGAAAGAAGCGATGCCTGATAGACCGGTTTAAGAACAGAATAGGGATTTTGAGAGAGGTGTGCGTTTTCAACAGCATGCAATTTTTCAAGCAGCTGTCTGAAGTTTTGCATTTCTGCTTTCCGAATGCGTAAAAGGCTAGCAAAAGATATGACCAATATTTATAACAATTTAAGTTGTTAATCTTGGCAGTATGACGTGTCAAAGTTGACTGAGGCGTTTTTTGTTGACGTCAGTATATTAGCAGTTAAGCAAAGGAATAGTTCATTATTTGCAAAGCTCACTGTAGAAAGAAAAAAAAAAGAATGACACGAAATATACGAACCAATGAGCGCTAACAGACACAGAACACCCTTCATGTTTACTCTAAGACAAATGTAATGGATTTGAAGCCAGTTCCTTGTAGAAGTAGAAATTGTCACGGTTAAGATAAAGTAATTTCATAACAAGCAATGTAATCTTGTATAACTGAACTTAAAATCTTTATTTAGTTTTCATTTATCAAAGGCACATATTAGCCTGCACAATGAACAGAGATTTTTGAGCGTTAAAAACTGAAAATTTTCAGCTGAAAAATGTTGATATTTTTCGCCGAAGGCTGTTCTAACGTGTACCCACAATCTATGTTGTCCCCGCCCATTGGGGCCTAAAGAAATAGATAGGCTGCTTGTGCCCCCAGGCAAAGCTTAAACGCTACTGACTGACCATCTGATTACAGGTTAACCGCTCAGGTCTGAGCTTGCCCAGGAAAAGTGGTTTCAAGTGAAATCATCCATACATATTATAAGCATTTTTGGCTTGGTTGGATGGTTATATTTCAAGCACTTGTTGGATGTCATGACATCCTCATTTTAGGTAAGAGTCCCATAAAGTGGAGGCAACGTCCCGACATGACCGTAGCTGTTGACTGGGACGTAAAGCATCAATTCAAATAAACAAAAACAATCTATGTTTTGAGCAAAAATAAGAAATATCGGTATACCCCTACATACCCCAGTTTTTCTATATAAAAGTGGGGTTTAAGGGGGTATATATTGCACGGACATGTTTTCCTGATATGTATATAATTAAATTACATACCAGTGTTTCTGTTTCTGATTCTGTCACCGAAGCTAAAAATTGCAATAAGTCTCAAATCCATTGCTGCCGGACAGGCCCCTTGACTTTTCTGGTATATCCAAGTGTTGATACACCGTTGCTATATACTAATCTACTAATCCTGATATTTCGCTTTATACAATGTAACTACAACTGCAGGGGCCTCAGTAGTCTAGGGCCTCAGCTGCAGCAGGGGCCTGAGCTGCAGCAACCGATTTTTCCTTACTAGAAAATTGGGTCAAGACTAGTCAAAACGACATAATTCACATCTCCGCTGTAAGCTTTATCATTAAGCCTGACGTCCCTTTTGTGGGACATAGGCAAGCAGAATAGGCCCAGATGTGACACCAGATGGAACGCGGCGTCCCATCTGGGGCTATTCTGTTTGCTCAGAGCATTTTTATCGAAAAATTGAATAAAAGTTGAAAAATCACTCCTGACGCCCCTTAAAATGA
Organism: Rugalucina vietnamica; assembly: GCA_964017185.1. NCBI lineage: Eukaryota > Metazoa > Mollusca > Bivalvia > Lucinida > Lucinidae > Rugalucina > Rugalucina vietnamica. Next base: position 44,715,605 of record OZ024879.1, read on the forward strand.
AAGTGGACTAACCCTAACGATAATGATGAGAAAATCCGTTCGTCAAGAATGGGTTAATTTTTTGAATTCCAAATTCCAAATTCCAAGTTTATTCATTAGCTCAGGTTATACAATACATGATAACAACATGAGCAGCAATATTATAAGCATAACAAGCACAGTTTTATGGTATCATTAAGGAAAGGAAAGAAAAAGAAAGTGAGAGAGAGAGAGGACAGCTTCTCCAGTCAGAGTTCTAATGAACTCACTAGTTTGTTTGTCAACCAGTATAATGTATATAAATAGGATTAATAGTTTATTTGAGTGTCACATATCAAATACATATACAATATACAGTTTCACAAGCTACAACATATTTGATATCCAGTCTGGATAGACTTATGAGACACTATGGTTTGCAAATGGCTTAAAAACAGAATGTACATATCACAAATTAACAAAATATACAACAAATGAATATAAAACATGGAATAAAGCTAATTAAGAAAGGAAGAACAAAAAGGACTTATTAAGTTCAGACGACTGACGAGGGTAAGCCGCGGGTACAGTGTGGCAGAAACCAATGTCCAGACATCACTACACCCGCCGCCTACCGTCGTCCCCTTAAATGACATGATTATTGTTTATTTGAGCCCCGTGTTGAGTAACAGTATAACATACATAATATATAACATAATGTGAAATATACCACCTATTCTTTTTAGAATAACAATAGACTGTTGTTTGTAAAAACTGAAACATATCTACATCAAATCAAATCATGTTTTGTCTTGCTTACGGTTTTTTTTCCGGGTGAGATGCCTAAGTGTAAGCATCTGATGCCAAGAATCGTGCCCCAATATACGCCGAGAAACTGCCTTATAGGGAGTGGTCCTACAAAGGCCGCTCCCGACGCACACCGAGGTCCGTATTTAAAGAAATGGCATTCAAATATTTAATACAGTTAAAAACTCATAATATTATACAGGAATCGTGCCCCAATATGCGCCGAGAACCTGCCTTATAGGGGATGGTCCTACAAAGGCCGCTCGCGACACACACCGAGGTCCGCATTTAAAGAAATGACTTGCACATATTATTACTGTTAAAACACATATAGTTTGTCGAAGTTGAGGGCCAGTTATATCTGCACTCGGTATACAAAAGGCATCAAACATAGATGATTATTATAGTCTTAAACTTAATTATATACAGGTATAATTTACAATTCTATTTACAATTTAATGTTTGTCGTCTTTGCAGTATTTTGGAACAGGTTTTGGCACACAAACGGACTAGATCTGGGCTAGAAAATAAAAAAACAAACTTATTTTCTAAAGACAGTGAATCAAAGTTTGGATCGAAGTTGATAGCTTGGGCTAAAAGAGCATCCCTCAAATCATCGTATACTTTACAATTCAAAATTACATGTATTTCATTTTCGAGAACATTACAAAACGGACATAAGCGTGATTCTTCGGGTAAACCCTCATAACGACCTGTTTCAATCCTTATCGGTGCAACACCACAACGGAATTTGCTAAAAGCAGATCTGTGACTAACTGGAAGTATAAGTTTGCAGTAGTTTTCGGCGACATAATTTTGCTTAAAAGTCTTGTATAATCGAAGTTTGTTTCTCCCCCTACCAGATGGACCCACGTTACTATTAATCCTAGCTAACCAACCGTTTACAAAATTTTCATAAATGTTGTTTTCAAAGTCAGTTACAAATCGCCGAGATGATGGTATTCCTTCAGTAATACGCGAAAACTGTCCGAAATTATTAGCTGCAAGAAACTGTGAGACAGAGTACATCCAATTTTTACATGATCTACCAGCTTTTTCAAATGCCCATAGAGAAATGCGCTTATTTAGACGGTTATTATTCATTGCGGCTAATTTCGACCAGTAAAGACTAACACTTTTCCACTGACGCACAACGGTGGGCTTCCAAGCCATTTCTCCTGCGACGGCATCGTTAGGTGTGTATTTGCCTACCCCTAAGTAAAATCGCATGGCCCTATTATGTACTGCATCTATACAAGAATACGACTTAATACCCCAAATTGGTGAACTATAACTAATGACTGGCCAAACAACAGAATCATACAGCTTGGTAAATACACTATATGGAACGCCACCGATAATTTTACATTTAGCGATGAGCAATCCAAGGGCTCTACTGGCACTCTGAGCAACGTGTTTGACCATTATATTATAGTCTAAATGCTCTAAATACGACGTCTAAAAAGTCTTGCTCTGGTCCGAGAAATCAAAAACTTGAAGTAAATGCGTGCTTGTATATATGGTTAAGCGAAACGGTTAGTGTCTTGCCTGGTTGATGGACTTCCAAAGCGGGCTATCCTGCAATTCCAATTCTTTATATAATCTTCATACTGGTACTCTTATGAGAATCTGTGTGTGTGTGTGTGTGTGTGTGTGTGTGTGTGTGTGCGTGTGTGTGTCTGAGAGAGAGAGAGAGAGAGAGAGAGAGAGAGAGAGAGAGAGAGCATATAATAAACGTAGCACAACGAATCTACCTACATACGTTTGCTTAATTTGACGTTTAATAAACAGTCGTCAAAATGCAGCAAGATGCATTTCGTACGTCTTATAACTATCAAGCATTGAACTATCTTTGCTTGCTAGGAATTATCGCCAGTAAATATGTCTTGGATTTGGTTTGTGCCTGAATTGGTACTCATAGTGTTACAATATATAATATAACCAAGTCATGAGGGTTACCTAGTTCAAACAAACTATTGAATACAAAGTCCACCTACTATGTACAGAAATACATGTATTACAAAATGTTGAGATTTTTCTTATTTAGAAATTTCGTCGTATCGTACACACAGAAAGCAATTATGACATGTTATTTTACGAAATAATCTGGACCCATGAGGGTATCAATTCCAAATTTATACAGAAAACACGCATATGCTAAAATATCCTTAATTAATCTTTTTATTTAGATCCTCCTTTCTATTGCGGTCACGTTATTGAGTAGTAAATGTCAGTGCAAATCCAATAATTGTATAATGATGCAATTTCATAATTGCGGTCACCTTTTTTGTAGCCAATAATCGTATCATGCTGTGCTCAAATAGCGAATGTGAAATGGTTTGTGGTTTGCGGCCCTTCAATATTAAATATGTGCGTTCTTAATAATGGATTATGAGACAAGATTGCAACTCAATCTGTCAATAATCTCGTAATTTGAGGTTTTGATCTTCCTAACTCTGAGCATTTTTTTAGTTGTCAAACGAGTTTAGGATGGTAAAGGAGACAAACGGATGATATTCGTCACTGTGTTTTGTTGCAATTTTATTAAAAAAGCAAGAGGGTATGTGTTTCGATATTTATAGCTTTTGCACGTGGAGGGAAATGTATTATTGAAAGTATTTGTGTTATTGCACGTGTAAACATATTTAACCAATCAGGAAAGTGCGTGCGTGTTCTTGTTTGATCAACAAATGATTTTGTGTTGCTATGGATATCTAGAGCTTTCTCTGAGAGGGATAACACGTGGTTAAGTTTGTTTCAAGTGTGTTTGCATTGACTTCGTTTAGTGGAATTTTAGCTGTTGTTCTTGTGGGTATCTGCATGGTAAGTAAATACTAGTACATACAGTTTTCCCCCCAAGAAGTCTATTATAATGATGATATACACAAGCGACAAGTAAGTATAGTTTAAGAAAATAGCCAACAGAGCGACATGAACTTGTTCAGAAGAATGGTAAGTATCGATTAATTTTTAGGTTGGACAGGGAAGTTACTCTCCCTTGAGTCGTCTGTTTGCTAGTTGCTCGGCGATATTCGCGCAATTTATTTATAGGTTAATTAGATTTATTTATGCATTTATTTATTTGTTAATCTGTTTATTTATTATAGTGTTTATCTATTAATAAATATGTTACAGGGGACGTCTGGTTTATAGTGCATGTATAAAAGTGGTTTAAGACCTATCACGGATTGTCTTCATGACATTGTCAATAAATTTGCATAGATTTCCTAGCACTTTTTTATTGTTACTGTTCATCAATAGGTTGTATTTATATGTATTTGGATGTCTTCTATAAAACGGTTTAATATAAGAACTACGGCTTTCAGAAAACTGAGGGCACTTAAAAATATAGTGAAATTCATCGCCAATTTCGGTGTCGCAAAAAAAGCACATTCTTTCGTTTAAAGGGATACTAGACCATCTTCCTATCTCTACTGGAAGGCGATGATTTCTAGTTCTGAAGGCAGTTAGTGTTTTCACTTGTTTGTTTGAGAGTACTTTAATATAATCGTTCATTCGAAACTTATCTTTGAAAATGCGATAATTTGTGCCACTTGAAGATTGATCGACAAGGGAACTCCAAGTCTGGATATATTGATCTTGTTGCTTTTGTTTAAAGGATTTTGCAAGCCATTTTACGTTAATTGCTTCATTCGAGGTCCAAATATTTCCGTAACCGTTTCTGTTAACCAAATCTTTCACATTTATTAGCCATTTAGACTGCATTCGCCCCTGTTCGCTTAAAGTTCGTATGGCTCCGTACATGTCTGTAGCTATTTGGTTTTTGCGATTAAAATGCAGTTTTGCCCAATAATTTACTATTCTGCTATTTATTTCAACTGAGAGCGGAAAAACTCCAACTTCGCCATATACCATAAAGCATGGCGTCGACTTTTTTAGGTTTAGTATATATTTAAGGAATTTCAGCTGCACTCTTTCAATACATTTAATATTTCCAAAGCCCCAGAGTTCGCAGCCGTATAATAATATAGGCTTGACCATTTTGTCAAAGAGGTCAATTTGCATATGTATAGGCAGACCTAAGGTTCTAATTTTTCGTAAAAGAGAGAAAAGTGCCAGGTTTGCTTGATCAACAATATGTTTCTTCGCTCTCAGAAATGATCCACTACGTGCTACGTATACACCTAAGTATTTGTATTCTGTGACTATTTCTATTTCTTGATTTTTAAAGAAAAATTTTAAATTCTTAGGAATTCGTCCGCTGGAGAAGACAAGAACTTTAGTCTTCTGTATGTTTACTGTTAGTCTCCACTCATCACAATAGTTTTCTAAAACATTTAGTGTGGTTTGTAGGTCTTCCTTGGTCAGGCCAAATAAGACTGTGTCATCTGCGAAGAGTAATATAAAAAGTTTGGTGTATATATATATGTTTTCGGCGTATGTTTCACATTCCACCGCAGGCGCATTATGTATTTCCAAATAAGTACTTAAGTCGTTTAGATATATTGAAAATAGCAAAGGGGACAGATTTTCCCCTTGTCTTACCCCTGTTTCACATGGGAAGAAAGCTGACGCGCCTTCGCGTGTTGATACCCTTGACTTAATATTATTGTACATGTTCTTAATTATTCTTAAGCATTTACCATTTATTTTAGTTTTTAAAAGTTTTTCTCACAATCCATTTCTCCAGACCTTGTCAAACGCCTGTTTGAAATCAATGAAGGCACAATAAAATTTAGTCTTTTGGCTTTTTGAAATATCTATCAAATTTTGCAATATGAACAAATTATCTAGAGTAGAAAATCCTTCCCTAAACCCTGCCTGACAATGGTCTATTATGTTGCTTTCTTCAACGTATTTAGTGATTCTAGTATTTAATATGGAAGTAAATAATTTGCCAAGGCAACTGAGAAGCGTTATAGGTCTGTAGTTTACGGGATCTGTAATTGAGCCTTTGTTTTTATAAATTGGGATTATGTCTCCAAGTGTCCAACTTTCAGGCACCAAGCCCGAGTCAAAGATTATATTGAACAATTTGGTGTATACACTTGCCATTATATTTATTGTTGCTTTAATATGCTCGTTTAGTATACTATCTGTGCCACTACTTTTATTGTTTTTGAGATTTTTTACTGCTTTTATTATTTCATTGTCAGTAAATGGTTGATTTACATAATTGTTTATATTTTGAGAATGCTGTTCATTTATAGTATCGTTTTCTGAATGAGTGTTTTCGCTCTCTTCTTCATTAGATCGATTTATATTTTTGAAATAGTTGTATAAATCTTGCAATGGTGCCATACTCTTGTTTTTTTCGTCTGTTGAATTTATCAGTTTCCAATATTCTCTAGGTTTTGCATGTTTAAGAGTTTTTAATTTTTCAATTTTATGATTTTTATATCTGCGTACATTTTTTGCCATTTTGTTTTTGTACTCCTTGCTGACCGCTTTTAGAAGAGTTTTGTACTGTAGAGTTTTATGTTTATTGTACATTTTTCTTATTTTGTGATAGGTGCTGCGCGCTTCGCGGCATTCAGCATTGAACCATGCTTTTCTTTGGTAATTTTGCATGACATCCTGTGTATGCTGTTTTTTCCGCCCAAAAGAAGATAGGGCTGTGTTTTTAAATAAGTTCTCTATCAGATTTACAACTCGGTCTACCCCTAGTGAATTTAAGTTGTATCCTGCCGCCATTAAATCTAAAGATGCTTCAATGTTTAGTATTTCTCCATAATCTAGGTTTGAGGCGAATGATTCTTGTTTTGAGTCATCCCACAGTTTTATGTCTGGAGTGCCACACTTAAGCGTTTCTGTGCGTGCGTTTTGCGTGAGACAATGTATGTCAATTTGTAATTTTAGTGCGCAGTGTGCATCAGAAAACAGAGAGTCGAATTCTAGCACCTCAAAGGACGAAAACATTGGAAAATTATAGGCTGATGACACGATATAATCAACTGTGCTTGCATTTTTACAAGTTAACTTGGGTGCATCAAGACGTCCGTTTAAAATAAAAAGGTTGTTGTTTTTGCAGAACTCAATCATTTGGTAGCCATAGGCATTTGTTCTTGTATCAAGATTTTGTCTATTCAATGTAATGTTATTTTGTTGTAAAACTTGAAACATATGCATGTTTTCTGCGTATAATGAGTCGTGACCTTGTAAATCAAAAATAAACTCGTCACATTTTGTATAGTCACACAGTTTAGCAGTTCTCGAGTTAAAGTCACCCAAAAGAATTACATGTTTGCTTGTACCACATACTCTATCTATTTCGTTTTGCAATTCAAGGTATGGGTCGGCATGGGCGTATTTTGAACCGTGGGGCGGTATATAGATCACTCCACAGACTAAATTGTCGCTTGTTTTTAATATCTGTTTGGAAATTTCAAACCAAAACACCAACTTACTTTCTGCTTTTCTCACATGTATAAATGGTTCGTATTCTTCCTTTATTAGGAGCGCTATGCCCCCCGACCTATACCTTGCAATTGATCTGCGCCTTTGTTTTAGCCTAGGCGGATTGTTGGTTTTCCCATGTAGCGGCTAATATAACAAAGTCAAGAGCCCTGGCTTGGGCTATGAGCAAATGTTTTGACATGTAGACTGACTTGTGGATAGGTACCTTCTGTCCCAGCCTCTTCGACAATCAGTTAGTTTCGTCAGGCTTTGTATGATCATTCTCTTGATTCTAGTCTGACATGTATTCACAGGACGACACTATCTAGTCTGACATGTATTCACAGTACGACACTATCTAGTCTGACATGTATTCACAGGACGACACTATCTAGTCTGACATGTATTCACAGGACGACACTATCGAAGTCTAAAGTTCGCGGGGTTACGAGTAACGTAGCACATGTAGCCGATATCGCACTGGGTGCGCAAATTGAGTCCTCCGTCAACCCACCCATCATTAGTATTCATTTTATATTGACCATTCAAATCAGCACATTATATAGCTAACGGTCAATGACGGGGTTAGACAAACAAACCAACATGTGCTTTTTATAGGTAAATATACTCAATAAATATAGGTGCAAAAACACTTGTTAACTTTGTCTAAGGAAATAGAGGTGGGCGTGGTTATACCCTGCTGGCGGAGGAGTCAATTTACACAACATGACCATACATAGCTGATTACTGGTTAACCGCTATAGTCACCCAAACATTTTAGCCTACGTGGGTAGTTATACTTGAAGCACCGTTTTTTTGGATGTCATGACATTAATTTTTGGTAAAAGTCCCATAAAATGGAGGCAGCGTCCCGACATGACCATAGCTGTTGACTGGGACGTTAAACATGAATGCAACCAAACACTGAATATGGCGGAAATCACTTTCCTTAATCAACAGCCTTGGGTTTCATTTGAGATGCCTCCCCCCTCTCTGACCGGAAGATTTCTTCGTCATATAAGCCTGGCGTCCCTTTTATGGGACATAGGCAAACAGAAAAGCCCCAGATGTGACGCCGCGGAACGCGGCGTCCCATCTGGGGCTATTCTGTTTGCTTGGAGGAATTTCATCGAAAAATTGAATAAAATGTAATAAAGTTTCCTTTTAAAAGGAAAGTCTCGCCCGTGTTGATCAATTTGTAAGGAGTTATATCAGAAGTGTAAGTATAAAATGATTGAATTCTATGTACCTAACATTGCAAGGTTATCATCGCATTATAAACAAACTGTTTAAATAGACCTGAGCAGTGTGTATGTTTGAAGGATTTGATAAACCAGATGACCAATGGTCTTGTAAACGTTCACCCGAGATTTGGTATATACTCAAATACTTTCATACATATCCTTATATATAGCCTTGGGCCAGCAACAGACAACCCTGTGGGGCCTAAACTTTTTCATAAGCATAAATATGTCCATTTGCCTATCCCCAGCATGTTTGATCTCATAAATGACATTTTACCAATTTTCACCATCCCAATGCATGGGCAACCTAAGCTCACCTTGCTATAAAATAGGTCATGGTCATCCCAGGGTCAAGATTTGGATATACGTTGTACAGCTCCATTACCCGATGTTTCATGCCAAGTTTCTGATTCTACAGAAGCAGATTTTAATTTTTATTTTGCTATCAATAGCCACGGCAGCCATCTTGGTCATGTGACCCGAATCATTTATATACTTCTGTTCTTATTTCGTAAAAATTCTATATGAAATTTGGCTTTGATTGGACACACGGTTTAATCACCAGCAGTTTCATCCAAATCGCCGGTTCCAGTTGCAACACGTTACGGTAGAACTGTGAAACGACCGCAGAAACTAAACCTTTGAAAAATTTGACATTATTCATACAGGATAGAGACCTGATAAATGATTCTAAAATACATTCATACTGTAGAGAAACCAAGTGTGTATACAATGTGTTTATTTTGTAACGCTAGCCGAGCAATGCCACAGAAACCCCGTCGGTGGAAAAGCATGTTCATCCACCAAGGGTGGTTTACTGCGCTATATACTCAACACTTACTCGATTCACAAAGTTACGAGTTTGAAATTTGCATATTACAAGCACTCAGCATGCGGCTGCACCAACGTATTTTTCCAAGGGAGGCTATCCCGTCACATTACTCCCCCCTCCGAGAAGACTCGTCCCGAGTCTTGGCCTGGGGACTACATGGGTAAGGCAACCTCGGTCTGGCAGTAGTCATTATCCCACCGCTGCCACCAAATGTAGCGAACAGCCGAGCCAAGAACAGCAAACCCTGTCAGTGGAAAAGCATGCTCATCCATCAAGGGTGGTTTACTGCGCTACTTACTCGATTCACAAAAGTTACGAGTTTGAAATTTGCATATTACACGCACTCAGCATGTCGCTGCACCAACGTATTTTTCCAAGTGAGGCTATACCGTCGCAATCCAGTGTTAAGGATTATACTCTCCAGTGCACACGTACAGAACTCGAGTTCTGTTCAACTTTATGTTCAAAATAATTTTCATAAACAATATCAGTTCTAACTCATATCAGTAACTCACAGAATTCAGGAACATTCATTCTACTGAGACCCACAGCTTCAAAATACAGACTAAGAGCTATGGTACCATACAGACAGTTAGCTTTTTACAGTGACAGTCAACCGGCAGTGAAGCAAAACAAGACAGTTTACCGTTTAAAGTTTATTTGATCGTCACATTATATATACATAAAGCTATACACACTTTACTACTTAAAATGTGCATCATAAAGTTTGACTTTAAAGACAGTATAATTTACAGTGCATAACAAAACCATTTCTTAATGTTACAAATGTTAAGCATTTGCACATGGTCGTGCCTAAAAGTTATTTGATGCAGTATTTCATTTTTGCTCATTCCAAACAAAGAGGGATATACAATGCATTTTTTGCTTATTGCTAGGGCCGAAACGACTCGTCATTATTGTATGCTCTTGTCTTGTATAATTTTATGTATACGATAAATCAAGTGCAGCAGCAAGTTAATCCGCCTCTAGTGTCTAGTCGTCGTACATTACAATAATAAACAAAATTGTCAAAATTTCAACATTTTGAGGAAAAGTATTCTATTCATGAGTCCCCGCTAGGACCGGTAGTAACATGCGTGACATGCATCTATGTTTGCACATCTAAACTGACTACTACGCCGAGAGACCTTCTGTGCGCGGTGAGACATTCCATGATTCAACCGGAAGCAAGAAATCTTGTATCTTGTATTTTAATCTTGTATCTTGTATTTTAACTCTGAACCTAATAGTCTCGTCCCCTGTCGAGGACGAGACAAAAATCACTCCTGACGCCCCTAAAATGAAAGTGGACTCACCCAAATGATAAAGATGGGAGAATCCATTCGTCAAATATGGGTTAATGTAACCATACTCAGTGTTTCAAACATTTACAACCGCATTTAGACATAGTGGTTTTCGTGACAAATTCTGCGCTTATCAGTACAACTAAGTACATTCGTACTATGGTCAAGGTTTTCAGTATCAAGTGAAAATGAAGGCGATTGTTTGTCTCGTATTCTGTTTAGGTTTGTATGTTTTTCAGTTGCTTTCTCATTCTAGTGCTCACCCCTCCTGTCATTTTCGATTTCTTACTTTGTAAACATGGTAAAAGAAGTTAAGTAGAATTACATTGAAACCACTGGCCGAGTACCTCTATCCCTATTCCATTTGAACGAACGAAAGTCGGATAATTTTGTTCTGTCCGGAGTTATCCTGGCAGTCCTGCGCCTGTACCTATGACCGAACTTGAGCGCGGTTTTGAGTACAAAATGCATTCGCGAATAATACGTGTACCTTGTGTGGCTACGTGTGTGACACAGCTTTGTCATTTCGGATTGTCCTTTATGGACGAATAGCGATTAAGGGCTTTTAAGATGTGATATTTCATACTGTCTGCTCTTTGTATTTCCACCAAAAACACCAACAAATATCTTTGAATTTTTCAAACATTCCATAAAAATCAGCGTCGATTTGTTATCATTTGACACGTGCTCTTTTCAGCGTGTGTCGTGGCGGAGCAATGCCATTACGACCATGACTGCAAAATGACCACGTGTGCGGACGGATTCCGGGTCGACTGCCATCATATCTACCTCCATGACTCCCAGGGACATTCTACAGGGGACGTACGTGAATGCACGTGTAGATCAACGAGTAAGTACAATACTGGTGCAAATGCGACTGGAAAAATAGGAGTAGATGTTCTACGAGGCTTGACATCTTGGATTTAAGTCGAAGAAAAATAGTACTATTCGTGTAGCGAAACCAAAGGCGCTGATCAGCTGTGCAGCTACTGCACAGCTGATCTGCGCCTTTGGTTTCGCATATGCAAATTGTTTGGTTTCTCATGCGGCGGCTCATTTGTTACTTTATGCCAATATCTTCGTCTTGTTATGTGTTTGTTTTAAAATCCAGATTTGCCAACTAGGATAACCCTGCATTACTTTGATGGACGATATTCAAGATGTAATCCAAAATGGCTGTCATTTCTTTAAATCGCTCTTGTACCGAAAACGCATGCGAACGCAACATAAATTTTATTCGCTCAACGGAGTATTTTTGTAATGTATACCCCCTTAAACCCCATTTTTGTATAGTAAAACTGGGGCATGCAGGGGTATGTCTATTTTTCTTATTTTTGCTCCAAAACATAGATTGTGGTACTCGTTAGAACCGCCTAGGCGAGGTGGTTCTAACATGTACCACAATCAATGTTTTAAGCAAAAATACGAAATATATATATATATAAAAAAAAAAAATCCAATGATTTTTTTTTATTTTTACAGATGAAAAAAATCTCTGTATATTGCATGGGCAAATTTTCATTATGTTTTCAGGTTACCATCCCCCATGTTTTGGGAGTGACCAGTGGTGTATAGATAACATGTCCAGTCATTACTGTCGTGACGATCACGGTAAAAGGTGGCACTGCTCGCCGAATGACAACCAATGTCATTGCTACTAAAACCGCCGGTCTCCATATTGCCGTAAGTATATGAGTAAACTCTGACAGTGTTTTATGACAATAGATAGAGGGGGTTTTGGAGCATGTCTAGTTTTGATCTGATTCAGCTGCTTCTTTGCACCACAGACATGCCAATGTTACTCTTACGGAAACGGCCAGATTTTAAATTGACGTGAATGTATGGATAAAACCCGGCACTGTGTTGGGAATGACTGATGCTGTTTAGACAATATCTAGTCGTTTATATTACCCTTGTTATTTAAACCGCAGGACTTGGTACTGCCGTAAGGGGTAAAACTCGGCACTATCTTGATAGTGGGCATTAGTGTGTAGATATTTCCCTAAATGTTATTAGTATTGCCTGGAGCACTGCTCACCATACGACAACCAATGTCATTGTTACTAAAACCGCCGGTCTCTATGAAAGTGTCATAACTATGGGTGTAAAATACGGTATTGTCTGGGACCGTCGGTGTATAGATACATGTAGATAACACGTCTAGTTAATATTGTCACGATCACGGTAAACGTTGACACTGCTCGACACAAAATATTCATAACCAAAATCATAGTTCCCATGGTTACTGAAACCGCCGACTCATAATTGTCGTATGTACAATATATGTATATGGGTAAAACTTGACGCTGTTTGGACTGGCGTGATCGCCACAGGATAACCAAAACTATGTTTTCCCTGAAATACTTACTACTTTATCAGGATGTATTGCACGTGCTCGTTTATCGTTCGTTCACATTTAGAATGTTGCAAGTCAAAATATATCCAGGTTCATCTCTCTATATATATTTTCAGATGATTTTTTTGTGTTGCTGCCCTTCACTAGCCTCTCAGCGAAGAACTCTCGATGATATTATTTTGCTTGTGAAGTATGAAAAGAATGAATAATGAAATTTATCTTTGTTTATTATTTGGTACCATCCTACATAATCTCGTAAACGGACCTGAGGGCCACAAAGCTATAGAAAGAATAGAAGATATGGAGATTGATGTAACTACATCAGAAATCCAACATACTGCATATGCGAAAATAAAGGCGCAGATCAGCTGTGCAGCAACTGCACAGCTGATCAGCGCATTTGTTATGCTACACGGACAGTACCATGCCTCTGCTACTTATATCCAAAGTTTCAAGCATCTAGCATTCTTCTGTGACAATACAGACCGTTTTGTGTCGGACCTGGTCGGAAACCCAAATTGTTGGTTTTCTCATGCGATTTAAAATTCCAAACTAAACATCAGATAGGAAAGCAAGTACAGCACAAAACAGCTCAGCAATGTTACAACACGCATGAAAAGCAAGATTACTAGCTATTACCCAAAAAGGTAGCCACCGGCCAGCATCAATCAAATACAAAGACGACGAGTACAACAGACAGGTAAACAAAATAAACAGAAAACATGGAGATACAAGTAAATCACAGCAGAATCGTTTTTTAACGATTTCTTTGAGTGAAAATAGATGCAGTCCTTTTCTCTTCTTCCCTATATCTAAACATTCTTTTTTTACTTTCACTTATTGGTGTATATTACTTTGCTCTGCTCTTTATTCTGCTAAATTAATATGTAACACGTATTTAGATTGAGGTGATGTTTTAATCATTGAAAATGTTTTGGTAAATTATTATTGCGGAGGGCGTCTTGGCCAACATGCCTCATTGTTATAATGCAATGTCAAAACCAAACAAAAACATCGCATTGTGTTGTTTACAGAATAAAATGATCATTTTAAATACATTCAACATTCAGTAGTTGCCGCACTGGAGTGCTGCTGTAGCCAGAACATATTCCCTTATAAATTATGATTACGGTGGCCATTTTGGCCACCATCGTGTTTCGGTGTGATAAAATTATAATGGTGGGTCAACTATGTTTATAAAAACAACGCTTACTTTTGCCTTTTACAGCATAAATTGAACATTCTGACAACAAAACATTGCGTGAATGCAGCACTGGAATGCTGATTTAATCAGAGATGACCTTAAATATTATGATTATGGCGGCTATCTTTGCCACCATCTTGGCTCGTTGTTATTATGCGGGAATTAAGACTAAATCATGGTGTTCACAACATTTTACGAGGCAAATGCCATGCGTTTGGTTTTCAAACGCATGGCATTAGGTAAATGCAGCACAGGAATTGTGTTTTAATAAGAGAATGCGTTCTTTGAAATTATAATTAAGGCGGCCATCTTGGTCGTCATCTTTCCCAGGTGTTGTGATGTAAACCAAAAGATTTTTAAAACTATTACATGTGTGTACAACAAAAATGGACATAAAAAGCTCAAGTCACCGTTTATGGGTATATTCAACTGTGTGATACTTTTTTCTTGTTTATGGCGGCCATATTGGTCGCCATCTTGTTTTGTTTCCAAAACGCCTGAGCCAGGGTCGCATCATGCAGTTTCTGAACTAGCATGGTTTACTAAACTGGAAACCACAATAAAATTTCATGCGGCACCACCTTCCAGGTTGTGCTGATCATAACGAAAACTTGCCCAGCAATACACAGAGATTTTTAAAGTTGTAAAGCCTAGGTTACATTTGGCCTACGATTAGCTTGCGATGATCGTACGATGCCATTTTTGCACTTTCGCGCGATCTCCGCAGGGTGACCCTACGATGCACCTACGATTCTACGGCTTCCTACTATCTCCGTAGCCTCTACGATTTTGTAGTAGTCTGCACTTTTACAAATTTTTAAAAATCGTAAGACCGTAGCCCATAGACATGTCGTAGGTAGCATCGTACCGGCGCCGTACGGGCGCCGTACGGAAACCCTGCGATGATCGTGCGGTCACCGCAAGGTTTTTCTGATAATTTTTGGACTAAAATCGTAAGATAATCGTAGACCTTTACGATGATCGTACGACATCCGTACGGCTATATCGCAAGGTTATTAAAATCGTACGGATATCGTGCGGTCATTATATACGGACATACCACGGTGTCCGCACATTTATCATGCGGCCGCCATGTGACTGCTATGCATTTTTGATGGGATATGGTTGCATTTTACCATTAGGTTTCAATAGGACCGCTTGTCTTTTCCTTTCAGGGGAGCCATGACACACTGTGAGGTTGTACACGTTTGGTAGTACACGAAAGACGGGCGGACACCTAACATCGCACGACTATCGTAGGGAGACCGCAAAGGCTCAGTCAGAAATCGTAGGGACTCTCATGGACATCGCACGGGCTGCTTACGATTTCCACTTAAAGTGTGCGGAGACCCTACGATTTCCCTACGATCTCCGTACGGTTCTGACTCGGAAAATCGAAGAAAGCCAGAACAAGAAATCGCACGATGCCCACATGAATGTCGTAGCCCATTATCACCTACGATGTCTAAAATATCGTAGGGAAAATCGCAGACCGAAAAATCGTACGATGATCGGGGCACATGTAACCAACTAGGCATGACCCCTTGCGGACTCCCTACGATCGCTGTACGATTTTTGTTCCAAAACAATCATACAAAAATCGTGAGGTGACCGCACGACCATCGCAGGGTCTCCGTGCGGCGCCCGTATAATGACGTACGACGGGTCTACGGACTACGGTCTTACGATTTTTAAAATTTGTAATCGTGCAGACTATTACAATATCGTAGATGCTACGGAGATCGTAGGATGTCGTAGAATCGTAGGGATATCGTAGGGTCACCCTGCGTAGACCGCACGAAAGTGCAAAAATTGGCATCGTACGATCATCGCGAGCTAATCGTAGGCCAAATGTAACCAAGGCATCAGTCAGAAGTCCAAGCGACTCCGTACGATATCCACTTTAAGTCTGCGGAGACCCTACGACTGCCGTACGACCGCCTTGCGTTTTGTATCAGAACGTGCAGGGACTCCGTACGGATATTGCACGGGCTTCGTACGATATCCACTTTTAATCTGCGGAGACCTACGACTACCATACGATCGCCTTGCGTTTTTCAATCAGAACGTCGACAAAAGGCAGATCATGAAATCGTACGATGTCCGTATGAATTGTAAGCACATACGTCGTAGCCCACGATCACCTACGATTTCTAAAAAATCGTAGGGAAAATCGCAGACCGTAAAATTGTACGATGATCGGGGCAAATGTAACTCAGGCTTAAATAATGAATATTTTCAGTAGGAAATTTTTGCTATTTTTCTTATTTTTGCTCAAAACATAGATTTTAGGTACACGTTAGAACCGCCTCGCTGAGTACCCACAATCTATGTTTTGGAGCAAAAATAAGAAAAATATGTATATCCCTGCATATCCCAGTTTTGCTATATAAACGTGGGGTTCAAGGGGGTATGCATTACACGGACATGTTTTCCTGACGGCAACTGGACTATATGTATATGAATAGCAAACCGAGGTTTAAACATTTAAAACAATCGTTGGTTGGCATAAGTGCTCGTGTATTCAAACTTTTACAGGACAGTTTTTGCATGTAAGATGCGTGACTAATATTTCAGAAATAAAATGAATTTAAATGCTAGACTAATACATATGAGCTGTGCATACGAAACCAACAATTTGGGTTCCGACCAGGTCCGACACAAACCAGGTTGTACAGTGACAGCATAAAGCTAGAAGCTGCTTGAAACTTTTATATACATGTAAGTAGAAGAGGAATAGTACTATCCGGTTGGCAAAAACAGGCGCTGATCAGCTGATCTGCGTCTTTGTTTTCTCATATGCAGATTGTTTGTTTTCTTGTGCAGCGGCTCATGACCCCGGCATTCAGTTAAAAACTGAGACAGAATTCACCTTTGCTGCACACGATGTTGATAGCAAAAAGGCAAAAAGTGTTTTCGGACTTTTTGGTAAGCTACAGGTCATTCATACTTAAAACCACAGAATTTGGATGTGCCGTGTATTTGGAGGTCGCTCTTATCTTAGCTGGCCTTTACAAAATAAGGACCCATAGCTCACGATTTGACGGTGCAGAAATGTTTATATCAGTTAAGCCTGGTATCCTTTTTATGGGACTAAGGCAAACAGTGTAGCTCCAGATGCGACGCCACAGAACGCGGCTTTCCATCTGGAACTATTCTGTTTGCTTAGAGGAATTTAATAGGATTTTAAAATCACACCTGGAGCCCCATATAATATTAAAGAAAGTCTACTCGCCCAAATGATAATGATGGGCAAATCCATTCTTTAAAATGGGTTAAAACAGTCTGCAGATACTACAAACTTTTTGGTCTAGTTGATTGTAACAATATCAAGGAACTGTTACACGATCAAGAGCACATTACATCATGACAACATTTCCATGTAATGTATACCCTCTTATACCCCACTTTTATATAGCAAAACTGGGGTATGCAGGGGTATACCTGTTTTTCTTATTTTGCTCCAAAACATAGATTGTGGGTTCTCGTTAGAAACGCCTCGGCGAGGCGGTTCTAACGTGTACCCACAATATATGTCTTGAGCAAAAATAAGAAAAATATCAAATTTTTTCAGCTGAAAATTTTAAAGCTCAAAAAATCTCTGTATATTACATGGGCAAGTTTTAGTAATGAAATGCTGCTTGGCTTCAGGACACGAGGTTATATGTTTGGGCTCAGCTCAGCAGAGACTAAAAATTACCCTTCTCAACGTGGCTGAATATGTCTGGGAACAACTGGCCATGGATCATTCTACTCCATTGCAAGTTGTTCCCAGACACACATGTGAATCATACAGCTTTCTACTGATTTTTTCTGCGTTGGATAACCCTGTGTGTTTAACGTCGGTGTTATGAGATGACGATTTTATGACGCCACGTGCCAACTGGACAGACGAAGTTTTTCTGCCGGCGGCCAGGTCCGATGAAAACGAGTTGTACCGAGGAAGGGTAGAAGTTTGCCTTTCGAATTTCAGTCTAGGCAAACTTTTGAGTCGGATTGTACATGTATATGAAATATAGGACGTAAACAAAGTAGATGAACAGCTAAACCAGGCCACACACTAGTTTTCACATCACGCTTGCAAATGGTTTGATTTGGTAATGGCTTACCGGCTCCATTTAACGATGCCTCAGTCATGTCGGGAATGAGCCACCGCTTCCTGGGTATCAACCAGTACCGTAAAGTGTTCCCAGCGGTCACATGAGGTCATAATGACGTCATATCAACGTCGATGCGACGTCATGACGTTGCATTGACGTCGATCTGACGTCATTATGACGTCATGTGCCTGCTGGGTTTAACGGGTCTTGCTCAAGAGACTACACGGCGGAGGCAGGTGTATCAAATGACAAAGGGATATTCTGCTAGTCCAAAAGCACGCTAAAGAACCACTGTACTCTGAAAATGCATCCGTTTGGGGCTGTACCAGCAGATTGGGGCCAGTTTTGTTGTTTTTTCTTTTCTACCGGATAATCCAAAAAGTATTTATGTTTACATATTCAACTTTAAAACTATTCTATGACAGGGTACTATTCACTGATATACCCAACTTTAGACAGCGTTATCTCCGCGAAATCTTCTTTTCAATATCACTCAACTTGAACCAGGTTAACAAGGTATATATGGGAGGCGTGAATTTACGACTATCGGTCAATTGCCTTTACGACTTAGTCATAGAGAATTTCGGACTAGGTCATAGAGAATTCACACGGGGTATTAGAGACATTCGGACAAAACACACATATTCGGTGTTTTTTAATCATTTGTCACAAGGGCGTGATGTGTGGAAGCAAGAAGATGTAAACCAAAATGTTGTGATTTGTTTCTAGCATTTATATATGAGCCGCCCCATGGGAAAACCAACAATCTGCATAGGCGAAAACAAAGACGCAGATCAGCTTCGCGGTAACCGCGAAGCTGATCAGCGCCTTTGTTTTCGCTACTCGGATAGTACAATTCCTCTACTACTTAAATCCGAAACTTCAAGCTTCTAGCTCTTTTCTGTGCTTGTACAGGCCGGTTTGTGTCGGACCTGTTCGGAAACCAAATTATTGGTTTTCCCACGAGGCGGCTCATTTATATATGGCACAAAATCTGAATATACATGTGAAGTTTCACCGAATGCGGATCCAGTATCAGGTATTCATTTAAGCCACCTCGTGGGAAAACCAACAATGTGTTTCCGAACAGGTCTGACACAAATCAGGCTGCACAGTCACAGAAGCAGGCTAGAAGCTTGAAATTTTGGATTTAAGTAGAAGAGGAATTGTACTATCCGTGTAGCGAAAACAAAGGCGCTGATCAGCTTCGCGGTTACCGCGAAGCTGATCTGCGCCTTTGTTTTCGCATATGCAGATTGTTGGTTTTCCCATGAGGCGGCTCATTTAATTAATTTTGTACTTTCGAAAATAAATGTAGTATTTATGGTTCTTGTAAACCTTTTGGCTTTAAAAGAATCTGAACATTTCGAGGCAATAGTGACCGCGAACGTTATATTTAGAATGCACGTTGAATGCCACAGTTTGTCAGTTTGTCATGGTTCCTTTACGGACTATGTATATGTTACATTTCGACTTTCTGTATATGTTCCTTTCGGACATTGTAGCGAAATAGACAACCAACATTAACCATATAAGCCTCGATCCTCCAAGAAAAGGGGATTCCACATATGAATAGAGAGATAAAGGTCAATTTAACATGAAAAAATGTCTCTGTCAAGTTGGAAACAAAACATATGAACAGTATCTTCTATTATGCCGTTTTTCCTGTCCAAAGTCCTGGCAAATCTGGACAAAAAAACTCTCTCATTTCAACCCCATCCGACAGTCATCATCAATCAGCGTAAAGGAACACATACAATTTGCAAATTTTCTATGGCTTAGTCTGAAATTCTCTTTGACTTAGTCGTAAAGGCAATTGACCGATAGCCGTAAATTCTCGACTCCCATGTATACCTTGTTAACCGAATGTGTCACTGTTGGTGATAGATATCTGAGCATGACAAAGACAAAGTCCTTATCTTTTAAGTTGCCAATGTACAAGAAAACAGAACTTTACGCATTCCTGCAATGAATCTGCGTAGCTACAGATTCTGTAGCTGAAAACGTGCGGAAGGATTTAAATAAGTAATAACTTATAGCTGATTATTGAAACTAGAGTTTTAAGCGATAAAGCGAACATGGTGCGGGCGCTGTTGAACTTGGGCATCCGGACACGTTTTTGCTGTTTGTACTTTACAGTCGTTTTCTTTCTCCTGACGGTCAGTCTGAAGATCACGGTTCTGAAAGCATAAACGTACATCAGTTTTGCGCAGACAAAGAAAGAATTTCGCAAGATGAAGATACTTATATGTGTTGCTCTGTTGATAGGTTTGTATTTTTGGTTCATTGTTTTCGTTTTTTTATCCCATCCTGATACATTCTTGCGTATGATTTTAAGTGACTTTTACATTTATGCTATAATCAAATTTATTCTGATGTATATAGTTTTAAGAACGATTCAGCAATAACTAGGAACCAATATAATCATAGTTCCCAAACCAGAAAAATAGAAATAGTGAATAATAAAAATACATCTAGCATACAACCGAGACGCAATGTAGATGAAAGTCAGGATATATCTCGGCTTCCCAGGGTGCAATGTAGAGGAAAGCCAGGATATATCTCGGCTTCCCGGGGCGGAATGTAGAGGAAAGCCAGGATATATCTCGGCTTCCCGGGGCAGAATGTGTCTATGAAACTACCGATAAGTTGTATCACAGAAGGCCGTGTATAAAGTACTTATTGGCGTGATTAATCCTTTCGTTATCCAGTTTGCGTGGCCGCGGAGTTCTGCCATGATGACAGTGACTGTAGCGACACAGTGTGTGCCGTCGGCTTCCGACCTGACTGTCACCATATCACTAAGAGTAACATCGACTCCTACATATGTACATGCAAGACTGTAGGTAGGTACAATAATGTATGAGCCTTCGCATGAGAAAACCAACTATTTTGGTTTCCGACCAGGTCTGACACAAATCGACCTGTACAGACACAGGAGCAGGCTAGAAGCTTGGAATTTCGGATTTAAGTAGAAGATGGATTGTACTATCTGTATAGCAAAAACGAAAGCGCTGATCAGCTGTGCAGTTACTGTACAGCTGATCTGCGTCTTTGTTTTCGCACATGCAGTGTGTTCATGCGCGGATCCAGAAAATTTTCTCAGGGGGTCCAAATTCCCAAAAGGGGTCTGACGAAAAATTTCAACATGGCAAAAAATAATAATCTGGCA
Organism: Rugalucina vietnamica; assembly: GCA_964017185.1. NCBI lineage: Eukaryota > Metazoa > Mollusca > Bivalvia > Lucinida > Lucinidae > Rugalucina > Rugalucina vietnamica. Next base: position 44,736,939 of record OZ024879.1, read on the forward strand.
ATTCCAGGGGGCGGGGGGGTCCGGACCCCCTGTCCCCCCCCCCACCTCTGGATCCGCCCATGGTGTTGGCTTTTTTTTTGCGACGGTTCATATTATAATTATAAAGATATAATGATGAAAAGACTACATGTCGCCTAAAGCGCAATTTTCAATGGTTTCAGCCACCCAAGTCCATCGGTTATAGCTGGCGCCAGGTATCTTGACGCTAAACAATCCATCGGTTATGCACTTTACCAATATCTCCGTAGATTATATACCCTGCTGGTATATACATAAAATATAAATAAACAAAAATGAGCAACCTATTGGGAAAACCAACAATGTGGTTTCCGAACAGATCTGACACAAATCAGGCTGCACAGTCACAGAAGCAGGCTAGAAGCTGATCTGCATCTTTGTTTTCGCAAATCATACAGATTGTTGATTTTCTCACGAGGTGGCTCAATTTTAATATTATTTGCGACAGAATAGTCCAGTCTTAGCTATGGTGACAACGACGTTGTCTGTGAAATGTACACCCGTCACATACAAAGGTATCTACCGGCCGGGAATCGAACCCGCAACCTTCTGATTGCAAATAACGACTACGCTATCCATTGACAACGACACGGGTTTATCACATTTTCTCGTTTTTATTTTAGACAAGGATCTCTGTATCGACGACGCGTGGTGTGCCACCCAGAACGCTGACAAAAGTTGCAGTGCCAGTCGTGGGTATGCCTGGGACTGTGACAGCGGGGACCACGGCTGTAGATGTCACTGTAACGACCCTCACGGATGTAAGTACCGCACGACCTCGCGGCTTCTCCATCACGAAATAAACTGCACCCAGCAGGCACATGACGTCAGATCGACGTCGATGCGACGTCTTGACGTCGCATCGACGTTGATATGACGTCATTCTGACGTCATGTGCCCGCTGGGTGAAGTCCCAGAGAAAATCTGACAGTTTCACTTGGTATATGTAGATCTATTCTGAACGTTATGAGTGAACATTTTTTATTTATTCAAAATTGTCCATTGTTCTAAAAGTCTTCCTATAGCCAGGCGTAATGAAACAGAGGGGCAAAAGCAATGAATAATAATAATAATAATAATAATAATAATAATAATAATAACAAAAAAAAAAAAAAAAAAAAAAAAAAAAAAAAAAAAAAAAATTATATGTAGGCTGAGGGAACCAAGGCATGGTTTTATCATGTGGACGTCATGTCTTTTGCAGGTAAACACGGACACGATAGCCACGAGCACGGCGACTAGTGACGTCAGAGACACGTCGTGTGACATCGGTGCATCATGAAAGTTAAACTCTTCCTTCACCTTCCTTCTCACTTTATATATAAACAAAAAGAAAAAAAGCTGGGATATAAACGGATGTTTATTATAGGCCAATTTTTGTCTTATTTTGTCCAAAACATAAACATGATAAATTGTGTGGAATCGCTACTAAAATTGCTGTATTTGAGCCGCCTCGTGGGAAAACCAACAATGTGGTTTCCGAACAGGTCCGACACAAACCGGCCTGTGCAGTAACAGAAAACAGCTAGAAATTTAGGAAGCAGAGGGATTGTACTATCCGTGTAGCGAAAACAAAGGCGCTGATCAGCTTCGCAGTTACTGCGAAGCTGATCTGCGCCTTTGTTTCGCATATGCAAATTGTTGGTTTTCCCATGAGGCGGCTCATTTATTTTGGCTTTCTTTCTGTCAGATGTATACCGCGTCTCTGTTGTGTTTATTTGAAATAAACGTGTAAAATGTTCTTGTAAAACTAAAACAAAAAGATAAGAATTGTTTTATTTTATCACCCAGTATACAAGTATAACATGCATTTAATTTTTCATGTTTTGATGTTGTTTAGCGTCACAATAAGTTAGTCGGTCGCCTCACGATCCGGATGTACTCCCATATTAAGGCAGTATGGGTATGTGGCGTCCTTAAGCCTCCTTTTTGAGTTTGTTAGCTCTGAAAGCACCAACTTTTTTTCAGTTCGATTAGCTCTAGACGCAACCACTTTTTCTGAATGCACCCATTTCCCCCAGTTTGATCAGCTCGAAAGTCACAACTTTTACAGTTCTATCAGCTCCGAAAGCAGCCACCTTTTAAGTTTGATCAGCTCTGTAAGCCAACTTATTTTTAATCTAGGACGGCACTATGATATACATACCCATTTTATATGCGAGTACCGCCATTCCCCTCCGCCCCACCCCCACCCCGGGCCTCACAGCTATTGATCAGATGAACCAGATGTCATGCAATGTAGTGCAGATACCGATATCTGTATAAAACTTTAGGCAAGCTCATTATAGCTCTTTATCATTCGATCATATTAAAGATGACATTTTTTCTCTATTCCCATCCCAACTTACAGTAACTTATCCGGTTTCGAATCTTATCCAGTTCCGAATCAAGTGGTCGTATCGTCACGAACTACACAGCAGCTGTTCAATTAAAAAACAAATATTTTGTATGGTCATGAAGTCTATCTTTTTCTCTTCCTCTGCACGAAGTCAGATTTTGAAAACTTTTCTGCATGCTAAAAATAAATCTGTTCTTCGAGATGACCTGTCGAATTAGAATGTATATTGCACTTGTGTAATTATCCGCATGGTGCAGGTTTCCGCAAAATGCATGAACCTTGAACATTATTTTTTTACACTTTTGGTTCCAACATGCGTTCCAACATTAATTATAACACACCAGGAAAACTGAACTTCATTTATTGATTTTCTGTTGCGTAGGAGCTTGTTAATTTTATCTACCAATTTAGCTAGTTTCGGGTCAGTAAAAATTAATTGTGTCGACATAGTACATGTACTCGTAAATCTATTAATATCGCAGTACACGTCTTAGCGCTAAACCTAAAGGAACTGAGGAGGGAGTGTTTAAATCTCAGTAAGTATTTTATTTGATGTGTGTGTGCGTGCGTGCGTGTCGCCACAATACCATAGTCTTTCATTTGCAATGCAGTTTGTTTGAATTGATGCTTAACGTTCTAGTCCAGAGCTATGGTCATGTCAGGACTTTGCCCCCATTTTATGGGACTTGTGCCCAAAGTTCTCACCGCTGTGTCTAGTGTGGGTTCAAACCCCGCTCTGGCCATGTGAGACAAACCAAGTTCTGCTTGCGAGCGTGTCAGGTGGTTTTGTTTTTCTCGGGGTTCTCCCGTTTTCGCGCCTCATATGAGCTGAAATAATCATGAAAGGGACGTTAAACTGAATCAAAAAAAGGGGGGGGGCAAGTTAGGATGCCCTGACATCCTAAACTAAACGTGCTTCAAATATATCCACACAACAAAGCCAAGAAGGACAGACACTGGGTTCGATCCTCACGTTGAGCGCCGAGTTATGCTTTTTGGTCCTCATATAAGGAATCTAGCAACATCTCTCTCTCTCTCTCTCTCTCTCTCTCTCTCTCTCTCTCTCTCAAAATTGTTCTATCTATTATTTTGATTTCTTCTTTTGACATAGTAGTCTAGTGAGTAGCTGTTTCCAAAAAAGTGGCTATTCATTTACCAAAACTTAACTAAATAAATGAATGCCAAACCCCCCACCCCGTTGCCGAGTGGTGAAGAGCTGATTTCATTAACGCGTTTCATTCGATCGTCTCGACGCTGTGTTTGTTGTGGGCTCATGTGAGACAAGTCCTGCTTGAAGATATGCCAGGGTTTTTTTTTTTTGTTTTTTGTTTTTTTTTTCCCTTTTTTTCTCGGGGTTCGCCCGTTTTCACCACACCAACTGACTGGCTCGTCTCACATGAGCTAAATGATCTTAAAAGGGACGTAAACTGACCCAAGATAGATAGATAGATAAATAAATGAATGAATTTTAAGAGGGGGGGGGGGGGGCTGGAAGAAGTTTCCGGGCCTGGATATTATTTTTCTCTCACGACGCGGTCCTGTCTTTTTATTGGTATATATTACAATACGTAAGATAGTAATACAGAATTTACTCTGCCCTAGATATGTTTTTCGGCCAAAATTGGATCCTGTTTTTTTTTTTTTTTTTTTTTTTTTTTTTTTAATCTTACAGCCCCCCTCCCCTCCCCAATGATAAAAATCAAATGGTCGTTTTCTTATGCAGGTGATTCTTTGTGCAGTCGATCTGCATCGCGAACAAAACATGCTGTCTGGATTTCTAGTCTAGTTGACATACTCCTGTTAGATATCTCTGTTTACGCAACATTAAAGCTGTGTTTGAAATTCAATGTTAATCAAACAGGTGAAAGTTAAACTCATAAAACATCAACAACAAAACAAACAAACAAACAAAAATGAAAATAACCAATGCACAGCCCATGATTACCAGCTCTTAACTGCAAAAATCTGGAACCAGTTACGCCATTATCGACTTAGAACATGTATTTGTTTTCGATTGACGCCAATATCCAGAACGTAAGTTATACGTCGTATACAAGTACACAGTTTTTTGACACTTTTTCTATCTGAAATGGTAAACTGTGTGTAAGTCTTGTTTTATAAAGAAGTAATGAAGCTACAAACTCAAAATCATAACGCAATAGCGCCAGAGAGCGTCCTGTTTAAAAATTATCGCAAGTGATTCGGAACTGGATAAATGATTCGGAACTGGATAAAGTGGTGGTCTGCTTCAAAGCCATCGTGTGGCCCACAGAATATTTACAATTAATCAGACTAAAGTTCATTATTTAGAAGAAGGATTATACTTTTTAATGGTAAGGTCGAAACCTAGTTTGCTGTGAGCAATTATCTGGAAACCACTTCGAAAAAAAAGTGACCCGGAACTGGATAATTTACTGTACGTACGATGGATACATGTACCACCAGGTTCACTAGCTACTCTACTTTATTTTAGCATATTTTAAAGCATGTTCAAACGTGGGCCAAATTTGGTAATTTCCTTTTCCGAAATAGGGAGAAAGAAGAAGAAGAAGAAGAAGAAGAAGAAGAAGAAGAAGAAAGAAGAAGAAACATAATAATAATAATAATAATAATAATAATAATAATAATAATAATCAATTATTATCTGTCTCTTGCTCTTGACAATTGACATGATCCAGGGGCCGCTAAAGAAATAGATGGGCTGCTCAGTTGTGCCTCCAGGCAACGCTCATGCGCTACGGACTGACCATCTAATTACTGGTTAACCGATCAGATCTGAGCCTGCCGAGGAAAAGTGGTTCAAGTCAAACCAACCATACATATAAGCACTATTGGTTTAGTTGGGTGGTTATAATATGAAGCACTTGTTGGACGTCATGGCATCCTCTTTTTTTTTTTTGTAAAAGTCCCATAAAATGGCGGCGACCTTTTGTCCTTGGAAAATACAGATGTAAGAGTACGCCATTGTCAATTTCGTAGAACTGTGTCTCTGCAACTAGCCTGTGAGCAGCATCACTGTTTCTGCAGGTACCTTTCCCGACATGACCATAACTGTTGATTGGGACATAAAGCATCAATTAAAATTAAACAAAGTGTTCTGGCGATATGATGTGATCTGGGGCGTGGTGATATGTGGGGAGGGGGCGGGGGTTAATGGACCTAGAGCGAAACGTCCTATTTTTTCTTCTGTCACGTGACGTTCAAAATGGCCGCTGCTAAGTAAGTTTACAAAAATATTTTGTTTGTGATTTCAGGTTCAGTATTTACCTATTTTCTGACGAAATTACGGAGTATTTCCTTACATTTATGTGTTCCAACTCTAAAGCATGACAAAATCGAGTACAAAACACTGACAGGTGGCCGTTGTCAACCCTGGATCAGTTATGTTTGTTAAATAAATGACAAATATGTAACTTTTTTTTTTTATCCTCGGATTCAATAAACATTTTGGATCCGAATTTTTCTGTTCACTCACTCACTCACTCACTCACTCACTCACTCACTCACTCACCCACTCACTCACTCAGTCAGCTGTGGAATTTTGACTTGTTCAAGGCCACAACGAAAGGCGCCAAGGCTGAGGATCAAACCTGGGACCTCTGGGACTCTAACCCTGCACCAGTCCGCACAGTTTATGTTTAAAGATCAAAAAGAATGACACACTCTGCCAACTGAGGTACCTGGCCACATCTGAATCTGAATAGTTCACTAACTTCTCTCCTGTTGCTCATGTGCTGAAAGGCCCTGCAACATAGTTATCCAGATCAAGGTGACTGTAACGAACAGCCGAGACAAGCCACAGCAAACCCCGTCAGTGGAAAAGCATGCTCACCCACCAAGGGTGGTTTACTGCGCTATATACCTAACACTTACTCGAATCACAAAGTTTCGAGTTTCTAATATGCATATTACTACCCGCTAATATGCCGCTAATACGTTGCACCAACGTATTCTACAAGGGAGACTATCCCGTTACATTACTTCCCCCTCCGAGAAGACTTGTCCCGAGTCTTGGCCTGGGGACTACATGGGTAGGGCAACTCCGTTCTGGCAGTTGTCATCATCCCACCGCTGCCACCAAATGTAACGAACAGCCGAGACGAGCCACAGCAAACCCGGTCAGTGGAAAAGCATGCTCACCCACCAAGGGTGGTATACTGCGCTATATACCTAACACTTACTCGAATCACAAAGTTTCGAGTTTCTAATTTGCATATTACTACCCGCTAATATGCCGCTAATACATTGCAACAACGTATTCTACAAGGGAGACTATCCCGTTACAAAGGAGACATGCCACATAACATTATTTCACCAGGGGATGTGGATGGGGGGAGAAATTAGTGCCTAAATCACACAAGTGAGACAAACTTGGACTCACAATCATCTGACATTAATTGATTTTAGCGGTGGAAATCAGAGAGTCAGAGAGGTCCACTGGCACCTGATCCATCCGTTTGTTCAGACCAAGAGTCTAAATAGACTCTTCGTCTGAACAAACGGATGACATGCCATTTGGGAGGTCATTCCAGTCCCTGATAGTCAGGGTTGGGGTAATTAAAATTGTAATTGTAATTAATTGCAATTTAATTACATTTTTCAAAATAATTGAAAATAATTGTAATTCAGTCTTTACTTTAATTACAATAATTGAAATGTAATGAATTACAGTGTCAAAAAGGGGTGTAATTAACAATTACTTTTGAATTACTTTTAATTACTTTAAAGAAAAATATCTCTCAGATATATTTAAAGATTAATATTGTAAGAGTGCACTACAGATTATTCTGTTGTATATTTTTTCTTGCACATCTAACTGAAGTATCTGGTCAATCATACAGTACTCAAATAAAAATACATTCTCATAGACATCAGTTACAACAGTAGAAAAAAATTGTCTATTCATCAATAAAACTGTTTCTCATTCTACTGACAAAATTAAGTCTAGGGTACTTGTAAACCTTTTCTAACTTATGATGTATTATCTTACAATAACACCAAACAATGATTGAGCTAAGAAAGTGTGAAAACTCAATTATTGTCTTTTCTTTTGTTCTGTGATTGGTGTATTGTCCCCAATTGCTGTTAATTTTTCACACCTCACTGACAGACTCATAATTGAATAAGATGCATTGTACAGAAATGTGTTTTAGGCTATTTAAAGGTTTTGAAGTCACTTAAACCAAAACCAAAAAAGGTCACAAAATTAAACTCCTTTCCTTCAGGGACCCATTCTATTGCTAATTAGAGTGAACTTGAATATCATGTTTTCCAAATGGGAAACTGAAAGAAATTATTGGTCAAACAATTCATTGTCATGTTTTTATGATTGCAAGGTACCTGTTCGGTCAGATAGTTAAGCTGATGTTAAGACTCTTTTAAGTTACATTATTGGGATGTTCCCGTTTCGCCTACTCCCATTTCGCCTATAGATGATTTGTCCCATTTCACCTACTCCAATTTCGCCTACACCAGAAATTTTCACTATTCCCGTTTCGCCTACTCATTCAATATGGATGAATAACAAGATAAAATAATGTTTTAAAACATGATATTCATTTAAATATGCAAATACATTTTAAGGGTGAGAGTTAACAATTTTCAGTCACGTCAGAAGAGATATACTGCTTCCTTATAATAAATCAGGGATATGAGGAGTTGTTATATTTGCAACTAAATTTTTGGCATTTGATGCGAAACACGTGTCAACCTTATAACCATATCATTTAATGGTTAATTCAATATACATTTACATCATTAGTTTAAAACATTCCAAAAAGACAAGGAAGACACTAAGTACAAAAGGTTCCTGACAGATGATTCTTAACACTCCAAGTGTTGTCAAATTTTAATTCCATTTATCAGCATTTTGGGACTTCGAAATTTCATGCATCTCAACGGTATGTGCAAAGTAATTGTATGTAATGAATTACATTGGGCTAAGTAATTGTATGTAATGAATTACTTTACTGAAATGCCTAGTAATTGTAATTGTAATTTAATTGAACAAATGTCAATGTAATTGTAATTCAATTAATTACTTTTCAAAATAATTGACCCCAAGCCTGCTGATAGTCCGGAGAAAGAAACTACAGCTACATATACATTTGTGTAACCTCGTGGGAAAACCAACAATGTGGTTTCCGAACAGGTCCGACACAAACCAACCTGTACAAGCACAGAAAAGAGCTAGAAGCTTGAAATTTCGGATTTAAGTAGAAGAGGAATTGTTCTATCCGAGTAGCGAAAACAAAGGTGCTGATCAGCTTCGCTGTTACCGCGAAGCTGATCTGCGTTTTTGTTTTAGCTTATGCAGATTGTTGGTTTTCCCATGAGGCGGCTCATTTATTGGCCTCTATATATGGCTGACCACTTTTATTTTCCCCTGGTTAAATATATTTGTTTATTAAGAATCTGATTGGAACCCAGCCTGAGCACAGACCCACTTTGAGCCACCAGACTCACCAAATGTCACAGAGGTGAGGGGGGGAATAGAAGATGGCCTGACCAGGCTTCGAACCAAAGTGACTCTTGATTGATTCGGGCATTGAACTACCAATGGAGTACCAAGTCACATCATCACAAGCCAAAGGTCTACTGGTTACACTTTAATACACTTTAAATATTATTTGGTTGTCTGACACACTGATTCTGTTCAATCTATTGGCAGCTGTGCCCTTTGCATTGGTCATACATGTGATATCTCCCTATTTCGGAGGGATCTCCCTATTTTTGAGCTAATCTCCCTATTTTGAAAAGTAAATCTCCCTATTTGGCTTCTCAGATGTATCACATGTATGGCATTAGTATATGAAAAAGAGCAGGTCTCCTGAAGAGATTTTATTTTCTGATTTTGCAGCATGGCAGCTTTATTGTGATGTCTGACTGCTGGCAGTCAATATGGCATCAAACCAACAACATGATGTTGATGGGTGTGTACAGAAACTTGTCCGCCTTGATGTAGACCCGAAACAAAGTAAGTAAAAAAGCTTTACTGAATTTATGCACCTGTCTCAGAGTTTGAGTACAGAGATTTGCATGAAGAATAAATCAAGATTCCAGAAATCTGGTCTAATTCCGGTCTCATGGTTAAAAAATTAATGTGATATCCAATATCCATACACGTGTGGGCCATCAAACTTGTAAAACTAACTGCCATATGAGCCGCGATGCGAGAAAACTAGATTTTTGCCTATGTGTAAACAAAGGCACAGATAAGCTGTGCAGTAACTGATCAGTGCCTTTGTTTTCGCTACACGGATAGTACAGTTTCTCTTCTCTTAAATCCAAAATTCCAAGCTTCTAGCCTGCTTCTGTGACTTTTAAATACAGGTTGATTTTGTGTCGGACCCAGTCAGAAACCCCGAAGACTGGCTTTCTCGCGTCGCGGCTCATATATAAGAAAACCTGTCTTCATTGTTTTTGACCAGCTCCAGCACAATACAAAAACATGCCTATGTAATATACTGTTGTAAAAATTGAAAATTTTTAATAGAAATTTTTTGATATTTTTCTCATTTTGGCTCAAAACATAGATTATTAGAACCGCCTCGCCGAAGTGGTATTAACACGTACCCAGAATCTATGTTTCGGAGTTAAAATTAGAAAAATAGGTAAACCCCTGCATATCCCAATTTTTCTATATAAAAGAGGGGTTTAAGGGGGGTATATATATTGCACAGACGTCACATGTTTTCCTGATGACAATCAAGATTCTAGACTGTACAGCCACAGAAGATTATTCAATAAATAAGCTAGTGGCTTGACGTTCGAGATTGAATTTGAAGGAGGTATTGTGCTATCTACTGGTATATTGTGGAAAGAAAAGAAAAAACAAAACAAACATGCTGCATTATAGATGTATATGGCTTCCTTTCAAAAAAAAATAAAATCATGTTCACAATCTTTCATCATTTTTGCAGCAAAATTTTCTTCATAAGCCACTCATGATGTTTATACATGTACTCATATTTTTCAGATGGTATTGATATAGCCAAGACAATACAGGATCTGTCCCCTACCACCCAGCAATCTATTGGAGTTCTTCTCAGCAGCATTTCTAAAGGGGATGGTAAGATCTAGGGCTAATCGTGATCTTTTCACCGCGACGATTCTTATTGCGTCAACCCAAAATATTTTGAATCAAATCCAAGGTCAGTCAGCGTGTTTTCCGAAAATAAAAGTCACTTGTCCTATTAGTAGTACAGAGCTGTGTCAAATGAAAAGCTGTTGATTTTCCAATAACCTTTTTTGACGAGGCAGTTTATCTCATTCAGTCTCATTTTTCTATAATAAATCTACCCTATAATTGATCTTCATCTAATTGATTTCCTCTAAGCTTATGATAATGATGTAAATCAAGATAAAACATTGATAAATTCAAGTGATATATTTTCCTTTTCTCTGAGCATGGTTTCGGATGTTAAAATTATACGAAACAAGGGCACAAAGAACGAACTTCAATCGAAAGAATTTGTTTGATGTATACTCAGCGTCAATGAAAAGTTACCAGTAAATCAGGTTCAATTAACACAGGGCAATATTTGAATTATTCTGAAAAGACAATTGCTGATACTTCAGCATTCATTTTCATGGCATAGAATGCCATCCATTATTGCTATTGAAAACCGTGCTCATCTCAGCAGAAAAGATTATACACAGTCCTTGACAAATGTCAGAAGCTTCCATTGAAATGAATGGGGAAATGCTAAATTTGGGTACTACCTAAAAGTAAGGTTCTCTATTCCGGCAGTCCATGCAAAAATTTAAACAAATTTGGTGGCGTTTTCACTGCAGGTGTTAGAGACATGAGAAGACATGATTGATGAAGACTTGTGAGAATAGCGTTTTCTAGTACTCAAAAATTCTGAAAATCACAATTTGCACTTGTTGCGCGTGCACCATAGCTCTATGGCTAGTGGAACTGTTGAATGTCTAAATCAATTGCTGTTGACCAGAATCATGAATGAAACTGCAATTTTTGAAAGACATTTTATCTTTTTCAAAATTATATCAGAATTTTAGTGGTGGTAACTTTTCATTGATGCTGAGTATGTAAATTTTGACCCCGCATTCACAGTACATGACCTAAAAATATTTCATTGACAGGTCGTGTTTTCTCACGTTTACATAGCAGCTTTCGTCGCGCCTTTCTGCAATTGATTGTATGAGCCCTGTCACAAGAATTCTTTTAAGAATATTTGATTTGGTATTACACAAACAAACAGCCACAGATATACATGTAACTTAAATATAAAAATTGAGGCTTATTAGAGCCTTTGGCAGTTAATTGTGAAACAATGTAAACTTCATGAATACAAGTTTCTGAATAACCATGGAGGCTTTCAAAAGAATATTGTGGCTTGGATATCCTTCATATGACATGATTCAACATCAGGAAAACTTGCCCATGCAATATACAGATTTTTTTCAGCTGTATGTTTTGGATCAAATATAAGAAAATTAGATATACCCCTGCAAACCTCAGTTTTGCTATATAAAAGTGGGGTTAAAGGGGGTACACATTTCATGGACATGTTTTTCTGATGGTAATGCATGCATGATAATTTTGAATTGTCTTTATAATTTCAGCATTCATTGATTATGATGCACAGGGCAAACAAATCATTGAATATAAAGAGAGTAAAAGGTATGCCACTAAAATGTGAGCCGCGACGTGAGAAAACCGGTCTTCGGGGTTTCTGACCAGGTCTGATGCAAACCGGCCTGTATAGTCACAGAAGAATGTTAGATGCTTGAAGTCTTCGGTATATGTAGAGGAGGAAGTGAACTGTCCGTGTAGCGAAATTAAAGGCGCTGATCAGCTGTGCCGTAACTGCGCCTTTTTTGGCGAAGAATGTCACGCAAAAAAAAAAAAACAAAAAAACTGCGCCTTTGTTTTCGCATATATATGCTAAAATCCATTTTTTTTCATGAGGTGGCTCATGTGATTAATCATTTTGAACATCATAAAAATTGTCATGAGGGTTATTTGACTTGGACAACTCTGACCCAGGATCCTATAACAGATTACATACGACTGTAGCATTTTTTTTAATCAGTGATTTTTTTTTTTTTTTTGCATTTTTGGAATGGTACCAGTACCGGCCCAATTGGGAAAAATAGCGACTGGGATGCATGAAAATTAGCATTATGCCTTGTCACAAATATCAGATTCATTGACTAATTATGGCTTTTAAGTTTTAACAGTACATATATATGAGCCGCATCGTGAGAAAACCGGATTTTTGCCTAGGCGAAAACAAAGGCGCAGATCAGCTTCGCGGTAACCGCGAAGCTGATCAGCGCCTTTGTTTTCGCTACACGGATAGTACAATTTCTCTTCTTCTTAAATCCGAAATTGCAAGCTTCTAGCTCTTTTCTGAGCTTGTACAGGCCGATTTATGTCGGACCTGGTCGGAAACCCCGAAGACCGGTTTTCTCGCGTCGCGACTCATATATGGTTGCAGTTGACAGTTGGGGAAACTTACTCAGATTGGGAATTTTGAACCAAGCATTTGGGGAAAAAAAGATACTTTTTGGCATTGAGAACGACTCCTAAAACCGGAGTTAGTTATACAGCGAAAAAAATCACTGTTAAATTACATCATTTGATGCATTTGTGTAAATCAGGTTCATGTGAAATGATCCGCCTCGTGGGAAAACCAACAATGTGGCTTCCGAGCAGGTGCATCACAAACCCACCTGTGCAGTCACAGAAGATGGCTAGAAGCTTGAAATTTTAGATTTAGAAAGAAGAGGAATTGTACTATCCGTGTAGCGAAAACAAAGGGGCTGATCAGCTTCGCGGTTACCGCGAAGCTGATCTGCGTCTTTGTTTTCGCATATGCAGATTGTTGGTTTTCCCATGAGGCGGCTCTAATATCTACCAGTCATGCAAAACTGATATGAGCCGTGGCACAAGAAAACTGGACCTTGGGCCGTGGCAGAAGAAAACCAGTCCTCTGGGTTCAAACCAGGTCCAACACAAACCGACCATAGCAGCTACAGAAGCAGCTAGAAACTTGAAATTTTGGATTTAAGAAGAAGATGGATTGCACTATCTGAGTAGCGAAAACGAAGGCTCTGATCATCTGTGCAGCTGATACGCGCCTTTGATTTTTGCTTAGACAGAAATCATTTTTTCTCATGATGTGGCTCATTTTATATGCTTGAATCATAACCTATATACGCCAAGTATGGTTAAATGCCATGCACATTTTTCTTAGACATGGTTATACATGCATAACAAGAAATGGAAAACTGTTTTTCATACATGTGATACACTAGAGGAGCCAAATAGGGAGATTTCTCTTTCCAAATAGGGAGAATGATTAAACAGAGAAGGAATTTCTTGACTTGAAGTAGGGACATCCAAAATTCAAAATGGGAGATGTATAAGATATATAGGGAATTTCTGAAATTCCAAGTAGGGAGATTTTGTCCAAAATAGGGTGATCCCTCCGAAATAGGGAGATATCACATATATGGTGGTTTTAATCATGTTTTATTTATTTTATTTTTTTTTTTTTTTTTTTTTTTTTTTTTTTTTTTTTTTCAGGAACCAATTCTATGATGCCTCTCAAGCTAATGTCATAGCAATTCCTAGAACCGACGACGAGGTGAAACTAAAAATAGATTCCTGTTTAGAGCTAGTCAAATACTTGAAAACTGAGAAATCTCCATCGGGGGTTCTTCTAGACAAAACTAAAGTAAGTTGGGTTGCTTTATTTGCTGTTTTATGTCCCACTCAACAGTTAAAAAGTCATATGGAGTCTCATTGAAAGACTGGAGAATCCTAACAAACCCAATACTCCATTGGGCTTTTTTTGTTGGGGGTGGGGTGGGGGGGTAAAAAACTCTCTTTTTTCAGTAATGAGGAAACAAGAGAAACATTAGGAAAACTTGCCCATGCAATTTTTTTTTAAGTTTTAAGAATTGAAAATTTTCAGTAGAAAAATTTTGAAATTCTCATTTTTGCTTAAAACATTTGTTGTGGGTGCGGGTGCACGTAAGAACTGCCTCTCTGATACTGTTTTGCTACATAACAGTGGGGTTAAGGAGGTATTTATTTTACAGGCTTGTTTTCAGAATGGAATGTGCAATAAGTATTGATAAACTGCATACCGGAGGTTTACCTAGGAAAAGTTTTGGCACGATGAAATACTGGTTCTATGTGGCTTCAAATCTGTTGAAGACCCATAGATAGTTGCAATTTTAACAGTAATGCTGCTAAAAGGATTCAAATATACATATGAGCCTCCTCATGGGAAAACCAACAATCTGCATATGCGAAAACAAAGACGCAGATCAGCTTCACGGTAACTGCGAAGCTGATCAGCGCCTTTGTTTTCGCTACTCGGATAGTACAATTCCTCCTCTACTTAACTCCAAAATTTCAAGCTTCTAGCCATCTTCTGTGACGGTACAGGCCGGTTTTTGTTGGACCTGGTCGGAAACCACATTGTTGGTTTTCTCACGAGATGGCTCATATGATAAAAGATATAAAAATGACCTTGATTATGCCCCCAACTTTGAAAAAGTTGGAAGGGCATATTGCTTTCGGCTTGTCTGTCTGTGTGTGCGTCTGTTAACTTTTGAACCGTGAATGCTACGGTTTTGAAATTTCATATGCACATTCCTCATGAAAAAATAGTTGACCCGTATTTTTTTTTCATGCCTGAGTTATGCCCCTTTTCTGAGTTATGTCCCTTTGAAAACAAAATTTGAAAATCTTGTGTGCAAGATATCTCAAAAAGTATTTAAGCTAGAGCCTTCATATTTGGTACATTTGTTTGGGCTGAGGGGTAGATGACCTGATTAACTTTTGAGAACTTTCCGTCAATTTTTTACAAAAATACGGAATTTTGAAATTTTGATTGATTTTTTCCACTTTTCGGTGAAATTTGAAACTTTTGAATGGTGAATGCTAGGGTTTTGAAATTTCATATTCACATTCCTCATGAAAAAATAGTTGACCGGTATGTTTTTGTATGGCCAAGTTATGCCCCTTTTTTGAGTTATGTCCCTTTTAAAACAAAATTTGAAAATCTTGTGTGCAAGATATCTCCAAAAGTATTGAAGCTAGAGCCTTCATATTTGGTACACTTGTTGGGGCTGAGAAGTAGATGAACTTTTGAGAACTTTCCGTCAAATTTTGACAAAAATACAGAATTTTGAAATTTTTATTGATTTTTCCACTTTTCGGTGAAATTTGAGACCTTTTAACGGTGAATGATAGGGTTTTGAAATTTCATATACAGATTCCTCATGAAAAAATAGTTGGCCTGTATTTTTTTTAAAGTATGTGTTATGCCCCTTGTTGGAATACTGTCCCTTTGAAAACAAATTTTGAAAATCTTGTGTGCAAGATATCTCAAAACGTATTTGAGGTAGAGCGTTCATATTTGGTATGCTGGTTGGGGCTGAGAAGAAGATCACCTGATTAACTTTTGGGGACTCTCTGTCAAATTTTGACAAAATAACTCCATTTTTAAATTTTTACTTCATTTCTAACTTGCCTGCAAAAAAGCTTACATTCTGTTTCTGGATCGAGGTCAAAACAATCACAACCGAACAGCTTCTTCAGGAAATTAAATTTGACTGCATTCGAATGAAATAAATGAATCATACAAACTGCCAGTTTAGGGACAAGCATACAGTTGGGGGCATAGTGTTTTACAAACACGCATTTCTAGTTTATGCTGTACATTCTAGTTAGAAACCCCAAAGACTTTTAAGATATAGCTCTTAAATTTTTCAGATCAGTATACCCCCCTCAAAGAAATACAGGGAAGGCCATGAATTTGAGAAAACAAAGAAAGTTCTTGGCTCGGGTAACTCTGCAGGAGATATCATTGTCGTCAAGGACAAAAAGACTGGAGCTGAACATGCCCAGAAAACTGTGAGTTTTGTTTTGATCTGGGCCAAATCATTTGAGCCTGTGCATGAGAAAAACAACAGTCTTATATGCGAAAACAAAGACGCAGATCAGCTGTGCAGTAACTGCACAGCTGATCAGCGCCTTTGTTTTCGCCACACAGATAGTACTATTCCTCTTCAATTATATCCAAAGTTTCAAGCTTCTAGCTTTATGCTGTGTCTGTACAGCCTGGTTTGTGTAGGACCTGGTAGGAAACCCAAAATGTTGGTTTTCTCATGCACAGTCTCATTTGGTTTGGTTATGTCTTAAACTTATGTTTTACAGTAATATTTCAAACACAAAAATCTCAGCTGTGCATAGTTACAGCATTAAATAATATGAGTAGTGTTTTATCACAGATGATTAAGGGCTTGAAATTCCAGATGGAGGAAAAAGCGAGAAGGTCTCTTTTATTTGGTGAATTGTTTATTTCCAATTTGTTAGCAAGTTCCCTAATTTATAGGAACCACACCATGAGAAAACTGGTCTTTGGGGTTTCCGACCAAGTTTGACACAATCGGGCCTTTGCACCTACAGAAGATGGTTAGAAACTTGAAATTTTGGCTTTAGGAAGATGAAGAAATGTACTATCCATCTAGCGAAAACAAAGGCGCTGATCAGCTTCGTAGTTACTGCACAGCTGATCTGTGCCTTTGTTTTTGCATAGGCCAAAATCCGGTTTTTATCATGACAAGGCTCTTATGGTAATATTCCAAACACAAAAACTCTCAGCTGTGCGTAGTTGCAGCATAAAATGATTTGAGTTCAAGTCTCTTGTTACGTTAAAATTTACTTTCATAGTTTCTGACAACTACTAGACTCACAGATGATTAATGGCTTGAAATTCCTGATGGAGGAAAAAGGGAGACGGTCATGAAACTTTTTTTGGTGAATTGTCTATTTTCAATTTATTAGTGAGTTCCTGAATTTCTATTATGAGTCAGGATGAAAAGGTGATATCTTTGAATTTGTGAGGCAACATATTGGCATGTATTGGCAAAAAATAAGTTGTTGAGATGAATTCCAAACTTACAATTTATATTTAGCAATGAGCAATTGTGATGCTTAAATCCACAACTGACCAGATACCAAATCAGTTCTCAATTCACTGTAAATCTGCTTTCGAATATATTTTTGCTTCTCTATTAAGTTAACTTCAGATAAACTTTTTATACAGATGATGATCTCAGTATTTCGAGAAGACGAGATACGATGTTGGGTGGACATGTCTGACAGTGGTTGTGTCCCTTCCCTCTACCTCTTCAGAATTGAAAACAATAAAGTCTCAATCCATATGGAAATTCTACAGAAAGGTATCACTAATTGAGCCACCTCGTGATAAAACCAACAATGTGTTTATTGAACAGGTCCAACACAAACCGGACTGTACAGCCACAAAAGATGACTAGAGGCTGGAAATTTTGGATTTAGGAAGTGGTGAAATTGTACTATCCGTGTAGTGAAAACAAAGGCGCTGATCAGCTTCACAGTTACTGCGAAGCTGATCTGCGTCTTTGTTTTCGCATAGGCTAAAATCTGGTTTTCTCATGACGAGGCTCATATCATCTCCCATAGTCATTTGGAAAAGTGGGGCTATACTGGATTCACCCTGTCCTTCCGTGATTCCGTGGTTCCGTGATTCCGTGAACACTTTGTTTCCGCTCAATATCTTAAGAACAAATGGACAGAATCTGACCAAATTTTGTATGCACATCAACATTGACAACATCTACCTTGGGATTGTTGCCCGTCATTTTTCACAAAATTTTGACGGAGTTACGACCCTTGATTGACGTCAGAATTTCGTTTCCGCTCAATATCTCGAGAACAAATTGACAGAATCTGACCAAATTTTGTATGCACATCAACATTGACAACATCTAGCTTGGTATTGTTGCCCGTCATTTTTCGCAAAATTTTGAAGGAGTTATGGCCCTTGATTGACGTCATAATTTCGTTTCCGCTCAATATCTTGAGAACTGACCAAATTTTGTATGCACATTAACATTGACAACATCTAGCTTGGGATTGTTGCCCGTCATTTTTCGCAAAATTTTGAAGCAGTTACGGCCCTTGATTGACGTCAGAATTTTGTTTCCGCTCAATATCTCGAGAACAAATTGACAGAATCTTACCAAAATTTATATGCACATCAACATTGACAACATCTAGCTTGGGATTGTTGCCCGTCATTTTTCGCAAAATTTTGACGGAGTTATGGCCCTTGATTGACGTCAGAATTTTGTTTCCGCTCAATATCTCCAGAACAAATTGATAGAATCAGACCAAAATTTATATGCACATCAACATTGACAAGATCTAGCTTTGGATTGTTGCCATTCATTTTTCGCAAAATTTTGACAGAGTTACGGCCCTTGACTGATGACAGAATTTCGTTTCCGCTCAATATCTTGAGAACAAATTGACAGAATCTGACCAAATTTTGTATGCACATCAACATCGACAAGATCTAGCTTGGGATCGTTGCCTGTCATTTTTCGCAAAATTTTGATGGAGTTATGGCCCTTGACTGATGTCAGAATTTCGTTTCCGCTCAATATCTCGAGAACGAATTGACAGAATCTGACCAAATTTTGTATGCACATCAACATTGACAAGATCTAGCTTGGGATTGTTGCATGTCATTTTTCGCAAAATTTTGATGGAGTTATGGCCCTTGACTGACGTCAGAATTTCATTTTCGCTCAATATCTCGAGAACCAATTAACAGAATCTGACCAAATTTTGTATGCACATCAGTATTGACAAGATCTAACTTGGGATTGTTGCCCGTCATTTTTTTTCGCAAAATTTTGACTGAGTTATGGCCCTTGATTGACGTCAGAATTTTGTTTCTGTTCTATATCTTGAGAGCCGAATGACAGAATCTGACCAAATTTTGTATGCACATTAACATTGACAAGATCTAGCTTGTGATTATTGCCTGTCATTTTTCACATCATTTTGACGGAATTACGGCCCTTGATTGACGTCAGAATTTAGTTTCCGCTCAATATCTCCAGAACAAATTGACAGAATCTGACCAAAATTTATATGCACATCAACATTGTTAAGATCTAGCTTGGGATTGTTGCCTGTCATTTTGCAAAGTTTTGACGCAGTTGTGGCCCTTGATTGACGTCAGAATTTCGTTTCCAGTCAATATCTCGAGAACAAATTGATAGAATCTGACCAAATTTAATATGCACATCAACATTGACATGATCTAGCTTGACGTTGTTGCCCGTCATTTTTCACAAAATTTTGACGGAGTAACAGCCCTTGGTTGACGTCAGAATATAGTTTCCACTCAATATATTGAGAATGAATTGACAGAAACTGACCAAATTTTGTATGCACATCAACATTGACAAGATCTAGCTTGGGATTGTTGCCTGTCATTTTTTGCAAAATCTTAACAGAGTTTTGGCCCTTGATTGATGTCAGAATTTTGTTTCTGCTCAATACCTTGAGAACAAATTGTCAGAATCTTTTTATGTGCATCAACATTAACAAGATCTAACTTGGGATTGTTGCCAGTCATTGTTTGTGTCACCCTGGCACAAAGCTCAGAAGCGGGGCTATAGTCAGATCCTCTGACAATTCTAGTTTTCATAGTGATAGTACATAGGAGCAAATTGCTTGAATTGTAACATTCATTTTAATGCTGAGAGCCACCCAAAAAAAACACACCTGGCAGGCTGGCACACACGCAAGCAGAACTTGGCTTGTCTCACGTGCCCCCTGTGGAACTCAAACCCACACCGGACACAGTGATGAAATGAGAATGATTAAGCGTGTAAATGAAATCAAGGCTCTTAACCACTTGGCCACAGGGGCCACCTGTTTAATTTGACCTGTATATGTATTACATTTTCTTTTTCACTTTCATTATTGACATATCACTATATATTTTTTTTTCCAGCCATAACACTACGCAGCATAATAGATGAACATATGTGTAATATAGCTGAGCAGGACAGAAGTCTCATTAAACCATTCTCCTTGTATGTGATGAAGGGTGTCCTTGATGCGGTGTCTACACTGCACCAGAAAGGATGGGCACATCATGATCTACACGGTACGTTTCTCATCAGGAAAACATCTCTGTGTAAACTCCCTTGAACCCCATTTTCACATAGTAAAATGGGGTATAAAGCGGTATACATGTACCTATCTTTCTTATTTTTGATCCAAAACATAGATTGTGAGTACTCGTTAGAGGCGGTTCTAACGTGTATTTACTATCAATGTTTTGAATGCAAATAAGAGAAATATCAAAGATTTTCTGCTGAAAATTTTCATTTTTAGAACTTTTAAATTTTTTTTTTTTAAAAAAATCCCTGTATATTGCATGTTTTTTAGCTCACCTGAGCCGTCAGGCTCACAAGGTGAGCTTCTAGTATACCCATGCTCCGTCGTCCGTCCGTCGTCCGTCCGTCGTCCACCATTTTCAAAGATCTTCTTCTCTGAAACAGCTTGGCCAATCAAAGCCAAATTTTACATGAAGCATCTATGGGAAGGGGGAACCAATGTGTATATAAATAATCCAGGTCACATGACCAAGATGGCCGCCATGCCCATATATGGTAAAAACCCTTCAAAAATCTTCTTCTCCGGAACCACTGGACCAATTTCAACCAAACTTGGCATGAAGCATCGATGACTCAAGTACTACAATGTATATATAAATCATGACCTTGCGGTGACCTTGACCTATTTTACGGCAAGGTCAACATAGGTCGCCTTTGCATTTGAATGGGAAAAATTGTTAAATTGTCATTTAAAGGAAAAATCTTGCAGAAAATGAGCAGTAGGACTGAATATTAATGATTCTGAAAAAAATTGGGCACCAGGGGCTCATCCGCCCCCACCCCGGGGCAATATACATGTATATTATCATAATATTCAAACATCTTCTTCTCTGAAACCGCTTGGCCAATCAAAGCCAAATTTTACATGAAGCATCTATGGGAAGGGGGAACCAATGTGTATATAAATAATCCAGGTCACATGACCAAGATGGCCGCCATGCCCATATATGGTAAAAACCCTTCAAAATCCTTCTTCTCCGGAACCACTGGACCGATTTCAACGAAACTTGGCATGAAGCATCGGGGACTAGAGTACTACAATGTGTTTATAAATTATGACCTTTGGATGACCTTGACCTATTTTACGGCAAGGTCAACATAGGTCGCCCATGCATTTGAATGGGAAAAATTGTTAAAATGTCATTTGAAAGGCAAATCTTGCAGGAAATGGGCAAATGGACTGAAGGTAGGTAATTCTGAAAAAAATTTGGACCCTAGGGGTTGGTCTGCCCCCACCCTGGGGCAATATACATGTATATTAAAAAATATTCAAAGATCTTCTTCTCTGAAACCACTTGGCCAATCAAAGCCAAATTTTATATGAAGCATCTATAGGAAGGGGGAACCAATTTGTTTATTAATAATCCAGGTCACATGACCAAGATGGCCACCATGCCCTTATATGGTAAAAACCCATCAAAATTCTTCTTCTCAGGAACCACTGGACCGATTTCAACGAAACTTGGCATGAAGCATCAGGGACTAGAGTACTACAATGTATTTATAAATTATGACCTTTGGATGACCTTGACATATTTTACGGCAAGGTCAACATAGGTCGCCCATGCATTTGAATGGGAAAAAATGTTAAAATGTCATTTGAAAGGCAAATCTTGCAGGAAAAGGGCAAATGGACTGAAGGTAGGTAATTCTGAAAAAATTTGGACCCTAGGGGTTGGTCTGCCCCCACCCTGGGGCAATATACATGAATATTACAAAAATATTCAAAGATCTTCTTCTCTGAAACCACTTGGCCAATCAAAGCCAAATTTTATATGAAGCATCTATAGGAAGGGGGAACCAATTAGTTTCTTAATAATTCAGGTCACATGACCAAGATGGCCACCATGCCCTTATATGGTAAAAACCCTTCAAAATTCTTTTTCTCCGGAACCACTGGACCGATTTCAAGGAAACTTGGCATGAAGCTTTTGGGACTAGATTACTACAATGTGTTTATAAATTATGACCTTTGGATGACCTTGACGTATTTTACGGCAAGGTCAACATAGGTCGCCAATGCATTTGAATGGGGAAAACTTTTAAAATGTCATTTTAAGTGAAAGTCTTGCAGGAAATGGGCAGTAGGACTGAATATTAATGATTCTGAAAAAAATTGGACCCCAGGGACTCATTTGCCCCAGCCCCGGGGCATTATGCATGTATATTACCATAATATTCATAATATTACCATAATATTCAAACATCCTTTCCTCTGAAACCGCTTGGCCAATCAAAGCCAAATTTCATATGAAGCATCTATAGAATGGGGAAATCAATGTATATATAAATAATCCAGGTCACATGACCAAGATGGCCGCTATGCCCATATATGGTATAAACCCTTCAAAAATCTTCTTCTCCGGAACCGGTGGACCGATTTCGAAGAAACTTGGCATGAAGCATCGATGACTCAAGTACTACAATGTATGTATAAATCATGACCCTGTGATGACCTTGACCTATTTTAAGGCAAGGTCAGCATGGGTTGCCTATGTATTTGAATATATGTGTGTGAGAGAAAACAAACAATTTGCATATGCGAAAACAAAGACACAGATCAGCTGTGCAGTAACTGCACAGCTGATCAGTGCCTTTGTTTTCGCCACATGGATGGTACAACTCCTCTCCTACTTATATCCAAAAAATTCAAGCTTCTAGCTTTATTCTGTGACTGTACAGCCTGTTTTGTGTCAGACCTGCTTGGAAACCCAAATTGTTGGTTTTCTCATGCACAGGCTCAAAAATCAATTACTGTCACTTGAAAATGGTGAAGGGACAAGAACTAATATATTATTGTTATTTTGGAAACATTTGCATTGTCTATTTGTGAATTTATTCCTTTATAGCTTATAGAGACATTTTTAACAACAACCTTAAGTTAGTAAAGCAATGGGTTTGCAAATATTAGTGAAAATTAAGTTCTTGCAAAACATTGTAAACATATGGTATTGGTAATAATGATGAAAATAAAGTGAACCACGTCATGAGAAAACCAGATGTTTGCCTATGTGAAAAAGGCGCAGATCTGCTGTGCAGTAACTGCACAGCACCTTTGTTTCCACTAATGGGTTAGTGCAATCCCTCTTCTTGTTAAATTCGAAAGTTCAAGCTTCAAGTCCTCTTCTGTGACTGTACAGACTGATTTGTGTTGGACCTTGTCAGAAACCATTAAAACGGCTTTTCGCTCGTCACTGCTAAATTTTTCTTGCTTTTAGCTGGGAATCTCATGCTACAACATGACACTGACAATTTGCTCAAAGTGAAAATCCTCGATTTCGGACTTGCCAAGAGATTTGAGGGTCCACTTGGCCTTGACTTTGAGGGATTTCGTAAAGATATCAGCGAAGTTGTGAGAATATTTGCCGCTGTTTATATGGGGGAAGAATTTGACAATGTGAGAGATGTGAGAAAAAACTGGCGGACAAAACTTAACGAAGTAAGTGTCGCTTGAGATGTGCTGGGAGCAAATCTGTTATCAGTGTTTCTTTCCTGGCCCCGAGGTTATAAAACTTTTTTCATGCTCAGTTCTGCTGAGACTAAAATTTATCCTGCTCATAAATGTTAAAATGCCAACAATTTAACATTTATGAGCAGTATAAATTACTAGTTTTTGCGTTTTGAACCTGAATTTTCCACTAATTTTGACTATTTTAACATTTATCAGCAGTTGAAATTTGATGCTTAGCTGAGCTGAGCTTGACAAAAAGTTTTATAACCTCGAGGCCTGGTTTGACACCAACCAAACTGTGCAGCCATCGAAGATGGTAAGAATCTTGAAATTAGGAAAGGTTTTAGAAAACAAAATAGATGGATTCTACTAGGATTCTACTATCTATGTTATGAAAACTATGGAGCTGATCAGCTGAGCAGTGACCACACTAAGAGCTGATCTGTGCCTTTTGTCTTTATTTTTGCATATTTTGTTTTTCAAATGATTCAGCTTTTTAATTTTGAATGGGAATCAGAATTAACTAAAGATTTAAATTCTGAAAGAAATAAGATATATTAGTGTTAAAAGTTAAAAGTGGGGTTATACATCACACGGACATGTTTTCGTGAAAGCAGTTGTTATGTCCCATTGCACCACTAATACATTCGAGATTATCTATGATGTGTAGCTTCTATTTAATAGCACAGCTATTCGATACAATGTATCATATAAGAACAATCTCTGACATACTGCGTCAGGGAGTCGACTATTTGGCTCAGTGGTTAGAGCATCTGGGACGTGGGATTTTTTCAAATGCTGCATCATTTCTTAGTTACGAATTTTCCTATTCGTAAGACAGTCTGATTTGCTTTAGATCTGCTTAAAAACGCAGATAGGACTGATGTTCATGTGATAAGCTTTGTATTATATTATACAGGTTGCTCAATATTTGAATGTTGAAGATCGGAGGGAACTATTTTGTCTCATTGACGGTGCTCTGAAGCTAGTCCACCCTGATGATGTTCAACAATATAGATCTCATGTGAATAAACATCTCAACTATGGTAGGTCGAGATCATGCTGGTCAGTGAAAATGCAAAAACTTTGCTTCAAAAGAATGGAGCAGACTGGCGCAAAGTGTAGGACCCTGGGCCGGAGGTCCCAGGTTCAATCCTCAGCTGGGGTGCTTTTTGTTGTGGCCTTGAAAAAAATCACAATTCCTCATCTCCTGGAGTAATGGTAAAAAATTGATTGACTCAATACGCAATAAGACCCCACCCCCCCCCCCAACCCCCCCCCCCCCCCAAAAAAAAAAAAAAAATCTTAGGTTTCAGGAAAAGGATATTATTTAGGCTTCACATTCACAGAGTCTGTGTGTTCTATTTGATAAGTATTTGTCAAAGAGTCTGTGCATTTCCAATGACCAATATGCAGATCCAAGTTTATAAAACTTAACAAAATTTCATGCCGATCTCCAATGACATTGTAAGGCTGACTGTTGATAGATTGTAGAATACTAAAGAAAGCATTTGATCAGCCTGCACCTAAGGCAGCTCCTGTGAATTCAGAAATGTCTCAAAAACTTCATATTTTCTAATATTTGCAAATTTGTTGCCTCACATATTCCAAGTTCTTGCTAGGAAAGAGTGACTATAAGCATCATAGACTGTACGAGTTCTCACTTGCAAAATCAAAACCTCGCTAATGAATTGGAAATAAAAATATCAGATGAGCTGCCTCATAAGAAAACCAACAATCTGCATGTGAGAAAACAAAGAGGCAGATCAGCTTCGCGGTAACCGCGAAGCTGATCAGCGCCTTTGTTTTCGCCTCCAGGAAAGTACAATCCCTCTTCTTCTTAAATCCGAAATTTCAAGCTTCTAGCCATCTTCTGTGCTTGTACAGCTCAGTTTGTGTCAGACCTGTTCGGAAACCACAATGGTGGTTTTCCTACGAGGTGGCTCAAATAATAAAAGTCGTGAAAAATTTCTGAACCTGGGGGCTTAGCCATCCTTAATTTGGAATATTAGTCATCAACATAACAGGCATCTCCTAGGCAGTGATCAAACTTGCATCCTCTTCATTACAAGGGTGTACACTACCCAGTAAACTGCTGCAGGGAGGTATTAATGAGATACAAAACAAAATAATAAGAAAATATGTCCAAAACTGATTTTTTTTATCCAGTT
Source organism: Rugalucina vietnamica (assembly GCA_964017185.1). Lineage (NCBI taxonomy): Eukaryota > Metazoa > Mollusca > Bivalvia > Lucinida > Lucinidae > Rugalucina > Rugalucina vietnamica. The sequence continues at coordinate 44,762,932 of OZ024879.1, forward strand.
TACAATTATTTTTTTTTTTTTCTACAGCAATGAAGAAGGAAGAGAATGACATAATGAGAAGAGTGGCGACCATCTTGTTTCCCGAGGAAGGGCAAGATAAACACAAAACAGTTCCAATTAATGTCTCAGATTCTGTGGTAAGGGAATGTCTCAAAATTAACAGAGCATGTTGAGGTAGTAGTAGAGCATCAGATGTCTAATTGTGAGTTGCTGGATTCAAGTCCGAAGTGCAGCACTGTGTTGTGTCCTTGAGCAAGACATATTAACTCCCCAGAGGACTAGTAAATACACAGGAAGCTGTGGCTTTATCTCGACATGACTGAAAATTGTTGACTAGGACTTTAAACCTCAATACAAGCAAACATAAACAAACATTATTTTTCTTCCGAGTAAGCTGTAGGGATAATTCTCAAATAGAAGGAAAATCTCCATATCATGGGATTGTCTCTGTTTAAGGAGATGAGTAATGTTAAAAATAGCTACATCCCTCCCCCACAAAAAATTAAATGTCCCTTGACTGGGGGAATGTCCCCTGATTAAAAACTTGGAAGAAATGTTGATTTTCTTGGTGATTTTAATGTTAACCTTGGTTACTTTTATGACATGTTTTCAAGCAAAGGGTAGGAACTTGAATCTGAATCTTTTTATTTACACCATTTCCTGTCCCGTCACTCCCCCAGATTGGAGAACAAAATTTTAACACATTGTATAAATATTGATCAAAATGCATTAGACTCTATGGCAATGTCTCCCGATCAAGCAAATGTCTCCATTTTTGAGAATCACCCCCAGCTGTCTATGTACGCACAACCTATGCATATCTTGGTACACATCAATCTGGTCCCGAGGTTATAAAACTTTTTTCATGCTCAACTCAGCTGAGCTTGAAATTTCATTTCCTGATAAATACTAAAATAGCCCAAATATATTGAAATTGAAAGTTTAGAACTCCAAAGCATGTAATTTATCCTGCTGATAAATGTTAAAATGCCAACAATTGTTGGCATTTTAACATCTATGAGCAGGATAAATTTTAGACTCAGCTGAGCTGAGCATGAAAAAAGTTTTATAACCTCAGGACGTGATTTTGCCTGCGTACATGGTATGCATCTGAATACTTATCATACTTCTAATCTGTTCCAATCTATTTAGGTGCGGGATGTCCCAGATTTCAGCCATCAAGATGAAGCGGACAGTTTCCAAACAGGTGATCTGGTTACCATGGTAGCAGACGACACCTTGGATAATATCAGGATGGAATTCTCAGTCGGTTGATATAAAAATGAAAATCGTTTGAGACGAGAAAGCTCAATCAGCAGTGTGCTAGTTTCGTAAGAAGGTGGACCTGCCTTAGGTCTTAATCTCCTGCATATTTCTTTCATGACAATTTGGTCATGAAAATATTTGTACAGCCTTTTTTTCATCTTCCCCCGATTCAAGCAGAGCATTTGTCTGTTAGTGAGGGAAGAAATGTGAACAAAATGTTGGTTACCTACCTCTTGGTGTCTTGCCAACAAACAGTGTGGTTAGGATTGCCGACCTGCCATCATGGACTTGGCTATAAAATGCAGTCAAGGTATGTATGTATGTGTTTATAAAATGAGCTGCATCATGAAAAACCTGCCTTATTGCACATGAGCCACATCATTAGAAAACTGGATTTTTGTCTATGCAAAAACAAAGACGCAGATCAGCTGTGTAGTAACTGCACAGCTAATCAGCGCCTTTGTTACTGCACAGCTGATCAGTGCCTTTGTTTTTGCTTCACGGATAGTACAATTCCTCTTCTTCTTAAATCCCTCTGCAGTCTACTTGTTAAATCGGAAAGGCCTAGGGAATTTAAGGCCTGATTTCGGCCTCATGTGTCGGTAAAAAATTGAATTTTGGAATTTTGAGGAGAGAAGTATTGCGAATAGCAGGTATAGGCCCCTGCTTATAAATTCTAGCACAACTATCACATTCAAATTACACATGTTGCCATGGCAACGCTCCGAAAAGCATAGAAATACCACTTTTTGCAATTTTGGGTCTATTTTTCACCGTTCAACATCATTTTCAACTACCGGCCCACACGACGAACAATTTCTTATTGTGAAATAATTATGAAGTATCATCCAGAGATATTGTATGCTAAGTATCATTTTGTTCGTCGTGTGGGCTGGCACTTAAAAATTAAAAAATGTGTTCAGAAATGGTCAAAAATTGACCAAAAAGTGCAAAATGTGCTCTATCTATTGTTCTTCTGGGCGTTGCCATGGCAACGCTTGTATGATAAATGAAGCACTTGGTCTTGTGTTTAATAGAGGAGACATATGACTGTTTTGAGGAATAGTTTTCTCACCTAAATTCCAAAATTTATTTTTTAGCAAAATCTGAGGCCAAATTCAGGCGTTAAATGCCCTAGTCCTTTCAAGCTTCTGACCTTCTTCTGTGACTGTACAGGCCAATTTGTGTAATACTATGATGTAGTCGGAAATCCCAACTACTGTTGTTTTTTTTTTTCAAACTGGCGTCACATACGAGACGTCTCGTGGGAAAACCAACAATGTGGTTTCCGAACAGGTCCGACACAAACCGAGCTGTACAAGCACAGAAGCAAGCTAGTAGCTTGAAAAATATCGGATTTAAGAAGAAGAGGAAGTTTACTATCCGTGTAGCGAAAACAAAGGCGCTGATCAGTTTCGCGGTTAAACCGCGAAGCTGATCTGCGTCTTCGTTTTCGCATATGCAGATTGTTGGTTTTCCCACGAGGCGGCTCATATGCAAAAACAAAGGTGTTCATCCGCTGTGCTCTTTCTTTTTAATGGTAAACTGATTAAAATTGTAGATTGGTACACAAACTACTAATACAATCATTAAACTCTGAATTTGTTAAGTTTAGAATAGATATGTGTTTTAGAACTTTAAATTTTATAAAGTTACGGTACATGTAGATGTATATGTATTTGCAAATTAACATGTCCATGTAATTATGTTTTAGGCCTTTACAATTTACATTGGTATGTGTTTTAGAACTTTATGACAAATTCACATGTACATGTGTTTATGTTTTAAAATTTTCAAATTTACTGGCACATGTGGTTTGTGTATTAGAACAATAAATTTACATGTATATGTATAGGAGTGTGAAAATTTACATGTACATGTCATTGTTTTAGATCTTACAAATTTACATTAATTCATGTTACCTGTGTTAGAACTTGACAAATTTACATGTACATGTTTTTGTTTTAAAAATTTTCAAATTTATTTGCACATGTTTATGTGTTTTAGATCTTCACAAATTCTACATGTGATTTGTTTTATGGATAATTTTATGACTAATACTTGCCATTTTACAGTCCAATTTATACTTGTTTCATTTTAATATTCATAAGTGTAAGCAGGGTACATTGAGTTTGTTAGCTCACCTGAGCCGGCTCAAAGGTGAGCTTATAGGATAGGTAGGTATTAGTCGTCCGTCCGTCCTTCGTCGTCCACAATTTCAAATGACATCTCCTCTGAAGCTGTGTGGCTAAAACTTTTGATATTTAGCATAAAGCATCCACAGGAGGGGGGAACCAAAAATGTTGTTTTTTGTTTAGATCGGATAAGCACTCTGGTTGCCATGGCAACTTATACGTCCCATAGACTTATAATGGAAAAAAAGTGGAAATTACAAATTTTTGCTTTCTCATTGGAGATATTTGAGTTTTATTTTTAGAGAAATGTTTATTGAGTAGTGCTCTACGTTTCAGATGACCTTCATCCTGATCGCTTATTTTGATTGGTTGCTGGGGCCCCAAAAAGGACAAATTTTCGAAAAAATCTTTAAAAATCTGAAATCAGAAACTGTTTTCTTTATGAAGCTGATACTTTGCATACATGTTCCTGGCATTAGCCTCTACAAAATAGTTGTTTTTTGTTCCAGTCAGATAAGAACTCTGGTTGCTATGGCTACTTTCAGTTTCCATACTTATAATAGGGAAAAGTGAAAATTTGCTATTTCTGCAGTCTCATTGGAGATTTTGCAGAAATGTTTATTTAGTAGTCCTCTATGTTTTATATTACTTTTGCCCTAATACCTTATTTTGATTGGTTGCTGGGGCCCCCAAAAAGGTAAATTTTCATTTATTATTTGAGTATTAGAGGTCAAGTTTACTTTTTACATTGACCAACATGACCTTAGCTAAAGGTCATGCAAGACCGAATCTCAGGTGAGCGATTTCAGGACCAATGGTCCTCTGGTTTTGTTTTTTAACTGGATTTTCAATTTTATCATGGGTGAAAAACCTTTAATGCTGCCAAGATGTATTTTGTGGTAACGATTCACTCTGGTTGTATTGTGTAAGTTTTATAAGTTTTCTAATGGAGCCTGTGTTTGAGAAAACCAACAATTTGGGTTACGATCAGGTCCGACACAAACCGGCCTGTACAGTCACAGAAGATGGTTGGAAGCTTGAAATTTCAGATTTAAGAAGAAGAGAAATTGTACTACCCATGTAACAAAAACAAGGGTGCTAATCAGCTTCGCAGTTTCTGCGCTTTTGTTTTTGCCTATGCAGATTGTTGGTTTTCCCACGAGGCTCATTTTATAAATGTTGATAAATCTTGTCTACTTAGTACAACAAAACTGAATTCTTGCGCATATGAAATATTGTTTTTGTATCAAATTTTTAAGCTCAAGTGTTGAAGGTTGCAGTTTTAAAGACATACATGTACATTGTATTACCTTAAATACTCATAGATGTTCTTTCCACAAATTTTTAACTAAAATGTAATTATTTTCATATTAAAGATGGTGCTGGTTTTAAACACTATATATTTGCATACATGTGATGAGCTCCTGGTGTGGAAGTGGGAGATTTGGATTTCATTTCAGGGAGATTGGGGTCTACTTCAGGGAGATTATGTGTTGGCATCTAAAATGCGCGATTTTGCATGTTTACTTGCAACAACACCACTTTTTCTGTCAAATTTGAAGCAATTTGCTTTCCCCTATCTTCCCCACTCCCCAAGTCCCCCCCCCCCACCCCGCCCTAGTTTCAAAATGCATAATGGTACAGTAATCAGCTTATCCTTGTGTCTCATGTAATAATTTATTTGTATGGAACAAATGCAGATTTTTATTTAACATTGTGACTTGCTATGAAAAATATGCAGATATTTTTTATAAACTTTGTGAAGAAAGTGGCATTATTTACATTTTTATTCTTTTTTCTTTTCTTTTTTTACTGAATGAAAACTTCTGGAGAGGACACTGATAGAGAGGATAATTGAGCCTGTGCATGAGAAAACCAACAAGTTGGGTTCCGACCAGGTCCGACGCAAACCCGGCTGTACAGTCACAAAAGATGGTAAAGTAGAGGCTGGAAATTTTGGATTTAGAAAGTAGAGGAATGGCAGACAGTAGTGAATTAATGCCCTTGATAAATATGGGGTAATTACCAAGGTGGAACAAATGATGACTGGGTCCAGTCATTTGAAATCCTTGGCTTTTATCAATGGGTCATAATGCAGGTCAGGTGATAAATAAGTGTAATTATTTTAACATCTGTGCCAATTAAGAGATGCCAATGGGAATAAAGTCAGAATTGAAGACTATAAGATCATAAAATTAGAGGTTTGAAACTTTTTTGTTGTTCTATTGGATGTATGTACAGAAAAATATTTTCCATATTTTGCATGGGAAGCAATGATAAAAGCAGAGGAAACCAAACATTTGGACCTGGTAGTTTCAGAAAAGCATTCAAGGGAGAAAACTGACTACTATCTGCCATTGTACTATCTGTGTAGCGAAAACAAAGGCGCTGATCAGCTTCACAGTAAATCTGAAGCTGATCTGCGCCTTTGTTTTCGCCTACGCAAATTGTTTTTCCATGCGTTGGCTCAATTATGAATATATTGTTTGCTTGGTTATAAAACCTTGTTACTGCTTTTTTTTCAGTTTTTTTTTTTTTTTTTTTTTTTTTTTTTTGGCAAATTCATATTTTGATGCGGCACCAGTTCAGATATCTAATCATGAACAGTGGTAGGGCTAGAAAAGGGGGGAGCACCCTTCCCTCATTTTGACAATGGGAAATCCACCCTGCCCTTTTTGACACCAGAGGCTGGCAGCCTTTTCAGAACATTTAAATTTTAAAAAATACATGATATTAAGATTTGTATTATCTTTTCATTGTAAACTTAAGCCTTTAAATGTCAGAGAAGAAATAGATAAAGGAGCCAAAAAGTGCCGTTTTATCATGAGAAAATGGTGCTTTCTTTGCCCTCATAACACAATTTCTTGCGTCGTGGCTCATTTTATAATTTAGGCTTTTCTTTCTTCTGAAAACTGACCAAAGCTCATGTACAAGGCTTTGTAAACAAGTCAGCAATATGGGCCATTGTGTGAGAAAACCAACAATTTGGTTTTTTTACAGGTCTGACACAAATCAGGCTGTATGTAGTCACAGAAGATGGTTAGAAGCTTGAAATTTTAGATTTAAGGGATTGTACTATTCATGTAACGAAAACAAAGGCGCTGATCAGCTGGTCTGCGCTTTCGATTTTGCATATGCAAATTGTTGGTTTTCTGATGTGGTGGCTCATATGTGTCTTGTTGAAGAAAACAATCTGCTTTCAAAGACAGGACACCTTGATTCAATTTTGCTCTGCTTATAGACCTACAGCTGGGGTAAGCTGGTAAATGCAAAACAGAAATGCTGCAATAAATGAATATGAATACATGTACACATATTTTTAAGAATTGGAATGTTTTAAGATGTTTTCATATTACAGATTCAGTGTTTAATCTTGTAAATTAAAAGCATTTTGTCTTTTTAATATATGAGCCACCACATGGAAAAACCAACAATCTGCATAGGCGAAAACAAAGACACAGATCAGCGTTACCGCGAAGCTGATCAGCGCCTTTGTTTTCGCTACTTGGATAGTACAATTCCTCCTAAACTTAACTCCAAAATTTCAAGCTTCTAGCCTGCTTCTGTGACTGTACAGGTCGATTTGTGTCGGACCTGTTCAGAAACCACATTGTTGGTTTTCCTACTAGGCGGCTCAATTTAAGTGTGCTGCCAGTTTTTGTGAATGTTTATGAAAAAAAATGCCCATATTTTTAAGAGATACCATATTTTAAGAGCCACATCATGAGAAAACTGGTATTTTGCATATGCAAAAACGAAGATGCAGATCAGTTGTGAAGTAACTGCGCAGCTGATCAGGACATTTGTTTTCCTCTTCTGACTGTACACAGGCCAGTTTGTGTCAGACTTAGTCAGAAACCCTAGACATGTTTTCTCATAATGTGGCTCAATTGTCATTGCTGCCATATGTAAAAACATACCTGCATTTCTTAAGGGGTGCTCACACCACAGCGTATAGCGACAACGTATGCCGACGTATGAGATATTTTGTCCATACGTTGGTGTACGTTGCATATGTTCGGCATAAGTTTTGCATAAGTTAGGGGTACGCTACAATACGCTGGCATACGTTGTCGTACGTCGTGTACGCCCAGAAATTTTGTGCATGCACAAAATTTCCAACGTATGCCGATGTACAGATAATACGTTACTCATAAGTTAGGCGTACGCAACGAATACGTTATGCATAAGTTCATGAACGTTACCTGTAAGTTACTCATACGTTCGCATACGTTGTCGTACGCCAAAGCTTACCTGGATTTTTTGTTTAGCGTATGAGAAGCGTATGCATAACATATTACCAACGTACGAGCAGCGTGCTCGGAACGTATGCAGCGTATGTTAAACGTGTGAAGAACGTACTCAGCGTATGCGCAACTTACGCGTAGCGCATTGGTCAGCGTTCGAGATTTTATGTATAAAAATGGAAGGAATATGGATTGTGTTCATGATTAAATAGCCACACGGAAGCCATCAAAACAATATACTCGGCCAACAACAAAGCACAATTGGATGTATGGCTAAATTGTATTTTCCGTTATATTATTGCTTGTCCAGAGAATATTTTAAGAACTGGGTGCCTTCAAAGCTCATATTCGATTACCCTTTATAAAATTGTCGACATATAAAGTGTCAAAGATTTGTTGAATATTAAAGTCACCTTTTCAAAATATGCTTATTACCAAATCGAATATCAAAGGTAACTGAAAATTTAAGCAGGTAGATTCCACAATATGTTGGTTATTTTCAGTATTATCGAATGATTACATTTTGTAGAACCGAAAAGTTGTTTAGTTGTTTGGAAGACGTCCTTAGATGTGAGAAGTGTTAAGATTGAAACATAAACAGACACGAATCTTAAAAGCGTTACCCATCATAATATATGTTTCTACTAGGTCTACTCAAGTAAAACAATAATATTGCTAGTGTTAATTTGTTTGTTTCGATTTTGGTATGCATGGAAGCTTAGTCACTAAAATACATGTATCGAATACGATGATCTATTGCACAATTAAGTATAGTTTATGTGTTATATCATGCAAGTTTTCAGCTCCAGTCAATTATTTGTCATTATTGATGATTTTGTCACTTTTGTTAAGTGACCCATAAACTCAGTTCTACCTAATTAGGAAATGATTCTTCTGAGAAACGATATAAGAAATCCATAAAATGCACCCGAAGAATCAGGTGTGTAGATTACTTTGGTCATTTTTAATTTCCTTTTATTTATTTATTTATTTATTTATTTTCCATTTTTACTAAATATATGTTTGACTCCCTTTTTTGAAGAACGTCAAGTTCGTTTGAAGCACGCTGTGCATACGTTTGGAATACGTCAGACGTACGTTGTACATACGCTCCTTATAAGTTACCAGCTAACGCTGGCCGTACGCCGTTATACGCTGTTATAAGTCATGATACGCCAGGGATACGTCATGAATAAGCTACTCATACGTTAGACATACGTTCCGTGCGCTAAGTATACGCTTTGCATACGCTCAGAGAGAGCATTTTCCGGATTTTTAGCATAGAATGAACAGCGTATGACAACGTACAACAACGTATTGGATGTTTTTTCATAGGCTGCTCATACGTTGGCTAATACATTGTGGTCTGAGCGGGCCTTTATGTACATGTATCTGCCATTGTCCACACTGTTATGGAATTTTTTTCACTGTTATGTTTCTATTTTACCATGATGAATAATTGTCATATTTATAATAGTTAGAGGCTTATTATGCAAACCAAACAAGCAACTGTTTTTAACCCTAGTAAATGTAACAGAGGTCAAAATTGAGCTATTCACCATTTTTGCATTATCTGCTGGTTCCCAGCTTACAACTAATCGATATTAGAAATACAGGTAACCAGACCCCCCTGACCTTTGAGGTCAGGGGGTCTGGTTACCTGTATTTCCAATATTGATTTTTTGTGAGCAGGGAACCAACAGATAATGCAAAAATGGTGAATACCATTCGTTTATATTGTTTGTGACAAACTTGTTACCTTAGTTATTGTCCCCCGCCCTTTACAAAGAAAAGCGGGAGGAAATAGTTTTTGGCTTTTCGTATGTTCGTCCTTCTATTCCCCTATAGGAGTATGTACCTTGTGTGCACAACTCCTCCTACAGTTTTTTTTTTTATTCTTTTGAAACTTTACAGATATCTTGACCATGCCTTGAAGATGTGGATGTGGTATTGATATAATCCTCATCAATTTAATTTTTGACACTTTTTTCGCAATTTGAACTTACCGGGTTGACGTTTTTGGGGTATTTTTACAATGAAAGTGAATAGACATTGGGTACCTTGTGTGCACAACTTCCTACAGTTTTATTCCGATTGTTTTCAAACATTACTCATCATGTCTTGACCATGCTTTGAAGATGCGCATGTGGTTTGGATATAATCCTCAGATTAATTTTTCACACTTGTTATGCAGTTTTAACTTTGTCATTTTTCGGCATTTACAGTACAAAAGTGCATGTTGTTTGGATCTACATTTTTGTGTAACTTAACAATTAAGGCAGGGGACATAACTTGTTAAGTGTTTGTTTTCATGGCCATGTGAGTTTTTATGATTGTATCAGTTCCTGGTCACTTCTTATTTCACATTTGAGCCTGTGTGTGAGAAAACCAACAATTTGGTGTTCCAACCAGGTCTGACACAAACCGGGCTATACCGACACAGAAAAAGGCTAGAAGCTTAAAATTTTGGATTTAAGAAGCAGAGGGAAAGTACTATCTGTGTAGTGAAAACAAAGACACTGATCTGCGTCTTTGTTTTCGCATATGCAGATTGTTGGTTCTCTCATGATGCGGCTCAAATATATTTGCACTGTCTCATAAAATCATATAGTCATATTTACAATTAAAGTCTGTCAATTTATTTGATTCTGTTTTTATTTACCACCTCTTTCTTATAATTCTACAGTAGTATTAGCTCACCTGATGAGCTTATAGAATGTTTTTAAAATGGTCTGGCAGCCCACAAGCTCATACAATGTTAGATTTTCTCTGAAATTTCTCGCCAATCAAGTGTAACACCTTGTGGATTGTTATAAACAGTCAACACATTTTTAGTTTCTAAGTTTAATAAATTGCATGTGCCAAACGTACTGCCAATTCTAACATGTTTAGTCAGTCTGAGACCAAAACGAAATCTAACCCAAATCTAAATCTCCATCTTCTTATATACACACATATCAGATAATTACAGAAACAGAGAAATCTGATAGAACAATCATATAACGGTAAACCCTTTGATAAAAAGACTGGCGTTTGCATTAACAATTATTGCTTGTGATCAAGAACGATACCAATGGCTACTTAGCATCTGTCTAAACAGATTGCAGTACTGTGGATGATATTAAAGTTATTTGATCTCGGTAAGGGTGTTTTAATAAGATACTGATATGACATTTGAAAGCATAGTTAGATACTAATGATTGTCTTGATTACTTTTACATGTGATCTAAACTGTTTGATCTGACCATTTAAGACAACAATTGCACATATGGCCTCTTGGTAATGATTATGCGATGTAGCTAATCGTCTCAAAGAGAAGCTTTAAAAGTAATTGTCAAATCACGAAGCAACGGCACATCACCTGAAATAGTAATACTGTATAGTCCTTAATTGCCTTTGAACTGTTTGAAAGAAAGCTTAAATGATTCTGCATATGTGCAGAGCTCGTGTACAATTCTGTATTCCAAAAAGCATGAAAGAAAAAGAAATAAGAATTCTAACTACTCAATAAATAAAATAGTCGGTTTTACACGACTGTTTTACATTCCTTCCGACGTTTTAAGAATTCTTGTACAGTAAATGGTCAAAATAATTGCATTTTTAGGTTCAAATTTATTTCATAGTTACGCAAATCCGTGTTTCAAAATATCAAGACGTTTTCAAAAGAATTAAAACAGCTATATGTAATTCCATACTGTTACAAGAGATAACTTTAAAATCTTATTTTAATTGGCAGCATTGATTGTGTGGCGAAAACATTACGAGAAAACAAAATCTTACAACTGTTGCAGACCTTAACATCCTAAATTGAGTAGATAAACTGAGTGAAAATACAATGACCATGACATAATGCATTGTTCATTGAACTATTATACAAATAACATAAATGTGCATATTAAAAACTGACAAGCATATATACGAGAACAATCTTGTACACATGCACAGATACAAGAACGATTTTGGCTGTACGTTATGGCAATAAATCAAATGAATCATAATCAATACGTACGTTCTAAAACATGTAATATTCCATGCACAATACTTATATACACAAAGGCCTTAAAATTGTAAATTATTTACATTATTCCATTTAAAGTACTTTAGCTTAAACAGTATTCTGAAGAAATATTAGTCACTGTCACTAATATAAATATCAGTATCACTCCAATGTCCAGCCATGTCCGACGAGTCATAGCTAAGCGGTGTGGGTAAACTGTCACTATCACTGAAATGCTGTTCACCTTGTCTGACTGTTGACTGATTGTCAGTTCGTAAGCCGCTCGGCCCAGGCACTGGCGAGCTTGAGTTCCTAGTTGGTTCCGTACTGGCTGTTAGATTATTGTTTTGAATGCCGCTTGGTCCAGGCACTGGCGAGTTCGAGTTTCTCGTTAATTCTATATGCTCCTCGCAACCAAATGGCATGACGACGCACATGGGTATGTTGTCCCGGAAATCCTCGTATTCGTACTGCGTCGTTGCAGTTTTTTGTCCGTTGTCATGGCAGTCGGACGTGCAATATTGTGTTGTTGCATCCTCTTTCTCGACGGCAGCGTCTGGAGAATAACTCTGTCGCACCAACGCGCCCAAGGCGTCCAGGTGTGTGGCAATGTCCATTGCGACGGCTTCGATATCCAGTTGCCGTCGCTGATGTAAATGGGTAGTGAGGCTCATGATGACTTCGTGGTAAATTAGAAACGTGTCCATGTTGGTTTTTATTATATTTATGTCGTATAATTCCGTTTGTTTTATTGTTTGTTTTGCTTGGTTATAATATCCGAACGTTTGGCACAAATGTTACATTTTTGTTTGTTTTAATATCCGAATGTTTGGCACAATGTTACATAAACCGTTTTTAGCAGAAGTTGACCGTGAATGAAATTTTCTTTTACATATCTGAACACAGGTGTTACATGTATATCGTCATCAGAAAATGACCATGAATGAAAGTCTGGCACTGGAGTATGTGGGTTTCATCCTGTAATTGTTTTTATTTTAAACATCTTGGAATATTTTGTTTGCACACCAACAGTTTCTTTGAACCACTTGAAAGTTAATTAATGCCGAATAGCCGTTTGATGACAGCGTCCAGGGTGGTGATTAGCAAGCCTCACGATTTCTTTCAAAGGTAATGTTGTTTACATAAGGGTTAACAGATTGTTTTCTTTATCCAACAGACAGTGAACGGGTGAGAAACTAATTAAGTCTGTAACTCGCTGATTAGATTGTGTACATATTTCACCATTTTTCACCTGGTCTGGACAGCAGTGTCACTGATATACTGTAGTCTATATAGTTTATCTCTTCAATATAATCCCGAGTTTGGGATACAGGTTGCTCTCTCCGTCTTCGTCACAGGGAACATCCGTCGGTTTGGGGGTATGGTGCCCTCCGATGATCGAAGTTGGACTACTCTGAACGGAAACCGACCTTCTTCTACCATTTTGAGCCTCAATTTGACCCAGATCACGACCAGCTCGAATGGCTAAACAACTAGGATACCTTAAGAATTTCCTGTATTTAATTAAGACCAGAACTGTTGTCCCAGCGACCAAACAAACCCCAAGTCCCAAGACAATTCCAGCCCATAAAGGCCACCCTGTGGTTTTAATTTCTACTTTTGGAAGTGGCGTTATGCTCTGAACGAACTGGCCCAAAGGTATTTGCTTAAGTTTTCTGAGACTTTCGGGTAATTTAAGGCTAGTGAGATTCGGTAGTTTAAGCATCATAGGTTCCCAAATTTTAGATTTCGATATATTCGATAGCTGCAAGAATTGTTGTTCCTTATTAACAACATTGTAGCTGCCCTTCCCACCAAAATATTGAGAAAGCATCATGTAGTCATTAGAAGCGGTGCATGTTTGTTTCAGGCGCAACACGTCTAAAGGTGCCTTTGCTGTTATCGTTTGCATCATTCGTTTTGAATCATGACACACAATTGCAAAACTTAAATCAGTACGAGATGCGATTGCCCACTGACCGTCGAACAGGTATAATGCGCTAGGAAGACGCGTGTTTATAGATACGATTGTCTTGCAATATTTCTTAATTTTATTTTGATTGCCAAGGAAAAGATTTACCGTGCATAGGTTGGATAAATTGATTGGAAAGATGGGACTTCTTGGAGTGCAGTAATTCCTGGCGGGATTTCCACATACAGCTAGTTCTTCGGATGAAAGTAATGCATATTTAGTTCGTGTTTTATCTATCATTAGACCGCGGGTCTCCAAGGAATACATTGCAGTGAGATCTTTGGTAGCATTTGCAATTTGGATATCAGGTGAAACAGGTAACGGAATATTAATTATTTCATAAACTTCCATTAAGCTATTCACCTCCAAAAGTGGTACGGATAGAACTATAATTATCTTATTTCCGTCAATGATGGCGTTACATGACAAATCTTTATAGTACGACCAAATGTCTTGCATATGATCCCTAGGAAAAGTAAGAGTTATCGGCAGATGTGATTTTATATCACTTAACATTGCCCTAAGGTTGCTTGGACTGACAGTCGTCGGTGATAAATGATTTAAGCTTAAAAGGTTAAGGTGCATTCGTAAGGTTTCCAAATGAAACATGGCACGCTGCATCATTGTTTTCAACTCTTCAACAAACATGTCGAGCTTGAGATACATTTCAAGAAAGTATTTGACCCCGAATATTTCCTTGTTTAACATTTCGACAGCTTTGTTTATTTTGCTGTCGAGCTGATGTAAGTTCTTAACTAAGTCCATAATGGCTTGTCTGTTTTCTGCAATTTGAATACGCGAAATATTTAGAATAGATAAATTTTGCTCAACGAGGTGCATCACATTCTGCTGATTATTGCTCAAAGTAGAGATAGCACTGCGGATGGAGTCCAAATCAGTTTGATCCAAGGTACCAAAGGCAAATGAAAGTAATTTTCCGACCAGCGGGATTAAAGAGCGTTTATTGCGCTTTTGAAGACTCCTATAGTCTAAAAGACTGTTTTGGATGCTTAGCTGAGTCTCATTTAAATGCTGTACTTCCTTGAATAAACTTGACAAAACCGTTTCGTATCCCTTTTCTCCATTTCTATGATAATATGCAGCGGCAGTTTCAGCAAAAACTGCAGCATTCTTAATGTCTTCCTTATATAATTCTGTGAACTGACTATAGGGGTATAGGTCAAGGACAAAAGTTACGAGCCATTTTGCGCGCGTAGTCGAAACATCATTGGTTTTGTAAAATACTACATTATCTTTAACAATTAAGGACCTAGTAAAGCCAACGAGTAGCGTGATTATCACCAACAGTTTCATGACTCCTGGAATATAAGAGGTATAGATTCAGAACGACATAAGATTTTGGTTTCTGAAATTAACAATAATTTATTATGCTTGATTTGGTGAGAGATAACAAAAGAAATTGGCTTAGCAGGCTATTTTAAAATGTGTCTTTATGTATAACACGCGCTGCTATATAATACGCCCTAGTGTATAAACCACAGCTATATATATATATATATATTTTGTTGTTTTGTGTTTTGTTTTCAATGGTTACCGTTACGGATGGGCCACTTTTATAGATGGGACACTTATCAGGAATCTTCAGAAGGAATACCTTATTTTTTTTTAGCCATTGATTCGTCAAGTATCCGCTTTCATCTTTGAAAGGTATGTACATGAAAATTAGCACCTAAGTATGAAGCCTTACAGCATATCAACAACAGCAGTCAGTAAGTTTATGACTTTCGTAGACTTATCAGTATGCTTCTGGCTCCTAGTTTTCAAAATGAAGTTATCAATAGGAGAGGTTTTGACTTCATCAATCATCATTTCCTCAGGCTTTTCCTGGGGTAATTGATTATCAGTCGCACCCTCCTCATGGTCACTGTAGATTGAGTCTGAGTGGCAGTTTTCCTCATCTGAGGGCAACATATTATTGCCATAAGTCATTGGCGACTTTTGTCCTTTAAGACGTTTTGAAAGCTCCATGAGAGGAATGTCATCCTCATCATCAGACTCAGACCGCTCTTTGCGATAGTGCTTGGCTATCCTTTCATGAGGTGTTTCCTGGTTTGAGGATTCGTCACTGGATTCTGAGGAACTGTCACTGGGAGGAACAACAAATGCTGCCTTACGTCTTGGTTTTTCTGTCTCAATTTGGGGTGCCGGCCATTCATCTATGTTTGCAAGCCTAATTTGTTCGGCATGCACCTTTTCGGTGGACCCATCTAACTGGTTCTTTACCACAAAATTGACTGGTGTTGTTTGTTTGATTATACGATAATAGGGGTACCAACGATTGTAAAGCTTCCCGGGCGTGAAGTTTTTGAAATAGACAGGATCGCCTACCTTATAGTCTACTGGTTTTGCATTTTTGTTTGCATATTTGGCCTGCCGTTTTTTCGATCTTTTGAGATATTTGTGAACCAAAGTAAAAGCTTTATGCTGCTGTTCTAAGGCTATCTTGTGAACATCTTCACCCAAATATTTTCTACGTGGTTTAAGGATGTTATCTAAAGGCAAAACAACGTCTCTGTTGTATAACAGATAGAAGGGTGAGAAGTTTGTGGATTCATTGATATGGAACCTTATAGCCGCTAAAGTTTGATTGAGGTAAATGTCCCAGGTTTTAACATCGTCTTTCAGTTTCTTTGATAAAACATCATGCAAAGTCCTGTGGAATCTTTCGACCTTGGCATTACCTTGGGGATGATAATATGATGTTGTTACATGGTTTATATTCAGTTCTTGAAGGGTCTCACGCATTTTTCTGTTCACGTTTTCAGTTCCATTATCTGTGACTATCTCTAACACAGCCCCATGTCTGCTAAATATCTCCTCAATGAGAAGATGAACAATATTGTCAGCACTTTTATCTGGAACAGGAAAAGCTTCTGGATAACCACTATAGAGGTCTATGAAAGCTACAATGTACTTGTTGCCAGCTAAGGATGTAGGGTAAGGACCAGATAAATCTAGGCCTATCCTAGCAAACGGATATGGTGGAATGCCGGTCTCTTGTACTGGTGGCTTAATCTTTCGCATGCTACGTGCCTGGCATGTAATACATTTGCTTACATAGTCATACAATTCCTTGTACAGGTTTGGCCAATAATATTTCTGTTTAATGGCTTCGAAAGTTTTATCGATGCCCATATGGCCATTCTGGTCATGATACTGCACAACCACATTCTCCCTCAGCTGTCCTGGTATATACAGACGCAGGGAAGGGTCATCGTCAATGTTTGAGATGTAGTAGAGCACATCATCTACAATAATGTGTCTCTTTGCAATTGACGGAGGAGCATTGTCTTTCTGAAGGGAGGTAATGATCTCAACTATAGCTTCATCCTTGGCTTGTTCTTGAACCATATTTAGATCTGGCATGAGAGTCTGCTTTTCTACTGGCTTACTCTCTGGAACCTTGCTAATTGCATAGTCCGTAGGTGTAAAATGGTTTGAATTCAACGCATTGATTTCATAGGCATGGTCACTAACATCAGGTTCATTTGGAGTCTCTTCAACCTTCATTGCCCCAGTTTCTGATACTCTTGACAAGAGGTCAGCACAGGAGTTAGAGGAGCCTTCAATGTATTCTATTTTACAGTTATATCCCGAAATACCCAAAGCCCATAATTGAATTTTCTTATTCTGCATTGGGGACTCAAGTAGGTATTTAAGAGGCTTGTGGTCTGTACGAATAACAAACTCAGAATTGTGGAGGTAGTGATCAAGCTTCTGAAGAGCAAAGTGAATCACATATGCCTCTTTTTCAATGGTGGACCATTTGACTTGGGACTTGCTTAACCTATGAGATAGATAAAATATAGGTTTTTCATTCCTCAAACCACGTATCTCACTTTCATTTTCTTCACATGGCTGTGTGAGACACGCCCCAATGCATTCATTACTTGCATCAGTATACAGGACATAGGGTTTAGATGTATCAGGATATGCCAACATAGGGATGGTCGACAGCTGGTCTTTCAAAAATTGGAAGGCTTTTTGACAATGAGAGTCCCATCGAAACTTGGCATATTTTCTTGTCAAAGCAATGATTGGTTCAGCAATGGAAGAAAACTGTGGAATGAACCTTCTGTAGTAGCTACACATACCAATAAAGCTGCGAACTTCTTTCACACTAGTCGGAGGAGGCAAAGATCTTATAACCTCGACCTTCCTGGAATCAGGGGTAACACCATTCTCACTGATAACAAAACCCAAATAGTTGGTTTCAGATTTCATAAAGCTACATTTCTTCAGTTTTAATTTCAGACAATGATCTCGAAGACGGTCAAACACAGCTTGAATATGTTTGAGGTGGTCTTCAAAAGTTGCTGAATAGATCAATATGTCATCCAAGTAAGCAGTTGTGAAACGGTCTAAGCCTTGTAATACTTTTGCCATTAGTTCTTGAAATATGGCTGGAGCTGCAGTCAATCCAAATGGCATGACATTAAATTGAAACAGACCTCGGTGGCATGCAAATGCCGTCTTTTCCTTGTCATTTTCATCCATCAGAACTTGCCAGTATCCACTTTTTAGATCAAGAGATGTGAAAAACTTTGCTTGTCCCAGTTGGGCCAAAATATCATCAATCAAAGGAAGTGGATAAGAAATGGGTTTTGTGATTGCGTTGAGTTTGCGAAAATCAACACAGAAGCGTTTGGAGCCATCTTTTTTGTCAACAATGACGACTGGGAAGCTCCATGGTGAGTTTGATGGTTCTATTACTTTTGCGTCAAGCATTTCATCTATAGCTTCATCAATTACTTTTCTGTTATTTAATGGTGTTCTATATGGCCTTAATTTGATTGGCGAGTGGTCCCCAGTGTTTATTTTCATTCTTGTGGTATCAGTGTGGCTTAGATCTGAATCTTTGGTTGCAAATAAATCAGCATTCTTTCTTAGTAGATCTTTAATTTGGTTTGCATATTTGTCAGGCGCATCAATTTCATCGAAGGTTTCTAATTCATTTTCTTTCCCTTGCTTAACAACCTCACTGACTGTTATCATTGTTTCATCTTTAATTTTTTCAAGCTGTGCTATTACACACCCTTTCTTGATTTTGTAGGTTTTGTTTGTACTATTAACTATCATAACAGGTATATTCCTATTCTTACTTAACCTTGCTACAGAATTTGAAACCATTACACCAGGCTCTTGACTCAAAAATCCGCTGTCAGTTGGAATAATTTGGTAGATATTTTGTTCAGGTAAGTCTGGGGTAGATCTAGCTTTACATGGACAAATGATTGTTTCTGAGGTTTCATAACAATTTTGTTTTTAGCCCTAAGAATGGAGGTGACATGTATGTCAATCTGTAGTGGAACATAAGTACCATTGAATCGAATGCAGCCTAGGTCATGATATACTCTGACCCCATTTTCAGTTAACCAGTCATTCCCAAGTATAACCTTCCTGTTCATGTTTCTTGATACATAAAACTGCTGGGTTACAGCTGTTGTTCCAATGACAAATTTAACATAGATATAGCCATCAATATCAAGTGGACCTCCATTGACAGACTGGACATTTGCAGTTTGTCTAATCAATTTTGGTTTCTTCTTAAGAGAGTCATACACGTCACGACGCATCAACGATATGTCTGCCCCTGAATCTACTAAGGCCCTGAATTTTTGTTTTTCAATTTTAATTAAGCAAGAGTTAGGATTACCAGCAAGACAAATTTTGTATGTTGATATGTTTTTACCCCTTCCATCGGCCTCTACATGGAAGGAGCCGTCACGTTTCCCGAAGCCCCTCTCGGATTTGCCTTATACCTTCCTCCCCTATATCCATTTTCTTTTTGACCACAATCCCTTAAGATGTGCCCACGCTGGTTGCAACCCCAACAGACTATGTTTGGATTGTGCCTAGGTCTTTCTGCTTGAACTACGTTGACCTTGGCTTTTGCCCTACAATCTTTGGCTATGTGCCCTTTCCTGTTGCAGTGAAAGCAACGTTTGGCTGACCGTAAATGGTCTACTTCCATTGGTTCATGGCCAGAGGAAGTTTCGTGATTAACTTGGTTTTTCCCTGATCTTAGGCTAAACCTTTTTCTTAAGTTTTGCTCGGTAAGTGCTATGTCAACTGCCCCTTGAAATGTACGTGGGTTATCACGCATTACTTTCATCTTCATATAGTCTTGATAGAGACCATCAGTGAAAAATCCAACCAGCTGATCTTGAATCGGTCGATTTAACATTCCTTGCCCCCCAAATGCATCTTCAGCTAAAGACATTATTCTTTCTGCATAAACTTGGACTGACTCCCCTTCTTTTTGACGCACCTTCCTTAGCAGCATTAACGCGTGTTGTGGGTCAGTTACTTCTGAAAATCTTAGAATTATTTCTTCCTGAAGTTGTGGCCACGTATTTCCGGGATTATCTTGCAGATACCGTTTTACAAAATCACTGACCGCCCCCTTACTAGCTTGATATGCAACAAGTTTTCTTTGATCTTCCCCTATTTGAGTAAGAACTGCATATTTTTCTATGCTTTTCAGCCATTCCTTGCATTGCTTAGGATCACCGTCATATGATGGAATAATTTTTGCTACACCTTGTGCCCCTATTGTTGTATGCACCCCAGAAATTTCATGTGCAACATTCCGAAATAAATGAATCAATTCAGCCTGTGCTTCTTGTTCAGCCATTCTTACAGATCGAATCTAATCAAACTTTGACTCACCTGGTTGAATAAGCCAGCTCCACTCTTCCTAGTCACAATGTCCTTTATGTTGATTGTTTTGATTTTGACAGTTTCAAGTCTTCGCGTTGATTTTTATTTTTTATCCATTTAAACCCGTTCGTATTAAACCAAAAGTTTATAATTTTTGTTTAATTTGATCCTGGTCACGGCACCAAAAAGGAAAACTATATGTAACACCTTGTGGATTGTTATAAACAGTCAACACATTTTTAGTTTCTAAGTTTAATAAATTGCATGTGCCAAACGTACTGCCAATTCTAACATGTTTAGTCAGTCTGAGACCAAAACGAAATCTAACCCAAATCTAAATCTCCATCTTCTTATATACACACATATCAGATAATTACAGAAACAGAGAAATCTGATAGAACAATCATATAACGGTAAACCCTTTGATAAAAAGACTGGCGTTTGCATTAACAATTATTGCTTGTGATCAAGAACGATACCAATGGCTACTTAGCATCTGCCTAAACAGATTGCAGTACTGTGGATGATATTAAAGTTATTTGATCTCGGTAAGGGTGTTTTAATAAGATACTGATATGACATTTGAAAGCATAGTTAGATACTAATGATTGTCTTGATTACTTTTACATGTGATCTAAAGTGTTTGATCTGACCATTTAAGACAACAATTGCACATATGGCCTCTTGGTAATGATTATGCGATGTAGCTAATCGTCTCAAAGAGAAGCTTTAAAAGTAATTGTCAAATCACGAAGCAACGGCACATCACCTGAAATAGTAATACTGTATAGTCCTTAATTGCCTTTGAACTGTTTGAAAGAAAGCTTAAATGATTCTGCATATGTGCAGAGCTCGTGTACAATTCTGTATTCCAAAAAGCATGAAAGAAAAAGAAATAAGAATTCTAACTACTCAATAAATAAAATAGTCGGTTTTACACGACTGTTTTACACAAGGCAACATATGATGTTCAGCCTTCTTGGGAGGGTATAAATAAAACGGGTCAAATGACATGGCTGCCACGCCCATATATATTAAAAATCGGGAATTAGTGGACCAAGTTCAACAAAACATTGGCATGCATCATCCGGAACTCAGGCATGTATAAATCATCATGATGGGATCTGGCATGAATTCAAACTCATCAGAGATACATGTATTATGGTTGTTATCCCATATCGTTACCAATCCGATAAAAAATGAAGGAGCTAGTGTTGACAAGGTTTTTCCCATTGTAATCCTATGTAAGCTATCTTTTGCCATGGAAACCATAGTTCCAATCCTACCTGCATTACCTGAGGACCAATGGTCCTGTAAACGCTTACCTGATCTGGGCAGCTTAACTTGTAGGGGAGCTAATGACCCCTGCAATGGGTGCGGCATAATGGACCCCAGGTGACAGAGGATTATTGAATTTTACTACGTACAAAAAATAAAAGCTCTGGGACTCATGGTTTCTGAGATTTTTGTATGGTTTTCTCACTAAGTACATGAGAGCTAATGTCCCCTGATGTGGGGCCATTTTGAACCACAGGGACATCATTGGCAGGATCTATGTAAAGTACCAATATCCGTGGCATATAATATTGTTGCATACTAAATATACAAGCTATTGGGCTCGAGGTTTCAGAGAAGATTTGTACGCGTTTTCTATTATAAGCCTGTTGTAGATGATGTGGTCCATATGGACTCCAAGGACACGGTAAGTATGTCTTATAAGAGCCGCCACATGGAAAAAACTAACAATCTGCATAAGCGAAAACAAAAGTGCAGATCAGCTTCGTAGTAACTGCGAAGCTGATCCGCGCCTTTGTTTTCGCAATATGGATAGTACAATTCCTCTTCTTTCTAAATCCAAAATTTCCAGCCTCTAGCCATGTTCTGTGCTTGTACAGGCCAGTTTGTGTCGGACCTGGTCGGAACCCCAAATTGTTTGTTTTCTCACGCACAGGCACATAAAGTGGATAACTAAATATTGCTACAAACCAAATACCAGAGGACCAATGGTCCTGTAAACGCTCACCTGAGATCAGCTGCATATACCAATAAACATGTTTGAATATTATGGTATTTAACTCCAGTGCAGGGGCAGATAAGCCCTTGGGCCATTTTCTTTTTTCAGAATCTTCAATATTCTGTCCATTTGCCAATTTCCTGTTGGCTTTTTCCTTCAAATGACATTTTAACAGTTTTCCCAATTCAGATGCACAGGCAACCCATGTTGACCTTGCCATAAACTTGGTCAAGGTCATCACAGGGTCATGATTTATATATACATTGGAGTACTTTAGCCATCGATGCCTCACGCCAAGTTTCCTTGAAATCAGTCTATTGGTTTCAGAGAAGATGATTTTTGATGGGTTTTTACCATATATGGGCATGGCGGCCATCTTGGTCATGTGACCCAGATTATTTATATACACACTGATTCCCCCATTCTATAGATGCTTCACTTAAAATAAATTTGGCTTTGTTTGGCCAAGCGGTTTCAGAGGAGAAGACGTTTGAATATTATGGAAATATACATGTATATTGCCCCGGGGTGGGGGCAAATGAGCCCCTGGGGTCCAATTTTTTTCAGAATCATTAATGCATACTACTGTCCTACTGCCCATTTCCTGCAAGACTTTCACTTTAAATGACATTTTAAAAGTTTTCCCCATTCAAATGCATTGGTGACCTATGTTGACCTTCCCGTAAAATAGGTCAAGGTCATCACAGGGTCATGATTTATATACACATTGTAGTGCTTGAGCCATCGATGCTTCGTGCCAAGTTTCGTTGAAATCGGTCAACCGGTTCTGGAGAAGAAGATTTTTGAACGGTTTTTTACCAAATATGGGCATGGCGGCCATCTTGGTCATGTGACCTGGATTTTTTATATACATATTTGTTACCCCTTCCTATTGATGCTTCACATAAAATTTCGCTTTGATTGGCCAAGCGGTTTCAGAGTAGAAGATGTTTGAATATTATGGAGATATACATGTATATTGCCCCGGGGTGGGGGCGGATGAGCCCCTGGTGCCCAATTTTTTTCAGAATCATTAATATTCAGTCCTACTGCTCATTTTCTGCAAGATTTTTTCTTTAAATGACAATTTAACAATTTTTCCCATTCAAATGCATTCGCGACCTATGATGACCTTGCCGTAAGATAGGTCAAGGTCATCATAGGGTCATGATTTATATACACATTGTAGTGCTTGAGCCATTAATGCTTCATGCCAAGTTTGGTTGAAATCGGTCCAGTGGTTCCGGAGAAGAAGATTTTTGAAGGGTTTTAACCATATATGGGCATGGCGGCCATCTTGGTCATGTGACCTAGATTATTTATATACACATTGGTTCCCCCTTCCCATAGATGCTTCATGTAAAATTTGGCTTTGATTGGCCAAGCGGTTTCAGAGGAGAAGATCTTTGAAAATGGTGGACGACGGACGGACGACGGACGGACGACGGACGGACGGACGACGGAGCATGGGTATACTATAAGCTCACCTTGTGAGCCTGACGGCTCAGGTGAGCTAATAAAAGCTCTAGGGCTTATGGTTTCTGAGAATATCAGCAGATCATCAGGAAAACATGTCTGTGTAATGTATACACCCTCGAACCCCAGTTTTATATAGAATAACTGGGGTGTGCAAGGGTATACCTATTTTTAGCTCACCTGAGCCGAAGGCTCACAAGGTGAGCTTATAGTATAGTAGTCGAGCCGGCGTCCGTCTGTGCGTGCGTCCTTGCGTCCGTCCGTCCACATTTTCAAACTTGAATATCTCTTAGACGACAAGGCCAATAATATTGTGATCAAATTTTATCTAAAGCATCATTGAGGAGTGGGAAAGGTTTTGGGCCAGGTCGGATCAGAACTCTGGTTTCCATGGCAACAGATAGCTCCCATAGACTTACAATGGGAAAAACATAAAAAATCTTCTTCTCTGAAACCACAAGGCCCAGAGCAATCACATATTGTTCGTAGCAATGTGTAGTGGTCTTCTTTATAAATCCTGCCAACCATGCCCCTGGGATCAAAAATGGCCCCGCCCCGGGGGTCATTAGCTCCCATAGACATACAATGGGAAAAACATAATAAATCTCCGAAACCACAAGGCCCAGAGCTTTCATATTTTGTGTGTAGCAATGTATAGTGGTCCTCTTAATAAATCCTGCAAACAGTGCCCCTGCGATCCATACGGGCCCAGCCCCAGGGGCGTCATGGGGAAAAAAAACACAAAAAATCTTCTTCTCTGAAACCACAAGGCCCAGAGCTTTTATATTCTTATGTAGCAATGTGTAGTGGTCCTCTTTCTAAATCCTGCCAAGCATGCCCCTAGAGTCAAAAATGGCCCCGCCCCATTATCTCCTATAGACATACAATGGGGTAAAAAAAATCTTCTTCTCCAAAACCACAAGGCCCAGAGCTTTCATATTTTGTGTGTATTAGTGTATAGTGGTCCTCTTTATGAATCCTGCAAACTGTGCCCCTTGGGGCGTCATGGGAAAAACATAAAAAAATCTTCTCCTCCAAAACCACAAGGCCCAGAGCTTTCATATTTTGTGAGTAGCAATGTATAGTGGTTCTCTTTATAAATCCTGCTGTGGCCCTGGGGTCCATACAGGCCCCACCCTGGGGGCATCATTATCTGCCATAGGCTTACACTGGAAAATACATGAAAAAATCTTCTTGTCTGAAACCACAACAGCCGAAGCTTCTATATTTGGTATGCAGCATTGTTATGTGGAGCTTTACATAAATCCTGCCAAGCATGCCCCTAGGGTCAGAAATGGCCTAGGGTCAGAAATGGCCCCATCCCTGGGGGTCAATAGCTCCCTTAGACTAACAATTGGAAACCTTCTCCGAAACCATATGGCCCAGAGCTTTCATATGTTGTGTGGACTAATGTTTAATACTCTCCTTTATAAATGCTGCCAAAGGTGCCCCTGGGGTCCATACAGGCCAAGCCCCATGCATGTCATCATCTACCATAGACTTATAATGGAAATACATGAAAAAATCTTCTCTGCAACAGCATGACACAAAGCTTGTATATTTAATATACAACAATGTCATGTGGAGCTCTACATAAATCCTGCCATTCATGCCTGCTGATGTAAGTAGGATTTCAAGGTAACATGACCAAGATGGCCACCATACCCATATATGGTAAAAACCCCAATTACTTTGTCCAGTGACTGTACTTGTTGACTCAGGTGAGCGATCGTTGCCCTTGGGCCAAAACATAGGTTGTGGGTACTGGTTTGAACCGCCCTTTCAGATAAAATTGGGTTGCAATTGGCCCTCTGGTCTTACAGACATTTTAAAGTGTGGACGGATGGCTGGCTTGAAATAGCCAGAGTTGAGAATGTGTTTACATGATAATACCAGGCAAATAAATACCCTTGACTTTGCATGTCAAAATATTCTGGTAAAAGGTTTGTTTGGGGAGGTTTTTTACATGCTGGGTACCATAAAAATTCTATTAAACGCCCGGGCGTTGATTTAAAACAGTACCTTTACAAAAGAAGTTGATGGGCGTTAATTGGAGGCTATACTGTAAGGCAACATTCAAGAATTCAAAAAAAGGAACTAAAGTTATTTGTTGATCTCGATCTGCCCCAGACATGACTATTGTTCCAAATAGTTGTTCGGGTATTTCATGCATTACCATTTATTTGGACTACAAGAGTAAAATAGATTTGTGTGTTATGTGATAAAGCAGCAAAATTAGAAATTTACTGCTGAATAAATCGGTCCTGATAGCGTAATGGTTAGAGCGTTTGCTTCAGAAGCGGGAGGCGCGGGTTCTAATCCGGGCCACGTCATACCAAAGACGTTAAAAATGGTACCAGTGGCTACCTTGCTTGGCGCTCAGCATTAATAAGGCAAGCACTGGCTTCTCTTCTCTCAAAAAGACAACTTCATTGATGGGAGCTCCATGTAATACTCTGTTTATGAGCTAGCTAGGTGTTTAGAGTACTTGGCAGATTCTGAAGAATTTAGGATTTTCCCCAACATTTTTAAGGTGGGCGTTTATTAGAGATTGATTCATAGAATTCCAAAATTTACATATAAAATGGCCATTTTTGGCATCCAAATAGGACTATGGGCGTTTATTAGAGTGTGGGTGTTTACAGGATTGGAATTTCCAGGACTAATTTTTCTGTTGATTTATTTGTTTTTGACATGAAACACTTTTTTAAAGGCAAGAACAGATAATTATATTGCAAAGGTAACTAACTTGGAGGTATTATCTTGGTTTTTGATGAATACACGAGTTTGATTACCCTTTTGAAAAACAGAACTTTATTCATCTTTTCTTATCGAGCGAGCAAAGCCAGCTAGGAGAAGAATGAATCCCAAAGATATCCAAACTAAACTTGCATTTTATAGTAAACTTCCATGATTTTTCCATGATATTTCATCATTTTTCAAATTCCATGATTTTTCCATGCATTGATTTTTTTAGCCATTTTCCATGTTTTCCAGTGCCCGTGGGAACCCTGTATTTAATAGAATTTTTATGTTATATGTGACTTTTTGTGTGTGTGTGTACTTAATGGAATAGTAAACATGGATCAAGTCAAGTTTAATGCCATTAAAAATCTATTTACCGGTACATGCATTCAGATTCTCAGAGCAACACAATCACCTAAAACACTGTCTGGAAACAAACTCATTGGAAGCTTGGAAGCTATAATTGAGCCGCCACATGGGAAAACCAACAATTTGCATAGGCGAAAACAAAGACGCAGATCAGCTTCGCGGTAATTAGCGCCTTTGTTTTCGCTACACCAATAGTAAAATCCCTCTACTTCCTAAATACGAAATTTCATGCTTCTAGCTGTTGTCTGTTACTGTGCAGTCCAGTTTGTGTTGGACCTGGTCGGAAACCACAACATTGGCTTTTTCACGAAGCGGCTCTTATGT
Organism: Rugalucina vietnamica; assembly: GCA_964017185.1. NCBI lineage: Eukaryota > Metazoa > Mollusca > Bivalvia > Lucinida > Lucinidae > Rugalucina > Rugalucina vietnamica. The sequence continues at coordinate 44,790,161 of OZ024879.1, forward strand.
ACACGACAGTGATGTCACAGATAAATTTAACAGTTCAGGCTGAAGGTTGGAAAATGTGAGCCTGTGATGAGAAAACCAGCAATTTGGGGTTCCGACCAGGTCCGACACAAACCGGACTGTACAGTCACAGAAGATGGTTAGAGGCTGGAAATTTTGGATCTAGAAAGTAGAGGAACTGTGCTATCCGTCTAGCGAAAACAAAGGCACTGATCAGCTTCCCATTTACTGGGAAGCTGATCTGCGCCTCTGTTTTTGCCTATGCAGATTGTTGGTTTTCCCATGCCGTGGCTCATGTGATAGACTGTTTAATTTTATTAATTTGGAAATTCTAGACCTACCCTATCATACACAGCATACACATTTTTTATTCTACGACTGTAAAAGTCTTTTAATAGCTGCTGCCTTTATTGGTCGATGAGAACACTTCAAGAACTTCATTGTCACAAAGTGTTAACCAGAGCCATTGGTCCTGAGAACGCTCACCTGAAGCCTGATCCTGGAGTATTAAGTCATCATGAAATGACCTTGACCTTGAATACTCACACACCTTTATTGAATTCATAAGTTGTCTGCATCTGCATAGTTTCAGGTCTCAGGCTGCAATAGTTTCCAAACCCAGTGATTTCTGAGAAAGCCATAATTTTATTTTGATATTTAAATGACCTTGGGTCAAGGTCAAGAAATGACCTTGGCCTTCATTAATTACTTACCTTCATTGACTCCATTGGTTGTCTGCATCTAGCAACTTTCAGGTCTCAGACTGCAACAGTTTCCAAAATATCCATTGTTTTTGCCTTTTCCCATGTAAAAGCCCATGTTTCCAAAATTGACCTGGAGTCCCAAATGCTACATACCAAATTTACCGAAAATTAGCCAGCCTGTTCTGGAGAAGAAGATTTTTGAGTGGTTTTTACCATAGTAGAGCATGGCCACCATCTTGGTCATGTGACCCAAATTTCGTGATCAAACTTTCGTTCCCCCTACCCATGGATGCTCCTCATAAAATTTCACTTTGATTGGCCAAGAAGTTTCAGAGAAGAAGATCTTTGAAAAGTGTGTATGGATGACAGACTGGCCAAGGTCAAGAGATGACCTTGACCTAAATTAATCACATACCTACATCTTCTCCATTAGTCGTTTGCATCTACCACTTTTCAGATTTCAGGCTGCAACAGCTTTCAAAAAATCCATAGTTTCACTTTTCCCATGTAAAAGCCTATGTTTCCAAAATTGACATTGCCGTAAAATAGGTCAAGGTCATCCTAGGGTCATCATTTTATCAAACTATGATGGGCTGGAGTCCCAAATGCTACATACCAATTTTCATGAAAATCGGCTTGCCGGTTCTGGAGTAGAAGATTTTTTTGAGTGGTTTTTACCATAGTTGGGCGTGGCAGCCATCTTGGTCATGTGACCTGGATTTCGCCATTAAACTTTCTTTCCCCTACCCATGGATACTCCACATAAAATTTCACTTTGATTGGCCAAGCAGTTTCAGAGAAGAAGATCTTTGAAAAGTGTGTATGGACGACAGACTGGCCAAGATCAAGAGATGACCTTGACCTAAATTAATCGCATACCTTCATCTACTCCATTAGTTGTTCGCATCTATCACTTTTCAGGTCTCAGGCTGCAATAGTTTTAAAAAAATCCATAGTTTTCACTTTTTTCCCATGTAAAAGCCTAGGTTTCCAAAATTGACATTGCCATAAAATAGGTCAAGGTCATCCTAGGGTCATCATTTTATCAAACTATGACGGGCTGGAGTCCCAAATGCTACATATCAAGTTTCATGAAAATCGGCCTGCTGGTTCTGGAGAAGATTTTTGAGTGGTTTTTACCATATATGGGCGTGGCGGTCATCTTGGTCATGTGACCTGGATTTCGCGATCAAACTTTCGTCTCCCCTTCCCATGGATGCTCCACATAAAATTTAACTTTGATTGGCCAAGCTGTTTCAGAGAAGAAGATCTTTGAAAAGTGTGTATGGACAACAGACTGGCCAAGGTCAAGAGATGACCTTGACCTAAATTAATCATATACCTTCATCTTCTCCATTAGTTGTTTTCATCTACCACATTTCAGGCCTCAGGCTGCAATAGTTTTCAAAAAATCCATAGTTTTCACTTTTTCCCATGTAAAAGCCTTTGTTTCCAAAATTGACCTCGCTGTAAAATAGGTCAAGGTCATCCTATGGTCATCATTTTATCAAACTATGATGGGCTGAAGTCCCCGATGCTACATGCCAAGTTTCATGAAAATCAGCCTGCCGGTTCTGGAGAAGAAGTTTTTTGAGTGGTTTTTACCATATATGGGTGTGGCGGCCATCTTGGTCATGTGACCAAGATATCGCGAACAATATTTCAATGCCACTACCCAAGGAGGCTCCACATAAAATTTCAACTTGAATGGCAAAGTGGTTTCAGAGAAGAAGATGTTTGAAATTGTGGACGATGGACAGACGGAGGATGGACGGACGGACGCCGGATAATGGCCATCCTATAAGCTCACCTTGTGAGCCTTTGGCTCAGGTGAGCTAAAAATGAGCCGCCTCGTGGGAAAACCAATGATGTGATTTCCCAACAGGTCCAACACAAACCGGCCTGTACAAGCACAGAAAAGAGCTAGATGCTTGAAATTTCGGTTTTGAGTAGAAGAGGAATTGTACTATCCGAGTAGCGAAAACAAAGGCGCTGATCAGCTTCGCGGTTACCGCGAAGCTGATCTGCGTCTTTGTTTCCGCCTATGCAGATTGTTGGTTTTCCCATGAGGCGGCTCAAATGTAGACAAACGTTTTAAAGAAGGCACATAATGCTAGATGATGATCATATTAGGCTGTGTTTGATAGACTATGTGCAATAAAGTCTTTAATATGAACAAAGCAATATGTGATTTCCAAAGCTATGTGCGGTTCCAAGTTGAACATGCTCTCCATCGTATGGCACATACACAAACGAAAGCATAACCAGACTTTTTTCCTGACAATGTTTTTATTAACTTATACATGTACTACTAAAGTTTGATGAGGATCAGAACATTATTTTTGTTTGCAGAACATACTGGTGATCTCACACCCAAACTTTTGCTATAGATATGTAGCAGAATATTCAATGTGCAAACATTCCACCTTTTTTCGTTTTGCCTACTAGCGCTTTTCGCAGACTTGCAGAAAAGATGGAACCCCCCTGAAATTTAAGTTGTCACTATTGCCTACCTTATCTAATTCTGTCATTCATCCCCTCTTACTGGTTTATACACAATAAACAAGTTGATAAATTAGAACAAGTTTATTCACAGACACCTAACATAATCATCATCATTATTTCTAATGCTTAGCACCTAACTAAAAATACACTAATGTACATGTACATAAGTTCACAGTTACACAAAATTAAAAATAAAACTTTGGCTCTTTCTTCGGGGCAGCTCACTTCTACTATCTTATGTTTCTTGGCTAACCTGGGGATCAACCCAAAAGTCCGACTGATAAAACTGTTACTGCAGTTAAGCATAAGTGAATCATTCTGCAAGGCTGCAGGAAGCATGAAAACGGTCCATGAAAATTGGCATTTCCAAGCCTAAGAACAAGGCACATAATGGAAAAAAAGTACAAGTAGGCAAAGATCAGGAAAAGGCGCAATCAGAAAAAGACTCCCACTCCAAAAACCAAGGTGGGAAAAAACCAAACTAACAATTAGGTACTTATACCATGAAAACATTTCGTAAGCCGAATGAGCAGCTATTTTCCCAATAGGTGGCCACTCAGTTACCTTAACTTAACTAAAAATATGCAAACACACACAAGGCGCCAACAGCACAAAAATATTTTAAACACCAAGACATAAAACAAAAAGAACCACCAAAGAAGTATCGACTTGGAACGATCAGTAACACAAAGTTACTGGCGGGTTTAAATCGATTTTACACGGCCGTAACCTCACCCTCAGCTTCTGCAGTGGTTCATAACATTTATTTACATGTAAGTCTGGAGTTATCTGAAGTCTGAACAGGCATGAATATGATATTGTAATGCTTGCTTGCCTGTCCAACATATAGGCTCGACTCCTGATTGCAGTTCTCAGACATGGTATTGAATTGTTGAACAGAAGGAACTGCATGTGGCATGAACATTGCTAATGCTTAGGTAAATCCCATATTCAGGTTAGCCTGACGTTGCATACTTGATAGAAAAATCATGATATTTTGGTGGTAAAGAAGGCCAAACGAATTTGTGGTAGCAAGTGAGGCCCCCAAAATATAAGAGCCATGATTGCAATTATGAAAATTTATGTTAATTAATGCAATAAATGCCAACAAGTCAATGATTATTTCCAGACCATCTATTTATTGTGCTCTTCCAATCAATACCACAAAATTGAAAGAAAACAATGAAAGCAAAACTTGGTCTCCCCTTGTTACTCATTATAAGGCAGAAAAGTCTGGGCTAAAAACCAAATATAAAAACCCAGTGGGAAAAATTTATGGAAAACCTTGACCTTACTGCCAGTAACGAGAAACAAATCACTCAATGCATATATTAATACATAATGATTGTATTATCATGATAGTAAAGAACAATATCATTGCCAACCAAATACTTACTTACATGTACTTACTTTAAATACATATCATGAACATGTAAACTAAAGGTTTGAAAACTAACATCTGATTCAAAGCTTCATTGATTATATGTGTTGATTCCAATGAGACATGAGAGTAAGTTCCACTCTTTGTTTCAGCATGATATGACACTAGCCATTGATAGGCCTCAAATCCCTGGTTTATAACAAGAAAAAATACTGTGTCATTAAGATAGTGTATTGCAGACATATTAAATACTACAGTAAATATATACCAAATTAGAAACATACATTGTGGGTTAGAAACTTAATTCTCAATGATACTTCGATTTAATATTTTGGGCGGCTCATTCTGTATTAATTGAAATACATATCATAACCTGAGGATCACCCACTGTAGAAATTTGTACTCACTACAAACAGGATGTGCATATGACAAAAGGCTGACCCCACCAAACAGAACTGACATAACTGTTTCATTCAGCTGCAAAACTGTTTTGATATGTCGATACTTTTGTCTAAAACTCACTTTGGGAAAATTTAAGAAATCTTGATTTTTGGTTAAAAACACAATTTTTACCCCCAATTTTTTTTATGACAAAATAATGTTGTCCTTTAGTCTGCTAGTTTTGATCAGAAAACCAATTGAGCTAAGGGCATGGGTTTAGATTTTACAGCGTTTTAGAACATTTGTTATTGGATTGAATATTTTCTATGGAAATTTGCATTATAAATTAATGTGATTAAAACAGCACATTTAAAAACTCTGTTTTGAGCCAACCAGAGTGCATATTCAAAATATTTTTTGTTGTTGTTTTGTTTCATACTCGTAATGCAAAGGAGAACAAGGAGAACATTTTTTTGAGCGAAAAAAAAAAAAAAAAAAAAAAAAAAAGATTTTTTTTTTTTCATTTTTTTTGTTTTGTTTTGTTTTGTTTTGTTTTGTTTTGTTTTTTTTGCAAAACAAACAATTTTTGACCAAAATTACATTTTTTTTTTGGAATTTTTTAACAATCTTTGTTTTATCAGTTACACATAAAGAAACCTTTTTCATGATGAATATTTATTGAAATTAGTGTAAGGGAAAATGTGTACCCCTATGCCAACCCACTTGGTTTTGTGTTGAGGCAAATTTTAGGGGTGCATGTGTTTGGACCCATGTGTTGAAAAAATAAAGAGAGAAAATATAATCAAACTTTCAAGTTTCTTTACATGGAGAAATGTCCTACACATATACCTAATGTAAGAATTGTGAAAATATATTGGTTATAGCCCCCCCCCCCCCCACACACACACACACCCCTGGTGTGATCCTATCAAACTTTAAGAAGTATAATATCACATACACTTAAAGTAGTATATCACATACACAATAAAAATTTTCCCTTGTGGAAGCCTGGAATGTCATAGTTGTGTTTGCAAGAAACAAAATAATCACAATTAAGCAGTTCATCTGTTTTGTAACTAATATTTGGCTACATTTAACCAACATACAACCTTTTCGCTTGAAACAAGTTCCTTTTTGTGATAGACATATAAAGTGTTTGACAAGAGGGCCAAAAGTCCTTTTAGAGCAGTCTGCACAGTGTTCTAAATCAACAGGCACACGTGGTGGTTTTTTCCATCATTAAATGGTATTTGCTTTTTATGAGCATGGGCTTTTTGTATATGACCTTTCACTGATCACCATACATTTAATGTTTATTCATGGCATTCATCAGAAGTCATACATCCATTTAGTAATTATTCACCTACATTGTCCTACAAATACATCAGGATAACACATTACGAAAACTTGCCCATGCAATCTTACAGCAATTTTTTTTTCAGCTGTAAAAATTGAATACTTCAACAGAATTATTTTTTATATTTTTCTTAACAGTCTATGTTTTGTAGTACTGAAAATAACGAAAATAGGTATAACCTGGTAACCCCAGTTTCACTATATAAAAGTGGGGTCAAAGGGGGTATTCAATACATGTTCATGTTTGCGTGATGATGTCCCTGGAATGAAACTCACTTTTATATAGTAATACTGGGGCATTCAGGGATTATTTTGCTTATTTTTGCTCCAAACCATAATTTGTAAGTTTACTCAATAAGAGGCGGTTCTAATGCTTGCACACAATCTATAGTTTGGGCCAGAGTAAAGAAAAACATCAAAAAATTCAAATGGAATTTTTCTGTTTTGCAGCTATAAAAACGTCTGTATATTGTGTGGGCATGTTCTTTGTAATGTTCCACAACATTAACATCATCAGTGAATGGGATGCCTCCCACCTCCTTTCTCCTTTGCCATGCTAAACTAGTCCAACCGCTGAGTTAGGTTTTATTTGTTTCTTGGTCTTGTATATTTTCTTAGTCTCATGTTGTTTTTTTTTCTACTTTGTAGCTTCTTTATGGCTTCTGAGAATACGACCTCATGCTGTTTGAGCGTTTCATGTGATTTGTCATACAGTTCCTTAGTAATCTTAGAGCTGAAACGAGAGTGTGCTACCTCGTTTCTTGTTTGCCTGACTTCACGTGCAGCATCTTTGACTTTAACAGCTATAAACATTTTTCTAGTCTCTTTGTCCGGAGCTTGTTCAAGAATTTTACATAATTCTCGAATATCAAGGTCTTCTATTGTCTTGTCCTGTAGCCTAGACTTTTTATCATATGTCCAGCCATTAGCTTTCATCTTTTTACATAGTTGTGGAATATTCAGTTTAATATAATCTATTTTCATACGTTCTAATATTGTCTTCAAGATCGTTAACATATTTTCACGAGCTTTATCAAAATGTAGATCTAGGATTATCTTGTAGATTTCTTCTGAAATTGAAATTATTATGATCATAATGCATGTAATAAACTAGTTTGATGAATCGCAGAGACACAAGAAACAAATAGAGTTTATTATCAATTCATTTTTAATGTTGGATTTATCAAGTTTAGTAGTATGAAAATCTGATAAAGTGTGCTATTTCAAGTTTCTCTATACAATGTTCACCCCTCACATTTTCACATCTCTTGGAGAGGATACATAAAGGCCCTATCAACTATGAACACAGATGCCACAAATTGATAAATTTTAGCTTTCATTGGATTTTGTGAACTTTTGTGTTTATTCGTAATGGCGTACTGATCTGTAACAACACAGACATGATAGACTCGGCTGCAGTCGCATGGAATTGGCAAGAGTTCTTTATGATTTACAAAAATCTATTGAGGGTATGTGGAGTGAAAGTTTGGGAATCATTTACAAATCAGTTTCGAATATGATGGCATGTTCCAATAATTAATATTTGTAGCTCTTCTTGACACTTCATGGGTTTTTTTCTCAAAATAGTTATGAAAGACATCATTCACCTGATTGAGAATCAGTTTCAAAATAAACGAAAAAAGATGACCACTTTTTCATGCTATTTTTCTGTCAACTATGGCCCTGAACACTCGTTCTATGATACTTCCAAAGAAGAGTTGTTGTTTTTTTTTTCATAAATTTCAACATAACCAGTTATTAACCACCCAACTTGTGTGAGTCTCAGATTGTAGCTTTATCTCAGCAAAAAATTACACCTCTGAGGGTGGATCCTCTAAAAGTAAAGAAGTTGCATCACTGACAGGACTGCTTTCTGTCACTTAAATAATTACATTGCTTTTCTACATCTTTATCTTGCCCTTTGGTGCACCTTTTAGTTAACTTCTGCTCTCAGACTTGTGGACTTAATGACACATTCCAGTGCAATCGTCTAACATTTACAATATAAACTTCAATGTTAAATTCCATTAATCTCCAGATTCCTTAACACCTGTAGTTAAATGAGACTCTTTGCTGATTCGCACACTGCTGTGATTCTGTATATAGTTCCTGCTTTTCCTGTATATGCATCGATCGGTATGTATTCGTTAGATATATGTCAATGTCGTAGTCTATTTGTGATCTTGCTACAAACTTGTGAACTCCAGGAATGAGTTAAGAATATGTGACAATGCTGCAGAATCAAATAGGATTCATTTATGATGCACATGGATTCAACATGTTAAGAATAAACTATGTTGCCAAAATTTTAGACTGTTCAAAATTTTGACCACAAATTCATGATTGATCCAAGAATTACAAGAACTTACAACAAACTGTACAATTAAATGAGCCGCCTCGTGGGAAAACCAACAATGTGGTTTCCGAACAGGTCCGACACAAACCAGCCTGTACAGTCACAGAAGCAGGCTAGAAGCGTGTTTATTAAACGAGCCTTCAGCGAGTTTAATAAATTTCATATGATATTACCACAAATGTAAGATTCGTTTTATCATATGACTTTTTAAATACACTTCAACCTCATTATATAACGCGCCTCATTATAATACGGTTTTCAATAAAACACGGCCATGTCATGGCTCCCAAGTTGATTATTTTGCTATATCTCTATAGTAAATAACCTCATTATAACACGGTTCACTTATAACACAGTCTGTTTCTATGGACCCCAAAGATAGCGTTATAATGAGGTTGACCTGTACGATTTAATCGCCTTCGAAGTGGACATATTTTCAATAAAAATTTATATTGTTGTTACGGACGTCATCAATGACGTTACGTATTCCCGCAAAAGTGTTAATACACACGTGGTCATATGATTTTTATGACATGATGTTATCCACTGGAAAACAGCGACGTCATATGATAAAGGATGTGACTGTTACAAAAATCATGTAAAGAATTAAAGTTTTAATTTCAAAATGATAAAATAATCACAATCAAACAAGTTGACTGAATACTGATGCAACTGCACAACTGATTACACACATGTCCCTACATGATTCAAATGACATATACAGAACTATAAAGTAACTGGCACATTTCTTTCATTTTTTTGATAGACATTTACCATACTATTAGTTTAAGTTGATGCCTCAGTTATCCTTGTCACTGGAGAAGCGCTGGATTTGAACCTGCAACCCCTAGTTTACAAGGTAGATGACATAACCACTGCACCACGGAAGCCTCTACTGGCCCAACCAATGAATTTAAATCTTACTACTAAAGGTTTGAAAATAGGACATTTAAATATCCAAGGACTTCAGAATAAATTTGAACAGATTGATCTTTTGCTAAATAACTCTCATAATGAAATTCATATCTTTGGTTTAAGTGAAACCAAACTCAAGAACTTTCATCCTGATAGTGCTTTTACTATTGACAATTACCAGTTATTTAGAAAAGACAGATTTATTTCAAGGGAAAGACCAGAGCAAGGTGGAGGTATTATTGTGTATGTTAAGAATGGAGTGAAAGTTGAAAGAAGACTTGACTTAGAAAGGAATGAAATTGAGTGTGTATGGTTAGAAGTGTCACCAAAAAATTCTAAAAGTTTTCTAGTAGGTATATTGTACAGGCATCCAAATGAAGGGGTCCAATGGAATGAACACTTCGAAGATTTGATGGAAAACATCTTGGCAAATCAAAAAGAGATATACCTGCTTGGTGATTTCAATAGAGATCTCATCAATGAAAATACCAAAACTGCATGGCTAGAGTACATGGAGCCCTTTGGTCTTCATCAAAAAGTTAATTTCCCAACAAGAAAAATTGCTCAATCGCAAACATTGATAGACCATATCTACTGCAATGTCGAAGCTAATGTAAGTTCAGTTAATGTTCCAGAAATAGGACTGAGTGACCATTTTCCTATCTTTCTGACCAGAAAAACAAACTGCACAGAACCCAAATTTTCACACCATACAATCACATACAGATCTTTTAAATTTTTCAATGAACAGATGTTTATAAATGATCTACAATCTGCACCATGGGATGTAATTAAGATATTTGATGATACTAATGATGCTTTAGAAACCTGGTCATCCATGTTCATAGAAATTGTTGACAAACATTTGCCATTAAAAACTCACAGAGTTAAATATAAACAGCAGCCAAAATGGCTTACCCCAGAAATTATTGAGGCTATGAAGACCAGAGATAGATTCAAAGCCTTAAATGATGATCCACAATATAAGTCTTGGCGGAATAAAGTAGTAAACTTAATAAAACAGTCTAAAAAGTCTCAGTTTACTGCAATTATTGATGAAAATAATAACAATCCAAGTAGTGTATGGAAACTTTTCAAAGAAATAGGCGTAAATAAACAAAAGTCAAATGCCTCTATACCAACTATAAAAATTGATGGAAAGGAAACAGATGACCAAACTGCAATGGCAAATGCCTTCAACAGATTTTTTGTCTCAACAGCATCAGATATAAAAGAACCAATTGAAAATTCAAACTTCGAAAAACTCAAAGCTTTCTGTGACAGCAAAGTGCCGGAGGAAACAGTTTTCAGCATTCCTGAGGTTTCAAAAGAATATATTGAGAAGTTTTTAAAGCATATTGATGTATCAAAAGCTACTGGGTGTGATAATATTGGACCACGTCTCTTGAAAATCGCTGCTTCCCATATCGCTGAATCTGTCACATATATATGCAATCAAAGTATTAAAACTTCAAATTTCCCTGAAAAATGGAAAGAGGCAAAAGTTACTCCACTCCACAAAGGGGGTCCTAAAGATGATATAAATAACTATAGACCCATCTCTATTTTGCCTGTCATTTCCAAAATATTAGAAAAACATGTACATGATTCTTTAATGGCATTTTTGACACAGTTTCAATTATTGCATAAAAACCAGTCTGGATTTAGACCCAACCATTCATGTGAGACAGCACTATCTGGCATGTTATGTAATTGGCTTGACAGTATCAATAACGGGTCCTTGATTGGGGTGGTAATGATTGATTTCAAAAAGGCCTTTGATCTTGTAGATCATAGCCTACTACTTAAAAAGCTAGAGCACTACAAGTTATCTAATGACACAATGTCATGGTTTGCATCTTACTTAAGTAGCAGAAAACAGAAGGTATCTTTGAACAATATCAGGTCAGATGATGAAATAATAACAGATGGTGTTCCTCAAGGCTCCATTTTGGGGCCCTTACTTTTTCTCATGTTTATAAATGATTTGCCATTATACACTGACTCTGTAAATACTGACTTTTATGCTGATGATACAACTCTATATATTAGTGGAGAAACTCTTGAAATTATTGAGAGAAATTTACAGGTAGCTTTAGATTGTTTAGCTAAATGGTGCAAATGTAATGGTATGGTTATCAATACTACAAAAACCAAAGTCATGTTGATGACAACTCATCAGAAAAGAGCTAGTCTAATCAATGGACAACTTTCCTTGCAGCTCAATGATAATGAGTTGAATATGATAACAAATGATAAGGTTCTTGGTATTATTATAGATCATAATTTAACCTGGTCACAACATGTTGATAAGGTATGCAAAAAGGTAACAACTAACTTGTGGCTCTTAGCTCGGATAAATGAATTCTTAACTATTCCCCACAGAATACAATTTTATAAATCATATGTCCAACCTCACATAGACTATTGTAATACTGTGTGGGGTGGAACATCCCAAATAAATCTTGACAGAATATTCAGACTTCAAAAACGAGCATGTAAAATTATCCTGGACTATAATGTGGAAAATGTATTGGAAAGTATGGAAGAATTAAAAATATTAAGTATTTACGATAGACTGTATCTTAGAAGAGCAAAGTTTATGTACAAGGTCTCTAAAAATGATTGCCCACCCTATATAAATGAATTATTTCATGAAAGAATACCTAATGAAAATTTGCCTACACTGAGATCATTATCTGGACATTCATTTGTGACTCCTAGGCCTCACAAAGAAATTTTTAAACAGAGTTTAGCATACTCTGGACCCATCATTTGGAATAGCCTACCATCAAGTATGAAATCGCTTGATAGCACAAACAAATTCCACTCAGCTTTCATCAAGTGGTTAAAAGAACCTCGGCTTTTCAATTGTTGACTTACGTGCATATATGTAAATATACATTCTTTTTATCTTTTCTTTGTTTTTCCATGTTTGTGTGTGTGTGTTTGTGTGCTACGGTACAAAGATCATTGTAATTTTGATATGTGCAGCATTTCAGTTTATGTAAGCCTTATGGCTAAGCAAAGTTATTGTTTATAACTAGTTGTACATGCAAAATAGATTAGTGAGTGTGTATTAATAACCTGTTTAGCAGGAATAAGTCAAATCCTTAGTACAACTCGTATAGACTTTAGGATGCATGCATGCTTTATCATTTTCAAATGTTTGTATGCTTTAAATGTAAATTGTGTATGTTTCATGTACATGTATATATTTATTAGAGGGCCTCATGGAAGATTAGTTTTGTAACTAAATGTGTTACCCTCTCAAAATAAAGTCTATTATTATTATTATTTATTATTACTGTCTGAACACCATCTTTCAGAAACTGCTTTTTCCGAAATCTCACTTTTCTGAAGGGCCTCAAGAAAAATATGAGTATGTCACCATTTAGCATTCCAAAAGTCTTAAAAAGTGCCACAAAAATTTTTGAAAATCTGTTAACAAACCAGAGGACCAATGGTCCTGTAAACGCTCACCTGAGTCTGCTGCATATACCAATAAACATGTTTGAATATTATGGTATTTAACCCCTAGATGAAGCCCTTGGGCCATTTTCTTTTTTCAGAATAATCAATATTCTGTCCATTTGCCAATTTCTTGCTGGTTTTTCCCTTCAAATGACATTTTAACAGTTTTTCCCATTCAAATGCATGGGCAACCCATGTTGACTTTGCCATAAACTTGGTCAAGGTCATCACAGGGTCATGATTTATATATACATTGTAGTACTATAGCCATGGATGCTTCACGCCAAGTTTCATTGAAGTCAATCTATCGGTTTCAGAGAAGACATTTGAGGGTTTTTTACCATATATGGGCATGGCGGCCATCTTAGTCATGTGACCTAGATTATTAATATACACATTGGTTCCCCCATCCTATAGATGCTTCACATAAAATTTGGCTTCAATTGGCCAAGTGGTTTTAGAGGAGAAGATGTTTGAATATTATGGTAATATACATGTATATTGCCCCGGGGTGTGGACATATGAGCCTTTAGGTCCATTTTTTTTCAGAATCATTAATATTTAGTCCTACTACCCATTTCCTGCAAGATTTTCACCTCAAATGACTTTTTAAAAGTTTTCCCCATTCCAATGCATTGGCGACCTATGTTGACCTTGTCCTAAAATACGTCAAGGTCACCACAGGGTCATGATTTATATACACATTGTAGTACTTCAGCCATTGGTGCTTCATGCCAAGTTTCTTTGAAATTGGTCCACCAGATGTGGAGAAGAAGATTTTTGAAGGGTTTTTACCTTATATGGGCATGGCAGCCATCTTGGTCATGTGAACTAGATAATTTATATATATATACATAATTCCCCCATTCCATAGATGCTTCACATAAAATTTGGCTTTGATTTGCCAAGCGGTTTCAGAGGAGAAGATGTTTGAATATTATGGTAATATACATGTATATTGCCCTGGGATGGGGGCAGATGAGCCCCTGGGGTCCATTTTTTTTTCAGAATCATTAATATTCAGTCCTACTGCCCATTTCCTGAAAGACTTTCACTTTAAATGACATTTTAAAAGTTTTCCCTATTCAAATGCATTGGCGACCTATGTTGACCTTGCCGTAAAAAAAGGTCAAGGTCATCACAGGGTCATGATTTATATATACATTGTAGTACTTGAGCCATCAATGCTTCATGCCAAGTTTCTCTGAAATCGATCCACCGGTTCTGGAGAAGAAGATTTTTGAAGGGTTTTTACCATATATGGGCATTGCGGCCATCTTGGTCATGTGACCTGGATTATTTATAAACACATTGATTACCCCTTCCTATTGATGCTTCACATAAAATTTGGCTTTGATTGGCCAACCCGTTTCAGAGGAGAAGATGTTTGAATATTACGGTAATATACATATATATTGCCCCGGGGTGGGGGCATATGAGCCCCTGGGGTCCAATTTTTTTCAGAATCATTAATATTCAGTCCTACTGCCCATTTCCTGCAAGACTTTCACTTTAAATGACATTTTAAAAGTTTTCCCCATTCAAATGCATTGGCGACCTATGTTGACCTTGCCGTAAAATAGGTCAAGGTCATCACAGGGTCGTGATTTATATACACATTGTAGTGCTTGAGCCATCAATGCTTCATGCCAAGTTTCGTTGAAATCAGTCCACCGGTTCTGGAGAAGAAGATTTTTGAAGGGTTTTTACCATATATGGGCATTGCGGCCATCATGGTCATGTGACCTGGATTTCTTATATACAGATTGGTTCCCCCTTCCTATAGATGCTTCATATAAAATTTGGCTTTGGTTGGCCATGCTGTTTCAGAGAAGATCCTTTGAAATTGTGGACGGACGGACGCCGGATCATCGCCATCCTATAAGCTCACCTTGTGAGCCTAACGGCTCAGGTGAGCTAATAAACATTTTATGCAAGAAAATATTTCTGAATAGGGCTTTTTCCATTGTAAAATTGCCAGCAAGGGAAGTAACTATTTTCCCGGAAAAAATCTGGATTTATTATTTTTCATCTAAAATCCACCAAACCAAAATATTGTTTTGTATGCATAGCTGAGCACCAAACTCTTAAAATTATTCCACAGATTTGCTTGATTTTTAGTTTTAAGGTGTTTGGATTACCTCCCTTGCACATGCAAAATGCCTATTCAAAATGATTTTTGGGCATAATTATTTTATTAGTGAACCCATTTTCAAACTTTTTGTGGCTACTTTTAGGACTCATGGGTTGTAAAAAGATGGCATGGTCATATTTTTCTTGTGGTGTTTCAGAAAAGTGAGATTTCGAAAAATGCAGTTTCTGAAAGATGGTGTTCAGACAGTAGGATGTTAATGTAATACACATGATCCTTATTGTTAACTAATTATTTATGAATAAAGAATTATAAAAATTCTATTTTTGACCTACCTCTGTCTCCACCTCCCTGCCTGTACCCTCCACCTCGTCTGTCACCATAACCTCCACGTCCAACCTGTCCCCGTTTTTCCCCACCACCACCAGAGCCTCTGCCGCTACCACGAGACCGGAAGGCACCACAACCACCTCCTCTCTTGGAGAATTCTGAAGAAATAAACAAATGTTACATAGAGGATCTTACACGAGTGGTCATTTCATATGAAATTTATTAAACGAGCCTTCAGCGAGTTTAATAAATTTCATATGATATTACCACAAATGTAAGATTCGTTTTATCATATGACTTTTTAAATACACTTCAACCTCATTATATAACGCGCCTCATTATAATACGGTTTTCAATAAAACACGGCCATGTCATGGCTCCCAAGTTGATTATTTTGCTATATCTCTATAGTAAATAACCTCATTATAACACGGTTCACTTATAACACAGTCTGTTTCTATGGACCCCAAAGATAGCGTTATAATGAGGTTGACCTGTACGATTTAATCGCCTTCGAAGTGGACATATTTTCAATAAAAATTTATATTGTTGTTACGGACGTCATCAATGACGTTACGTATTCCCGCAAAAGTGTTAATACACACGTGGTCATATGATTTTTATGACATGATGTTATCCACTGGAAAACAGCGACGTCATATGATAAAGGATGTGACTGTTACAAAAATCATGTAAAGAATTAAAGTTTTAATTTCAAAATGATAAAATAATCACAATCAAACAAGTTGACTGAATACTGATGCAACTGCACAACTGATTACACACATGTCCCTACATGATTCAAATGACATATACAGAACTATAAAGTAACTGGCACATTTCTTTCATTTTTTTGATAGACATTTACCATACTATTAGTTTAAGTTGATGCCTCAGTTATCCTTGTCACTGGAGAAGCGCTGGATTTGAACCTGCAACCCCTAGTTTACAAGGTAGATGACATAACCACTGCACCACGGAAGCCTCTACTGGCCCAACCAATGAATTTAAATCTTACTACTAAAGGTTTGAAAATAGGACATTTAAATATCCAAGGACTTCAGAATAAATTTGAACAGATTGATCTTTTGCTAAATAACTCTCATAATGAAATTCATATCTTTGGTTTAAGTGAAACCAAACTCAAGAACTTTCATCCTGATAGTGCTTTTACTATTGACAATTACCAGTTATTTAGAAAAGACAGATTTATTTCAAGGGAAAGACCAGAGCAAGGTGGAGGTATTATTGTGTATGTTAAGAATGGAGTGAAAGTTGAAAGAAGACTTGACTTAGAAAGGAATGAAATTGAGTGTGTATGGTTAGAAGTGTCACCAAAAAATTCTAAAAGTTTTCTAGTAGGTATATTGTACAGGCATCCAAATGAAGGGGTCCAATGGAATGAACACTTCGAAGATTTGATGGAAAACATCTTGGCAAATCAAAAAGAGATATACCTGCTTGGTGATTTCAATAGAGATCTCATCAATGAAAATACCAAAACTGCATGGCTAGAGTACATGGAGCCCTTTGGTCTTCATCAAAAAGTTAATTTCCCAACAAGAAAAATTGCTCAATCGCAAACATTGATAGACCATATCTACTGCAATGTCGAAGCTAATGTAAGTTCAGTTAATGTTCCAGAAATAGGACTGAGTGACCATTTTCCTATCTTTCTGACCAGAAAAACAAACTGCACAGAACCCAAATTTTCACACCATACAATCACATACAGATCTCAGCGAAATAGATAACGATGCGTACTGCGTATGTACGCACGATTTTTCGCTCTGTACGCATTAAAAATTCAGACCTGTGCGTACCACGTACGCAGTAAAAATCAGCGGTACGCTAAAAGTTTTGGGTTTTATGCGTACTCAGATAAAAAATACCTTTAAAATTGTCACAAAATGACATATTTTCAACTCGTTTTGTATGGCTGCTCTGTCAACAATCGAAAAGTAGGTTCAATATAATGCAGCTTTTGATCGTTTCATATTACATATCATGCAATATGGTATGTATCTTCAGTAGTTATACCTAGTACGTACTCTCCGTTTAGTAACTTGGCCAGACAAAATGTTTATCAAAGGTTTATTCATAAAGTTTAATGATAGTCGGTCACTTTGCATTGAATAGGCATTTTGCATCTATTTCTGGTCATTGTTTTCAATTTAAAACTTGATGTATCCATGCTCTACAGCCATCACAGTCTTTAATGTTTTTAACATGCCCAAATGATAGAATGACATGTTATTACAGGACTATCAACCGGTTTACTTGAATTTTCATACTTGATTAAATGGTCTTATCCATACGTGTACCTTTATGAGTTTGATTCTAAATGAGAGGTTATAATAAGAATCCTCAGAAAACTTGTACACGGTTGTATTGTTGGTACGCACTGAACATTTATTTTGATGCGTACAGTACGCATTGTGAAAAATAATTATCTACATCACTGGATCTTTTAAATTTTTCAATGAACAGATGTTTATAAATGATCTACAATCTGCACCATGGGATGTAATTAAGATATTTGATGATACTAATGATGCTTTAGAAACCTGGTCATCCATGTTCATAGAAATTGTTGACAAACATTTGCCATTAAAAACTCACAGAGTTAAATATAAACAGCAGCCAAAATGGCTTACCCCAGAAATTATTGAGGCTATGAAGACCAGAGATAGATTCAAAGCCTTAAATGATGATCCACAATATAAGTCTTGGCGGAATAAAGTAGTAAACTTAATAAAACAGTCTAAAAAGTCTCAGTTTACTGCAATTATTGATGAAAATAATAACAATCCAAGTAGTGTATGGAAACTTTTCAAAGAAATAGGCGTAAATAAACAAAAGTCAAATGCCTCTATACCAACTATAAAAATTGATGGAAAGGAAACAGATGACCAAACTGCAATGGCAAATGCCTTCAACAGATTTTTTGTCTCAATAGCATCAGATATAAAAGAACCAATTGAAAATTCAAACTTCGAAAAACTCAAAGCTTTCTGTGACAGCAAAGTGCCGGAGGAAACAGTTTTCAGCATTCCTGAGGTTTCAAAAGAATATATTGAGAAGTTTTTAAAGCATATTGATGTATCAAAAGCTACTGGGTGTGATAATATTGGACCACGTCTCTTGAAAATCGCTGCTTCCCATATTGCTGAATCTGTCACATATATATGCAATCAAAGTATTAAAACTTCAAATTTCCCTGAAAAATGGAAAGAGGCAAAAGTTACTCCACTCCACAAAGGGGGTCCTAAAGATGATATAAATAACTATAGACCCATCTCTATTTTGCCTGTCATTTCCAAAATATTAGAAAAACATGTACATGATTCTTTAATGGCATTTTTGACACAGTTTCAATTATTGCATAAAAACCAGTCTGGATTTAGACCCAACCATTCATGTGAGACAGCACTATCTGGCATGTTATGTAATTGGCTTGACAGTATCAATAACGGGTCCTTGATTGGGGTGGTAATGATTGATTTCAAAAAGGCCTTTGATCTTGTAGATCATAGCCTACTACTTAAAAAGCTAGAGCACTACAAGTTATCTAATGACACAATGTCATGGTTTGCATCTTACTTAAGTAGCAGAAAACAGAAGGTATCTTTGAACAATATCAGGTCAGATGATGAAATAATAACAGATGGTGTTCCTCAAGGCTCCATTTTGGGGCCCTTACTTTTTCTCATGTTTATAAATGATTTGCCATTATACACTGACTCTGTAAATACTGACTTTTATGCTGATGATACAACTCTATATATTAGTGGAGAAACTCTTGAAATTATTGAGAGAAATTTACAGGTAGCTTTAGATTGTTTAGCTAAATGGTGCAAATGTAATGGTATGGTTATCAATACTACAAAAACCAAAGTCATGTTGATGACAACTCATCAGAAAAGAGCTAGTCTAATCAATGGACAACTTTCCTTGCAGCTCAATGATAATGAGTTGAATATGATAACAAATGATAAGGTTCTTGGTATTATTATAGATCATAATTTAACCTGGTCACAACATGTTGATAAGGTATGCAAAAAGGTAACAACTAACTTGTGGCTCTTAGCTCGGATAAATGAATTCTTAACTATTCCCCACAGAATACAATTTTATAAATCATATGTCCAACCTCACATAGACTATTGTAATACTGTGTGGGGTGGAACATCCCAAATAAATCTTGACAGAATATTCAGACTTCAAAAACGAGCATGTAAAATTATCCTGGACTATAATGTGGAAAATGTATTGGAAAGTATGGAAGAATTAAAAATATTAAGTATTTACGATAGACTGTATCTTAGAAGAGCAAAGTTTATGTACAAGGTCTCTAAAAATGATTGCCCACCCTATATAAATGAATTATTTCATGAAAGAATACCTAATGAAAATTTGCCTACACTGAGATCATTATCTGGACATTCATTTGTGACTCCTAGGCCTCACAAAGAAATTTTTAAACAGAGTTTAGCATACTCTGGACCCATCATTTGGAATAGCCTACCATCAAGTTTGAAATCGCTTGATAGCACAAACAAATTCCACTCAGCTTTCATCAAGTGGTTAAAAGAACCTCGGCTTTTCAATTGTTGACTTACGTGCATATATGTAAATATACATTCTTTTTATCTTTTCTTTGTTTTTCCATGTTTGTGTGTGTGTGTTTGTGTGCTACGGTACAAAGATCATTGTAATTTTGATATGTGCAGCATTTCAGTTTATGTAAGCCTTATGGCTAAGCAAAGTTATTGTTTATAACTAGTTGTACATGCAAAATAGATTAGTGAGTGTGTATTAATAACCTGTTTAGCAGGAATAAGTCAAATCCTTAGTACAACTCGTATAGACTTTAGGATGCATGCATGCTTTATCATTTTCAAATGTTTGTATGCTTTAAATGTAAATTGTGTATGTTTCATGTACATGTATATATTTATTAGAGGGCCTCATGGAAGATTAGTTTTGTAACTAAATGTGTTACCCTCTCAAAATAAAGTCTATTATTATTATTATTTATTATTACTGTCTGAACACCATCTTTCAGAAACTGCTTTTTCCGAAATCTCACTTTTCTGAAGGGCCTCAAGAAAAATATGAGTATGTCACCATTTAGCATTCCAAAAGTCTTAAAAAGTGCCACAAAAATTTTTGAAAATCTGTTAACAAACCAGAGGACCAATGGTCCTGTAAACGCTCACCTGAGTCTGCTGCATATACCAATAAACATGTTTGAATATTATGGTATTTAACCCCTAGATGAAGCCCTTGGGCCATTTTCTTTTTTCAGAATAATCAATATTCTGTCCATTTGCCAATTTCTTGCTGGTTTTTCCCTTCAAATGACATTTTAACAGTTTTTCCCATTCAAATGCATGGGCAACCCATGTTGACTTTGCCATAAACTTGGTCAAGGTCATCACAGGGTCATGATTTATATATACATTGTAGTACTATAGCCATGGATGCTTCACGCCAAGTTTCATTGAAGTCAATCTATCGGTTTCAGAGAAGACATTTGAGGGTTTTTTACCATATATGGGCATGGCGGCCATCTTAGTCATGTGACCTAGATTATTAATATACACATTGGTTCCCCCATCCTATAGATGCTTCACATAAAATTTGGCTTCAATTGGCCAAGTGGTTTTAGAGGAGAAGATGTTTGAATATTATGGTAATATACATGTATATTGCCCCGGGGTGTGGACATATGAGCCTTTAGGTCCATTTTTTTTCAGAATCATTAATATTTAGTCCTACTACCCATTTCCTGCAAGATTTTCACCTCAAATGACTTTTTAAAAGTTTTCCCCATTCCAATGCATTGGCGACCTATGTTGACCTTGTCCTAAAATACGTCAAGGTCACCACAGGGTCATGATTTATATACACATTGTAGTACTTCAGCCATTGGTGCTTCATGCCAAGTTTCTTTGAAATTGGTCCACCAGATGTGGAGAAGAAGATTTTTGAAGGGTTTTTACCTTATATGGGCATGGCAGCCATCTTGGTCATGTGAACTAGATAATTTATATATATATACATAATTCCCCCATTCCATAGATGCTTCACATAAAATTTGGCTTTGATTTGCCAAGCGGTTTCAGAGGAGAAGATGTTTGAATATTATGGTAATATACATGTATATTGCCCTGGGATGGGGGCAGATGAGCCCCTGGGGTCCATTTTTTTTTCAGAATCATTAATATTCAGTCCTACTGCCCATTTCCTGAAAGACTTTCACTTTAAATGACATTTTAAAAGTTTTCCCTATTCAAATGCATTGGCGACCTATGTTGACCTTGCCGTAAAAAAAGGTCAAGGTCATCACAGGGTCATGATTTATATACACATTGTAGTACTTGAGCCATCAATGCTTCATGCCAAGTTTCTCTGAAATCGATCCACCGGTTCTGGAGAAGAAGATTTTTGAAGGGTTTTTACCATATATGGGCATTGCGGCCATCTTGGTCATGTGACCTGGATTATTTATAAACACATTGATTACCCCTTCCTATTGATGCTTCACATAAAATTTGGCTTTGATTGGCCAACCCGTTTCAGAGGAGAAGATGTTTGAATATTACGGTAATATACATATATATTGCCCCGGGGTGGGGGCATATGAGCCCCTGGGGTCCAATTTTTTTCAGAATCATTAATATTCAGTCCTACTGCCCATTTCCTGCAAGACTTTCACTTTAAATGACATTTTAAAAGTTTTCCCCATTCAAATGCATTGGCGACCTATGTTGACCTTGCCGTAAAATAGGTCAAGGTCATCACAGGGTCGTGATTTATATACACATTGTAGTGCTTGAGCCATCAATGCTTCATGCCAAGTTTCGTTGAAATCAGTCCACCGGTTCTGGAGAAGAAGATTTTTGAAGGGTTTTTACCATATATGGGCATTGCGGCCATCATGGTCATGTGACCTGGATTTCTTATATACAGATTGGTTCCCCCTTCCTATAGATGCTTCATATAAAATTTGGCTTTGGTTGGCCATGCTGTTTCAGAGAAGATCCTTTGAAATTGTGGACGGACGGACGCCGGATCATCGCCATCCTATAAGCTCACCTTGTGAGCCTAACGGCTCAGGTGAGCTAATAAACATTTTATGCAAGAAAATATTTCTGAATAGGGCTTTTTCCATTGTAAAATTGCCAGCAAGGGAAGTAACTATTTTCCCGGAAAAAATCTGGATTTATTATTTTTCATCTAAAATCCACCAAACCAAAATATTGTTTTGTATGCATAGCTGAGCACCAAACTCTTAAAATTATTCCACAGATTTGCTTGATTTTTAGTTTTAAGGTGTTTGGATTACCTCCCTTGCACATGCAAAATGCCTATTCAAAATGATTTTTGGGCATAATTATTTTATTAGTGAACCCATTTTCAAACTTTTTGTGGCTACTTTTAGGACTCATGGGTTGTAAAAAGATGGCATGGTCATATTTTTCTTGTGGTGTTTCAGAAAAGTGAGATTTCGAAAAATGCAGTTTCTGAAAGATGGTGTTCAGACAGTAGGATGTTAATGTAATACACATGATCCTTATTGTTAACTAATTATTTATGAATAAAGAATTATAAAAATTCTATTTTTGACCTACCTCTGTCTCCACCTCCCTGCCTGTACCCTCCACCTCGTCTGTCACCATAACCTCCACGTCCAACCTGTCCCCGTTTTTCCCCACCACCACCAGAGCCTCTGCCGCTACCACGAGACCGGAAGGCACCACGACCACCTCCTCTCTTGGAGAATTCTGAAGAAATAAACAAATGTTACATAGAGGATCTTACACGAGTGGTCATTTCATATGAAATTTATTAAACGAGCCTTCAGCGAGTTTAATAAATTTCATATGATATTACCACAAATGTAAGATTCGTTTTATCATATGACTTTAAATACACTTCAACCTCATTATATAACGCGCCTCATTATAATACGGTTTTCAATAAAACACGGCCATGTCATGGCTCCCAAGTTGATTATTTTGCTATATCTCTATAGTAAATAACCTCATTATAACACGGTTCACTTATAACACAGTCTGTTTCTATGGACCCCAAAGATAGCGTTATAATGAGGTTGACCTGTACGATTTAATCGCCTTCGAAGTGGACATATTTTCAATAAAAATTTATATTGTTGTTACGGACGTCATCAATGACGTTACGTATTCCCGCAAAAGTGTTAATACACACGTGGTCATATGATTTTTATGACATGATGTTATCCACTGGAAAACAGCGACGTCATATGATAAAGGATGTGACTGTTACAAAAATCATGTAAAGAATTAAAGTTTTAATTTCAAAATGATAAAATAATCACAATCAAACAAGTTGACTGAATACTGATGCAACTGCACAACTGATTACACACATGTCCCTACATGATTCAAATGACATATACAGAACTATAAAGTAACTGGCACATTTCTTTCATTTTTTTGATAGACATTTACCATACTATTAGTTTAAGTTGATGCCTCAGTTATCCTTGTCACTGGAGAAGCGCTGGATTTGAACCTGCAACCCCTAGTTTACAAGGTAGATGACATAACCACTGCACCACGGAAGCCTCTACTGGCCCAACCAATGAATTTAAATCTTACTACTAAAGGTTTGAAAATAGGACATTTAAATATCCAAGGACTTCAGAATAAATTTGAACAGATTGATCTTTTGCTAAATAACTCTCATAATGAAATTCATATCTTTGGTTTAAGTGAAACCAAACTCAAGAACTTTCATCCTGATAGTGCTTTTACTATTGACAATTACCAGTTATTTAGAAAAGACAGATTTATTTCAAGGGAAAGACCAGAGCAAGGTGGAGGTATTATTGTGTATGTTAAGAATGGAGTGAAAGTTGAAAGAAGACTTGACTTAGAAAGGAATGAAATTGAGTGTGTATGGTTAGAAGTGTCACCAAAAAATTCTAAAAGTTTTCTAGTAGGTATATTGTACAGGCATCCAAATGAAGGGGTCCAATGGAATGAACACTTCGAAGATTTGATGGAAAACATCTTGGCAAATCAAAAAGAGATATACCTGCTTGGTGATTTCAATAGAGATCTCATCAATGAAAATACCAAAACTGCATGGCTAGAGTACATGGAGCCCTTTGGTCTTCATCAAAAAGTTAATTTCCCAACAAGAAAAATTGCTCAATCGCAAACATTGATAGACCATATCTACTGCAATGTCGAAGCTAATGTAAGTTCAGTTAATGTTCCAGAAATAGGACTGAGTGACCATTTTCCTATCTTTCTGACCAGAAAAACAAACTGCACAGAACCCAAATTTTCACACCATACAATCACATACAGATCTTTTAAATTTTTCAATGAACAGATGTTTATAAATGATCTACAATCTGCACCATGGGATGTAATTAAGATATTTGATGATACTAATGATGCTTTAGAAACCTGGTCATCCATGTTCATAGAAATTGTTGACAAACATTTGCCATTAAAAACTCACAGAGTTAAATATAAACAGCAGCCAAAATGGCTTACCCCAGAAATTATTGAGGCTATGAAGACCAGAGATAGATTCAAAGCCTTAAATGATGATCCACAATATAAGTCTTGGCGGAATAAAGTAGTAAACTTAATAAAACAGTCTAAAAAGTCTCAGTTTACTGCAATTATTGATGAAAATAATAACAATCCAAGTAGTGTATGGAAACTTTTCAAAGAAATAGGCGTAAATAAACAAAAGTCAAATGCCTCTATACCAACTATAAAAATTGATGGAAAGGAAACAGATGACCAAACTGCAATGGCAAATGCCTTCAACAGATTTTTTGTCTCAATAGCATCAGATATAAAAGAACCAATTGAAAATTCAAACTTCGAAAAACTCAAAGCTTTCTGTGACAGCAAAGTGCCGGAGGAAACAGTTTTCAGCATTCCTGAGGTTTCAAAAGAATATATTGAGAAGTTTTTAAAGCATATTGATGTATCAAAAGCTACTGGGTGTGATAATATTGGACCACGTCTCTTGAAAATCGCTGCTTCCCATATTGCTGAATCTGTCACATATATATGCAATCAAAGTATTAAAACTTCAAATTTCCCTGAAAAATGGAAAGAGGCAAAAGTTACTCCACTCCACAAAGGGGGTCCTAAAGATGATATAAATAACTATAGACCCATCTCTATTTTGCCTGTCATTTCCAAAATATTAGAAAAACATGTACATGATTCTTTAATGGCATTTTTGACACAGTTTCAATTATTGCATAAAAACCAGTCTGGATTTAGACCCAACCATTCATGTGAGACAGCACTATCTGGCATGTTATGTAATTGGCTTGACAGTATCAATAACGGGTCCTTGATTGGGGTGGTAATGATTGATTTCAAAAAGGCCTTTGATCTTGTAGATCATAGCCTACTACTTAAAAAGCTAGAGCACTACAAGTTATCTAATGACACAATGTCATGGTTTGCATCTTACTTAAGTAGCAGAAAACAGAAGGTATCTTTGAACAATATCAGGTCAGATGATGAAATAATAACAGATGGTGTTCCTCAAGGCTCCATTTTGGGGCCCTTACTTTTTCTCATGTTTATAAATGATTTGCCATTATACACTGACTCTGTAAATACTGACTTTTATGCTGATGATACAACTCTATATATTAGTGGAGAAACTCTTGAAATTATTGAGAGAAATTTACAGGTAGCTTTAGATTGTTTAGCTAAATGGTGCAAATGTAATGGTATGGTTATCAATACTACAAAAACCAAAGTCATGTTGATGACAACTCATCAGAAAAGAGCTAGTCTAATCAATGGACAACTTTCCTTGCAGCTCAATGATAATGAGTTGAATATGATAACAAATGATAAGGTTCTTGGTATTATTATAGATCATAATTTAACCTGGTCACAACATGTTGATAAGGTATGCAAAAAGGTAACAACTAACTTGTGGCTCTTAGCTCGGATAAATGAATTCTTAACTATTCCCCACAGAATACAATTTTATAAATCATATGTCCAACCTCACATAGACTATTGTAATACTGTGTGGGGTGGAACATCCCAAATAAATCTTGACAGAATATTCAGACTTCAAAAACGAGCATGTAAAATTATCCTGGACTATAATGTGGAAAATGTATTGGAAAGTATGGAAGAATTAAAAATATTAAGTATTTACGATAGACTGTATCTTAGAAGAGCAAAGTTTATGTACAAGGTCTCTAAAAATGATTGCCCACCCTATATAAATGAATTATTTCATGAAAGAATACCTAATGAAAATTTGCCTACACTGAGATCATTATCTGGACATTCATTTGTGACTCCTAGGCCTCACAAAGAAATTTTTAAACAGAGTTTAGCATACTCTGGACCCATCATTTGGAATAGCCTACCATCAAGTTTGAAATCGCTTGATAGCACAAACAAATTCCACTCAGCTTTCATCAAGTGGTTAAAAGAACCTCGGCTTTTCAATTGTTGACTTACGTGCATATATGTAAATATACATTCTTTTTATCTTTTCTTTGTTTTTCCATGTTTGTGTGTGTGTGTTTGTGTGCTACGGTACAAAGATCATTGTAATTTTGATATGTGCAGCATTTCAGTTTATGTAAGCCTTATGGCTAAGCAAAGTTATTGTTTATAACTAGTTGTACATGCAAAATAGATTAGTGAGTGTGTATTAATAACCTGTTTAGCAGGAATAAGTCAAATCCTTAGTACAACTCGTATAGACTTTAGGATGCATGCATGCTTTATCATTTTCAAATGTTTGTATG
Organism: Rugalucina vietnamica; assembly: GCA_964017185.1. Taxonomy (NCBI): domain Eukaryota; kingdom Metazoa; phylum Mollusca; class Bivalvia; order Lucinida; family Lucinidae; genus Rugalucina; species Rugalucina vietnamica. The sequence goes on from OZ024879.1 coordinate 44,817,470, forward strand.
CTTTAAATGTAAATTGTGTATGTTTCATGTACATGTATATATTTATTAGAGGGCCTCATGGAAGATTAGTTTTGTAACTAAATGTGTTACCCTCTCAAAATAAAGTCTATTATTATTATTATTTATTATTACTGTCTGAACACCATCTTTCAGAAACTGCTTTTTCCGAAATCTCACTTTTCTGAAGGGCCTCAAGAAAAATATGAGTATGTCACCATTTAGCATTCCAAAAGTCTTAAAAAGTGCCACAAAAATTTTTGAAAATCTGTTAACAAACCAGAGGACCAATGGTCCTGTAAACGCTCACCTGAGTCTGCTGCATATACCAATAAACATGTTTGAATATTATGGTATTTAACCCCTAGATGAAGCCCTTGGGCCATTTTCTTTTTTCAGAATAATCAATATTCTGTCCATTTGCCAATTTCTTGCTGGTTTTTCCCTTCAAATGACATTTTAACAGTTTTTCCCATTCAAATGCATGGGCAACCCATGTTGACTTTGCCATAAACTTGGTCAAGGTCATCACAGGGTCATGATTTATATATACATTGTAGTACTATAGCCATGGATGCTTCACGCCAAGTTTCATTGAAGTCAATCTATCGGTTTCAGAGAAGACATTTGAGGGTTTTTTACCATATATGGGCATGGCGGCCATCTTAGTCATGTGACCTAGATTATTAATATACACATTGGTTCCCCCATCCTATAGATGCTTCACATAAAATTTGGCTTCAATTGGCCAAGTGGTTTTAGAGGAGAAGATGTTTGAATATTATGGTAATATACATGTATATTGCCCCGGGGTGTGGACATATGAGCCTTTAGGTCCATTTTTTTTCAGAATCATTAATATTTAGTCCTACTACCCATTTCCTGCAAGATTTTCACCTCAAATGACTTTTTAAAAGTTTTCCCCATTCCAATGCATTGGCGACCTATGTTGACCTTGTCCTAAAATACGTCAAGGTCACCACAGGGTCATGATTTATATACACATTGTAGTACTTCAGCCATTGGTGCTTCATGCCAAGTTTCTTTGAAATTGGTCCACCAGATGTGGAGAAGAAGATTTTTGAAGGGTTTTTACCTTATATGGGCATGGCAGCCATCTTGGTCATGTGAACTAGATAATTTATATATATATACATAATTCCCCCATTCCATAGATGCTTCACATAAAATTTGGCTTTGATTTGCCAAGCGGTTTCAGAGGAGAAGATGTTTGAATATTATGGTAATATACATGTATATTGCCCTGGGATGGGGGCAGATGAGCCCCTGGGGTCCATTTTTTTTTCAGAATCATTAATATTCAGTCCTACTGCCCATTTCCTGAAAGACTTTCACTTTAAATGACATTTTAAAAGTTTTCCCTATTCAAATGCATTGGCGACCTATGTTGACCTTGCCGTAAAAAAAGGTCAAGGTCATCACAGGGTCATGATTTATATACACATTGTAGTACTTGAGCCATCAATGCTTCATGCCAAGTTTCTCTGAAATCGATCCACCGGTTCTGGAGAAGAAGATTTTTGAAGGGTTTTTACCATATATGGGCATTGCGGCCATCTTGGTCATGTGACCTGGATTATTTATAAACACATTGATTACCCCTTCCTATTGATGCTTCACATAAAATTTGGCTTTGATTGGCCAACCCGTTTCAGAGGAGAAGATGTTTGAATATTACGGTAATATACATATATATTGCCCCGGGGTGGGGGCATATGAGCCCCTGGGGTCCAATTTTTTTCAGAATCATTAATATTCAGTCCTACTGCCCATTTCCTGCAAGACTTTCACTTTAAATGACATTTTAAAAGTTTTCCCCATTCAAATGCATTGGCGACCTATGTTGACCTTGCCGTAAAATAGGTCAAGGTCATCACAGGGTCGTGATTTATATACACATTGTAGTGCTTGAGCCATCAATGCTTCATGCCAAGTTTCGTTGAAATCAGTCCACCGGTTCTGGAGAAGAAGATTTTTGAAGGGTTTTTACCATATATGGGCATTGCGGCCATCATGGTCATGTGACCTGGATTTCTTATATACAGATTGGTTCCCCCTTCCTATAGATGCTTCATATAAAATTTGGCTTTGGTTGGCCATGCTGTTTCAGAGAAGATCCTTTGAAATTGTGGACGGACGGACGCCGGATCATCGCCATCCTATAAGCTCACCTTGTGAGCCTAACGGCTCAGGTGAGCTAATAAACATTTTATGCAAGAAAATATTTCTGAATAGGGCTTTTTCCATTGTAAAATTGCCAGCAAGGGAAGTAACTATTTTCCCGGAAAAAATCTGGATTTATTATTTTTCATCTAAAATCCACCAAACCAAAATATTGTTTTGTATGCATAGCTGAGCACCAAACTCTTAAAATTATTCCACAGATTTGCTTGATTTTTAGTTTTAAGGTGTTTGGATTACCTCCCTTGCACATGCAAAATGCCTATTCAAAATGATTTTTGGGCATAATTATTTTATTAGTGAACCCATTTTCAAACTTTTTGTGGCTACTTTTAGGACTCATGGGTTGTAAAAAGATGGCATGGTCATATTTTTCTTGTGGTGTTTCAGAAAAGTGAGATTTCGAAAAATGCAGTTTCTGAAAGATGGAGTTCAGACAGTAGGATGTTAATGTAATACACATGATCCTTATTGTTAACTAATTATTTATGAATAAAGAATTATAAAAATTCTATTTTTGACCTACCTCTGTCTCCACCTCCCTGCCTGTACCCTCCACCTCGTCTGTCACCATAACCTCCACGTCCAACCTGTCCCCGTTTTTCCCCACCACCACCAGAGCCTCTGCCGCTACCACGAGACCGGAAGGCACCACGACCACCTCCTCTCTTGGAGAATTCTGAAGAAATAAACAAATGTTACATAGAGGATCTTACACGAGTGGTCATTTCATATGAAATTTATTAAACGAGCCTTCAGCGAGTTTAATAAATTTCATATGATATTACCACAAATGTAAGATTCGTTTTATCATATGACTTTTTAAATACACTTCAACCTTATTATATAACGCGCCTCATTATAATGCGTTTTTCAATATAACACGGCCATGTCATGGCTCCCAAGTTGATTATTTTGCTATATCTCTATAGTAAATAACCTCATTATAACACGGTTCACTTATAACACAATCTGTTTCTATGGACCCCAAAGATAGCGTTATAATGAGGTTGACCTGTACGATTTAATCGCCTTCGAAGTGGACATATTTTCAATAAAAATTTATATTGTTGTTACGGACGTCATCAATGACGTTAAGTATTCCCGCAAAAGTGTTAATACACACGTGGTCATATGATTTTTATGACATGATGTTATCCACTGGAAAACAGCGACGTCATATGATAAAGGATGTGACTGTTACAAAAATCATGTAAAGAATTAAAGTTTTAATTTCAAAATGATAAAATAATCACAATCAAACAAGTTGACTGAATACTGATGCAACTGCACAACTGATTACACACATGTCCCTACATGATTCAAATGACATATACAGAACTATAAAGTAACTGGCACATTTCTTTCATTTTTTTGATAGACATTTACCATACTATTAGTTTAAGTTGATGCCTCAGTTATCCTTGTCACTGGAGAAGCGCTGGATTTGAACCTGCAACCCCTAGTTTACAAGGTAGATGACATAACCACTGCACCACGGAAGCCTCTACTGTCTGAACACCATCTTTCAGAAACTGCTTTTTCCGAAATCTCACTTTTCTGAAGGGCCTCAAGAAAAATATGAGTATGTCACCATTTAGCATTCCAAAAGTCTTAAAAAGTGCCACAAAAATTTTTGAAAATCTGTTAACAAACCAGAGGACCAATGGTCCTGTAAACGCTCACCTGAGTCTGCTGCATATACCAATAAACATGTTTGAATATTATGGTATTTAACCCCTAGATGAAGCCCTTGGGCCGTTTTCTTTTTTCAGAATAATCAATATTCTGTCCATTTGCCAATTTCTTGCTGGTTTTTCCCTTCAAATGACATTTTAACAGTTTTTTCCATTCAAATGCATGGGCAACCCATGTTGACTTTGCCATAAACTTGGTCAAGGTCATCACAGGGTCATGATTTATATATACATTGTAGTACTATAGCCATGGATGCTTCACGCCAAGTTTCATTGAAGTCAATCTATCGGTTTCAGAGAAGATATTTGAGGGTTTTTTACCATATATGGGCATGGCGGCCATCTTAGTCATGTGACCTAGATTATTAATATACACATTGGTTCCCCCATCCTATAGATGCTTCACATAAAATTTGGCTTCAATTGGCCAAGTGGTTTTAGAGGAGAAGATGTTTGAATATTATGGTAATATACATGTATATTGCCCTGGGGTGTGGACATATGAGCCTTTAGGTCCATTTTTTTTCAGAATCATTAATATTTAGTCCTACTACCCATTTCCTGCAAGATTTTCACCTCAAATGACTTTTAATTTAAAAGTTTTCCCCATTCCAATGCATTGGCGACCTATGTTGACCTTGTCCTAAAATAGGTCAAGGTCACCACAGGGTCATGATTTATATACACATTGTAGTACTTCAGCCATTGGTGCTTCATGCCAAGTTTCTTTGAAATCGGTCCACCAGATGTGGAGAAGAAGATTTTTGAAGGGTTTTTACCTTATATGGGCATGGCAGCCATCTTGGTCATGTGAACTAGATAATTTATATATACATAATTCCCCCATTCCATAGATGCTTCACATAAAATTTGGCTTTGATTTGCCAAGCGGTTTCAGAGGAGAAGATGTTTGAATATTATGGTAATATACATGTATATTGCCCTGGGATGGGGGCAGATGAGCCCCTGGGGTCCATTTTTTTTTCAGAATCATTAATATTCAGTCCTACTGCCCATTTCCTGAAAGACTTTCACTTTAAATGACATTTTAAAAGTTTTCCCTATTCAAATGCATTGGCGACCTATGTTGACCTTGCCGTAAAAAAAGGTCAAGGTCATCACAGGGTCATGATTTATATACACATTGTAGTACTTGAGCCATCAATGCTTCATGCCAAGTTTCTTTGAAATCGATCCACCGGTTCTGGAGAAGAAGATTTTTGAAGGGTTTTTACCATATATGGGCATTGCGGCCATCTTGGTCATGTGACCTGGATTATTTATAAACACATTGATTACCCCTTCCTATTGATGCTTCACATAAAATTTGGCTTTGATTGGCCAACCGGTTTCAGAGGAGAAGATGTTTGAATATTACGGTAATATACATGTATATTGCCCCGGGGTGGGGGCATATGAGCCCCTGGGGTCCAATTTTTTTTCAGAATCATTAATATTCAGTCGTACTGCCCATTTCCTGCAAGACTTTCACTTTAAATGACATTTTAAAAGTTTTCCCCATTCAAATGCATTGGCGACCTATGTTGACCTTGCCGTAAAATAGGTCAAGGTCATCACAGGGTCGTGATTTATATATACATTGTAGTGCTTGAGCCATCAATGCTTCATGCCAAGTTTCGTTGAAATCAGTCCACCGGTTCTGGAGAAGAAGATTTTTGAAGGGTTTTTACCATATATGGGCATGGCGGCCATCATGGTCATGTGACCTGGATTTCTTATATACAGATTGGTTCCCCCTTCCTATAGATGCTTCATATAAAATTTGGCTTTGGTTGGCCATGCTGTTTCAGAGAAGAAGATCTTTGAAATTGTGGACGGACGGACGGACGCCGGATCATCGCCATCCTATAAGCTCACCTTGTGAGCCTAACGGCTCAGGTGAGCTAATAAACATTTTATGCAAGAAAATATTTCTGAATAGGGCTTTTTCCATTGTAAAATTGCCAGCAAGGGAAGTAACTATTTTCCCGGAAAAAATCTGGATTTATTATTTTTCATCTAAAATCCACCAAACCAAAATATTGTTTTGTATGCATAGTTGAGCACCAAACTCTTAAAATTATTCCACAGATTTGCTTGATTTTTAGTTTTAAGGTGTTTGGATTACCTCCCTTGCACATGCAAAATGCCTATTCAAAATGATTTTTGGGCATAATTATTTTATTAGTGAACCCATTTTCAAACTTTTTGTGGCTACTTTTAGGACTCATGGGTTGTAAAAAGATGGCATGGTCATATTTTTCTTGTGGTGTTTCAGAAAAGTGAGATTTCGAAAAATGCAGTTTCTGAAAGATGGTGTTCAGACAGTAGGATGTTAATGTAATACACATGATCCTTATTGTTAACTAATTATTTATGAATAAAGAATTATAAAAATTCTATTTTTGACCTACCTCCCTCTTTGTCTCCACCTCCCTGCCTGTACCCTCCACCTCGTCTGTCACCATAACCTCCACGTCCAACCTGTCCCCGTTTTTCCCCACCACCACCAGAGCCTCTGCCGCTACCACGAGACCGGAAGGCACGACGATCACCTCCTCTCCTGGACAATTCTGAAGAAATAAACAAATGTTACATAGAGGATCTTACAGGAGTGGTCATTTCATATGAAATTTATTAAACGAGCCTTCAGCGAGTTTAATAAATTTCATATGATATTACCACAAATGTAAGATTCGTTTTATCATATGACTTTTTAAATACACTTCAACCTTATTATATAACGCGCCTCATTATAATGCGGTTTTCAATATAACACGGCCATGTCATGGCTCCCAAGTTGATTATTTTGCTATATCTCTATAGTAAATAACCTCATTATAACACGGTTCACTTATAACACAGTCTGTTTCTATGGACCCCAAAGATAGCGTTATAATGAGGTTGACCTGTACGATTTAATCGCCTTCGAAGTGGACATATTTTCAATAAAAATTTATATTGTTGTTACGGACGTCATCAATGACGTTATGTATTCCCGCAAAAGTGTTAATACACACGTGGTCATATGATTTTTATGACATGACGTTATCCACTGGAAAACAGCGACGTCATATGATAAAGGATGTGACTGTTACAAAAATCATGTAAAGAATTAAAGTTTTAATTTCAAAATGATAAAATAATCACAATCAAACAAGTTGACTGAATACTGATGCAATTGCCAACTGACATGCACTTTCCATACATTATCCAAATGCCATATACCAAACTATAAAACAACTGGCACATTTCTTTCATATTTTTGATTATTATTAGTTTAAGTGGATGCCTCAGTTATCCTAGTCACTGGAGAAGTGCTGTATTTGAACCTGCAACCCCTGGTTTTCAAGGTAGATGACATAACCACTGCACCATGGAGGCCTCTAGGATTTATCTAATACACATGATCCTTGTTGTTAACTTATTATTGCCCCCACGGCCGTGCGGTTAAGAGCACTGGTTCTTAATCACTCGATCATCTCACCGCTGTGTCTGCTGTGGGTTCGAGCTCCGCTCTGGCCACATGTGAGACAAGCCAAGTTCTGCTTGCGGGTGTGTCAGGTGGTTTTTCTTGGGGTTCTCCCGTTTTCGCCCCACCTACTGATTGGCCCGTCTCATATGAGCTGAAATAATCTTGAAAGGGACGTAAAACTGAATAAAAAAAAAATTAACTTATTATTTATGAATAAAGAATTTTGTATAAAAATTCTACTTTTGACATACTTCCGCTCTCCCTGTATCCTCTGCCTTGTCCTTTCTCATGGCCACCAAACCCTCCACGACCACCTTGTCCCCCACCTTGCCCTTGGTCTCCTCCAGAGCTATGGCCTCCAAAACCAGCATCCTGACGTCGGTTGACATCTGCATCTGGATTTTGAGCTTCATTAAAATCGTCATTCTTGGGAGGAACTGGTTGTACGTTGCTGTGACGTTTGACCTTACGAAAGCTATGTGAGTTTGTTGGAGGTCCCTTGACAGCAGACTGAAAATAAGAACGTATGTGTCACTGTGGTTCTGACTGCACCAGTTCCTGATCATTGCTAACTTTTACCTTATATCACATTTTATACTGTGTATTTGAAACCACTTGTATTCAATTTCCTATGCTATGTATTCAGGAGTCTGCTTAACTTGTTTTCTGCCTTATTTTGCTTATATACAGAACAAAAGTGAAAATGCTACACCTATATTCAATCTTGGATTTTTGCTTTTACATTTGGGTTGTGATAAAATGAAATATGGGTTACATATTTGTACAAGATGTATAAGAACTAGAACCAGAGGACCAATGGTCCTGTAAATGCTCATCTGTGACCTGAGATATATACCAATAAACTTGTTTGATCAGAATGCTAATATACATGTATATAACCCCAGGGCAGGGTCAGTGCAAACTCTGGAGTCAATTTCTTTTTTAAATCATAAAGATTCAGTCAATTTGCCAATTACTGCAAGTTTTGCCCTTCAAATGACATTGTAACAATTTTCCCCATTCAAATGTGTGGGCAAACCTAAGTTGACCTTGCCGTAAAAAGGTCAAGGTCATCCAAGGGTCATGATTTATACAAACTTTGTTGATGCTTCATGCCAAGTTTCAAAATCATAGGCCTTCTGGTTCTGGAGAAGATTAAGGTTTTTGCTATTTATAACCATGGCGGCCATCTTGGTCATGTGACCTTGACCAGTTATACAAACTTTCATTCACTTTTTCTAAGAATGCTCCACATAAAGTTTGGCTTTGATTGGCCAAGCGGTTTCAGAGAAGAAGATCTTTGAATATCACTGTAATATACATATATATTGCCCTGGGGTGGGGGAAGACAGACCCCTAGAGTCCAAATTTTTTCAGAACCATCAAACATAAGTCCATTTGCCCATTTCCTGCAAGTTTTTCCCTACAAATGACATTTTAACACTTTTCCCCATTCAAATGCATGAGCGGCCTATGTTGACCTTGCCGTAAAATAGGTCAAGGTCATCCCAGGGTCATGATTTATATAAACTTTATAGATCTCCAGTCACTGATGCTTCACACCAAGTTTCAAAATCATTGGCCCTCTGGTTCTGGAGAAGAAGATTTTTAAAGTTTTTTTTTTCTATTTATAGCCATGGCAGCCATCTTGGTCATGTGACCTTGACCATTTATATAAACTTTCTTTCCCCCTTCCCAAGGATACTCCATATGAAGTTTAGCTTTGATTGGCCAAGCGGTTTCAGGGGAGAAGGTGTTTCATTATCATGGAAATATACATGTATATAGCCCCGGGGCAGGGGCAGACAACCCCCCAGGGGCTAAAATTTTCCATTAACATTAATCTTCTTTCCATTTGCTGTACGTTTTACCCATTAAATAGCATTTTACCATTTTTTCCCATTCAAATGCATTGGCGACCTAAGTTGACATTGCCGTTAAATAGGTCAAGGTCATCCTAGGGTCATGATTTTTATAAACTATGATGGGCTCACGTCCCCAATGCTACATACCAAGTTTCGTGGAAATCGGCCCACTGGTTTGGAGAAGAAGATTTTTAAAGGTTTTCTGGAGGGTAGCTATTAGCCGTAGTATTGACCTCTCCAATTGTTTTCAGTATTCTGTCAATCATTTGACGTAATAAGGCTCCTTTATGAAGGTGCATTTTCATTTCTGTTTCTATAAACGGTATTGAATTCCCTTTCTTGGGCCTCACACTTCGAGGCTAGACTAGGCTAGTGTTTGTTTTGTCGGCCATTTTTTGTCACTTTCCTTCGATAAATAAATCTATTTTCTTTACGATAACAAGATCTGTACGTATGATGCTTATGATAAAATTAAACTGGAGATGTATTGTTTAATGATATCAACTAGGGTTGCTTAGTTTCAAATGTTTTTAAATTTTAAGATTTGGACGAACTCTCTCGTTGACCTATTTATCGGTTTTTATCGGAAAAGGATCCATATGAAATTATGTTGTTTCCAGTACAGTGTTCTCTTTCACGTCCGCTGTACATAGATGATTGACATGCGGTATCACGAGTTACGGGATTGGACCGAAACTGTCCAAAATGATCCGATACTGTCCGCAACCGACATAGATATTATTAGAGCTACAAAGCTAATCATGGGTCACCAGATAGTAGCATGATTGTGGAGAATTTTATGCACACAACAATGTTGTGATTTACTTAAAACGCAAAAACCGAACCCGAACCGGATTTCTATCAGTACGGATTTATCCCTGGGATTTATGCTACATCACATGACGCCACACAAAAATGTTTTGATATTGATCGAACTCTTAAAATGCAACCGTTTGTAATTTCAAGTGGTGACAAAATATCTAAATTGCTGTTGTGCAAAAGTTCACAAAAGATATATCAGATTTTAGGAAAAATTTTGGGGAATTTGGAAAGTTTGATACATTTCTTTTCTGTTTCAACCATGTGACTTTTTTAAGTTTTGTAAGTATGTTCACAGAAAACGTCAACTTGAAATGTAACATGTCTGCAGACATGTATTATTTCACATTTTTGTCACGGAAATTAGAGTATATATAGGTGAATGTCCGAGATTTTTTGCCAGTGTTATATACAAAACAAACAGCTAAGGCAAAGTCTGGATCACACTACCCCTAACCAAGCCTTATGGATGAAGATTTATGGGGTTTCAGTTTAACCTCACTTTTAAGATTATACCATTTGGGTCACGTGCTAGCAGATTGGCTTGTCACACAATCTTAGATTTAAATTACATTTATAGCACAGGTTTATAAAATTCGCACCATACTGAATTCACACTGTCCCTCCATTATTGCTTAATTATGTGATACTTAGTATTATTCTGATTGGCTCTAGCAAAATCAAACGTTCATCGTTTATTTTAAATCCTTGTTTGGAGACGCAGAGAATCTTATCAGGTTAGGCACAAGCACGCTATAAAATTTTGGGTGACTCAGACAGCAAGAATACATGTTTGAAATTTTGAATAAAACTTCCTTTGCTGATGGAATTTTACATATGCTTGTTTGTTTCTTTTGAGGTTTAAAAGTCAAGTTAACAATTTTTCAGACGTGGTGATGATACCATTCACGGTTTAACAGAGTATCTGTTTTATTTGGTATCAAAATGCACTATACATTACTAAACGAATCATTCTTCTTGTCAGTGTAGACTTCTATCACAATCTCATATTATTTTAAACTTCCAAATTTCTATGAACCCCTCCATATAGCATGTTACTAAGAACATGCTATAATTTTCTTGTTGCTATTTATAGCCATGGTGGCCATCTTGGTCATGTGACCTTGACCATTTATATAAACTTTCTTTCCCCCTTCCCAAGGATGCTCCATATGAAGTTTGGCTTTGATTGGCCAAGCGGTTTCAGGGGAGAAGATGTTTCATTATTATGGAAATATACATGTATATAGCCTCGGGGCAGGGGCAGACAACCCCCCAAGGGCTAAAATTTTCCATTAACATTAATCTTCTGTCCATTTGCCTATTCCCAGTAAGTTTTACCCATTAATTAGCATTTTACCATTTTTTCCAATTCAAATGCATTGGCGACCTAAGTTGACCTTGCCGTTAAATAGGTCAAGGTCATCCTAGGGTCATGATTTATATAAATTATGATGGGCCCACATCCCCGATGCTACATACCAAGTTTCGTGGAAATTGGCCCACTGGTTCTGGAGAAGAAGATTTTTAAAGGTTTTTGCTATTCATAGCCATGACAGCCATCTTGGTCATGTGACCTGGACCATTTATATAAACTTTCGTTCCCCCTTCCTAAGGATGCTCCACATGAAGTTTGGCTTTGATTGGCCAAGCAGTTTCAGAGGAGAAGATCTTTGAAATTGTGAAAGACAGACGATGGACGGACGATGGACGACGGACGGACGCTGGAGCATGGGTATACTATAAGCTCACCTGTCAGCCTTTGGCTCAGGTGAGCTAAAAAGTGCCTTCAGAGGCATGTACATCCCCGGCTGGTAGTCACCCTGCCCTCCTTCTCCCTCCCACAACCACCCAGCACATGCACACCCCTGACATTGAAACCTCAAGTCCTGAATGAGAGACAGTACCTTTATCAAACATTTTAGAAATGTGCATTCTAAAGCAGTTTGCCCACAGACATGAGGGAGGTTAGTTTTAGAATGACAGATCTACTTTAGAGCAGTACACAGAGCTGACTTGTGTACTCCATCTAGGACTTAATTTTGGACATTGAGGGTCAGGTCCTCAGTCCTAGATGTAAAAGGAAAATAGAAAGTCATTCTAAAACAACCCCCCCCCCCCACTCCGCAGACACTGACCCAAAGGTCTGAACCCAACATGGTACCTATGGTCTAAGTATGGATGCTTTCTGACAAGTGGCTGTCAAGATATAGACCTACAGAATAAAAATCTTGGATAGCTATCATATTATATAAAGGTTTCCTAGATTGTGACCTCTAGCCCCACCCCTAAATAAAAATCAACCCTACAGGGTACATATAATCGAAATAGGAATACATTTCATTAGTGTAATGCTAAGATATGGACTTGGAAAAAAAAAGAGAAAACACTGTGTAATAACACAATTTAAAGGTCACCTAGATTTTGAACTCTAGCCCCACCCCCTGGTATGGATCCTGAGGTCTGAAATGATGGAAACAAAGCAAACCCTATAAGGTACCTATAGTCTAAATATGAATGATTTCTGATCATTGGTGTATGAGATATACACCGCAACATATTCAACCTCAGAAGGTTGCAAGCCAAAACTAAGGTCCAGACTGATGTGCTAGATGAGCTCCTCTATGCAGATGATATGGATAAGAATGCCAACACAGAGGCAAAAATGCAAAGAGCCATGGATCAAGTCTCACAGTCATGTGATAACTATGATCTCACAATCAGCACAAAAAAGACAGAGGTTGTACACCAACCAGCCCCCGGAAAACCATATAATGAACCAACCATCACTGTGAATGGGCAAAAACTGAAAGTTGTTGACAAGTTCACCTACCTGGGAAGCAGTCTCTCCAGAGCAGTGCATATTGATGATGAGATCACTGCCAGAATTGCAAAAGCTAGTGTGGCATTCGGAAGACTCCGTGCAAATGTCTGGGAGCGAAATGGAATCAAGCTTGACACCAAGCTGAAAGTCTACAAGGCTGTGGTACTGCCAACCCTCTTGTATGCATGTGAGACCTGGACAGTATACCAACGCCATGCAAAGAGACTTAACCATTTCCACTTAAGCTGTTTGAGAAAGTTGTTAAAAATCAAGTGGCAGGACAAGATTCCAGACACAGAGGTCCTGAGGAAAGCAGGGATGCAAAGCATGCATACAGTCTTAAAGCTAGCACAGCTAAGATGGACTGGCCATGTTATAAGAATGCCTGATGCGCGACTTCCAAAGAAAGTTTTCTATGGAGAACTACAGGAGGGAAAGCGCTCTCAAGGTGGCCAGAAGAAACGCTACAAAGACACCCTCAAAGCCTCTCTGAAGGATTTCGAAATACCAATGGGGTCCTGGGAACAGACTGCACAGGAGCGATCAAAGTGGCGAGGTCTCATCAACAAAGGAGCAGTTCTCTATGAAAAGAAGAGAATCTGTGAAGCTGAAAGAAAGCGAAGAGAGCGCAAAGCCAAAACAAATGTGCCACCAGCAGACTCTATGACATTGACTTGCTCTACTTGCAACCGACAGTTTAGAGCCAGAATTGGCCTAGTCAGCCAATTAGTAAGAACTCACCAACACACATCAGCACTATTCAAGAAATAATGATGGTCTTTCTCATTAGTGAGAGACGAACTATCATACACCAATAAAGAAACTTTAACCATAACTTTGATGCAAATTAAAGGTGACATACATTTTGCACTCTAGCCCCATCCCCTTGCATGGACCCTGGGTTCTGAACTCATAGAAACAAAGCCAATCCTATAGGGTACCGATAGTCCAAATATGAATGATTTCTGATAATTGGTTCATGAGATAAACACCAATAGAGAAACTTAAACTAAAACTTTGACGCAAGTTAAAGGTGACCTTGGTTTTCTCTACATCAGTGAGAGCCAGGAGTGTGAAACCTTGCATATAATTATCCTTGACATACCCTTCAAGCAAGCACCTTTCCCCGGTGCCCCTGATCTATATTTCACTGTCCATTGACTTTATTATTCCCATGAAAGTTTTGTTTTCTCTGCATTAGTGATAGCTGAAAGTGTGAAACCTTACATAGTACATGTAGTTGTCCCTGACATACCCTTCAAGAACCCACCTTGACCCAGTGCCCTTGACCTATATTTCATGGTCCATTGACTTTGTCAATTTTTATGTCAAAGTTTTTCTCTGCATCAGTGATAGCTGCGAGTGTGAAACCTTGCATAAGATACTTCACAAAAAGTTCATATACATGCGTCTACAGGAAAACTGTGTACTTTTTATGCAATATATGCCTTGCATAGTAACTGTCCTTGACATACTCTTCCAAGCTCCCACCTTGACCCGCTGTCATTGACCTAAATTTCAAGGTACATTGGCTTTGTTAATTTTTACGTGAAAGTTTATGTTTTTTTATCAGTCATGAGGCATAGTAAAGTCCTTGACATACCCTTTGAGAACATACCTTGACCTGGTGCCCTCAATCTATATATCATGCTTTTAGTTAGTTTGCCCGATGCAGGTGCATTATAGACCTCCGCGGCGTTCTTGATATATAAGAGGAGATTTTACAGGGCAAATAACAATCATCAGGATAAAACATGTCCATGAAAAGTATTCCCCCTTACACTTAACTTTCATATAGTAAAACTTTCTTATTTTTGATCCAAAACATAGATTGTGGGTAAGGCCTCGCAAAGCTGTTTCAACGGTGATGCACAATCTATGTTTAGATTCATAAGAGACACATATCAAAATTTTTCAGCTGAAAATTTTCAGTAATTACAACTTAAGGAAAATTTGTATATTAAACGGATATGTTTTCGTAATGTAACATACCTCATTTCTGTTGCTCACACTTTCAAACTTGTCCTGAAAATTATAAGATTAAACACAAAGATGTTTACATGTATATACTTTAGCCAACAGTCTTGCATGACCCTTTTTGTTATTTTTTAATTACAGGAAGTAATCAATATTTCTTATATAATTCTTAGTTAATTCCAATATTGGATCATTGACGTAGAGTGTGGAGTGTGTATGGTAATGCAAAATATTTGGGGCATGAAAATGTAACCCAACGCCCCCAACCCCATCCGGGCCCCACTAACATGACAGGTGGATAGCTGTGCTTATGTGCAGGGCAATTTCTTTCTTACTGCAATGGCATTGTGGAGGTGTCAGGGTTTAAACATTAGAATCCTTACCAAGTGGGAGTTTCTATAACAATGTCTAGGCAATTAGTTGTGCTGATATTCAGGGTAGCGCTTACATATCAGGACACTAAAAACTGAGATGGGGTGCAGTTACATAATATTTTTCTCGCTATGTAACATATATATTTGATGCCCTCTGTGTATTATTTATTTGACTTCTTGTTCAAGTCTACCTTAACATCCCAGTCTATGGTCATGCCAGGACATTGCCTCCATTTTATGGAACTTCTATTCCAAGTCCCCGCAAGCGTCCCCGAAGAGAGAAATATAAATATCTTCCACGTGTTTAGAACTGCCATACTTTCAGAGAGAGCGCTGTGTGCGATAGAAATATTGTGAAAATTCAATTAATTAATATGGAGGCGGAAATGTTCAAGATTTTAAGACTGTATAGGGACAATGAAGACCCTAGTATGGGTGAAATTGACGGTAAAGCTTTTGAGGTACTCTCAAAAGCAGAATGTTTAGATATCATCAGAGGACATGGAATAGACGGCTTGGAATTATGTAGAAGTGGCAATATTGATCCGATTCCGGAATGCTTATGCAAGTTAGCCTTCTTTACTGGGCAGGTGTGCCCAAAGTCGCGTGGTTCCAATGAGGAACCACCCAAGAAGAAGAAGAAGGTGGAGACGCCAACAGTAAGTTCGATTTGTTATAATGTGACGTTTTGCAGATATTAAACGTTTTAACCTTCATGATATAATTGAAGTAAATTATATATATATTTGTTAGTAAAGTATTAAATGTACAGGGAAGATATTTTTGAAGCCATGCCAAGTTTAAACTAAGTTAAATGAATAGTGCTAGATGGGTAGCACGTGTGCAGTTATTAGAACATAACAATGCAAAAACGTGGTATGTGTGCTAAATAGGCACGTGTCAATAATTTTGTAGATTTGCGTGGCGTTGAAATAAATTATATACATATTTGTTAGTAAAGTAATGTCCAGAGAAGGTATTTTAGAAACCATGTAAAGTCTAAACTAAGTTAAATGTGTAGTGCTAGATGGGTAGCACGTGTGCAGTTGATAGGATATAATAATGCAAAAACGGGTAATTTGTGCTAAACAGGCACGTGTTGATAATTTTGCAGATTTTCGTGGTGTTGAAATAAATTATATATACATATATACATATTTGTTAGTAAAATAATGTACAGTGGAGGTATTTTAGAAAACAGGTAAAGTCTTAACTAAGTTAATTGTGTAGTGCCAGATGGGTAGCACGTGTGCAGTTGATAGGATATAATAATGTAAAAATGGGTAATCAGTGCTAAATACATATAGGCACGTGTCGAAAATTTTGCAGAATTTTCGTGGTGTTGAAATAAATTATATATATTTGTTAGTAAAGTAATGTCCAGAGAAGGTATTGAAGAAACCATGTAAAGTCTAACAAAAGTTAAATGTGTGGTGCTAGATGGGTAGCACGTGTGCAGTTGTTAGGGCATAGTAATGCAAAAACGTGTTAAATGTGCTAAATAGGCACGTGTCAAAAATTTTGCAGAGTTTCGTGGTGTCAAAAAGGCACAAGTGGAGTACACATATGAAATACAGGTAAATTAAAATGAGCGCACTGCTGGGCGGAATAAATCTATTAGTTAAGATGATGTCTGAAGATAAGGAAATTATAACGAACAGAATGATGAACAATAAGAGGTCTTAAATTACTAGATTGGGAATATCAGATGTGTCATATCAGATATAAATGTATGGAAATTGAGTGCCAATGAGGTACGAGTTAATAATAATAATAATAATAATAATAATAAAAATCGTTTGTTTAAACGGGTTGGAATATGTTTGTTTAAACATGTTTAAATGAGTTAAAATGCCAATGAATCGGGAATAAGCTTTAAGTTTAATGCATACTAGGGGTGTAGAGTAAGTGAAGGTACGAGCTGAGAGGCGAGAAAACAATCACAAATATAAGGAATAACTATAGACAGCAATTTGTTGGTCTAATCGTGGAGAGGAAAGTCAGGAAAGTTTAGTTAAATAATAATAATAATAATAATAATAATAATAAATATATACATATATATATGTAAATGAAAATGTACTTATGCATGAATCAACACAATTTAGAATATAACATCATGAGTTCTATTTAGGTTCTTAAAAGAGAAAGGCTTAACCGGATTTTGTTTGTTTGATGAGGAAGGATGCAGTCAGATTATATTTGATATTTTTATTTTTTAGCGGTAAGGATGATATGAGTTAAATATAGCAAAGGCCGGAAAATATTTTGTTATGTCGATAAGCTACCTTTGACTAAGATAATGATAACATGATGACGTGATGATGGAGACAAACTATGGGTCAGAATGATAACGTAAATATAATGTTTCCGTTCATAGATATACTGCATTCCGAAGTTTTGCTTTTTAGGTAAAAGTTAAAATAATTTTTATGCATGGTCAACGAGAGCTCCAATTCTAAAAAGGAGTCTCCGAAAGACGTTATATATGATAAACATGTTAATCATGGAAACAGTAATAACAAGCTAGGAGATGTTTATCTGATATACGTGTCACAAGTGAAAATTTAGGTACATTTGCTTTATGAGTAAAGATGCATAGTAAGTAAGAATAGTAAGAAATATAAATAAAGTAAATAAATGCAAGAACAAATGTGAGAAAGGTTTTTCAATTTTTATGTGTGATGTAAATAGATAATGGATGGATGGTATGAGAGGATATTTTTCAACAGAAATAAGATAAAAAGTTAATTTTATATTTTCATAATTTTTGAATTTAGGAATTTAACATTTCTCAAGATTTCTGTTCATCAAATGCATTTTGGCAGTTTGGTAAAATTGTGTTCACAAGGAAATAGGACAGCTTTGATGGTTTAACAAGTTATCACCATATAAGTAATTAAGATCTTTTGGCAGACAGATTGAGCTGAGATAAGACTTTGAAACTTTTAGCACTTCTTAACAAACAAAGCATTGGGCATTTAACTTAGGTAACTCATGTCAGACTTGGCTTCTAGCAAGGTGCTTAAACAATTAAACAAGTGATAGGAAATCAGTTTGTCACTCAAAAAGGGAGATTGGTTGGATAGAGCAGATTGTTTTGTATTTTTGACAATTTTGCTAAATTCACTCTAAGGGACAATTTGGCACCTTGAGATGGAACTTAGTACAGGGAATTTCATTGGGTTTTGCAAAAATGTTTAGGATTGGTTGGATCTAAGGGAACAATTTATTGGTTGATCGAAAAGGTGCAAATTTTTGGGAACACAAAATTTTAGTTTTGGAAAAGCAGTTCTGATCTGGATACTAAACTGAAAACATGATTTTGCAATGTAGACTTTGTATATTCCATTTGACAATTATTGGCTTTGTGCAAGGACTTTCAAATCTTTGCTAAAATCTTAGGTTTCAGTTTTGAAATGTGATGTGCAAATAAGAACTTGTAAACATACAGTAACTAAGGCAATAAGAATTAGTATGGGACATTGAAAAGAATTTACATATAGAAATAGAATATAAAAAGCTGAGGAGTACATTTAGAAATTTGAAATGAACAGTGAACTTTGATGAACTATTGATTTTGAGAAAATATATGCTGGTGACAATAAACTAGCCGAGGAAAACAAGATTCATGTCATCTATTATAATCCCGCTACAAAGAATTAGAATTTTAGGTTTCTAAGACTCCATTTCTCATATGAGGGGAAGCTTATGGGACTTGGAATATATCACTATTCCAAGTCCCCGCAAGCGCCCCCGAAGAGAGAAATATAAATATCTTCCACGTGTTTAGAACTGCCATACTTTCAGAGAGAGCGCTGTGTGCTTTGAAAGAACAGTGATACATGTTATTCGGTTTGTTTCGACCAGGTAGATTGGCAATGATTTTCTCTTTGACAGTGTCTAAAATAGAACTGCGAAAATGTTAGTTTTTCACACCCACCCACCCGACGAGTGTCCCAGAGATTTCCTTCTACTTAGCTTAGAAATTTTAGGTTTCTAAGACTCCATTTCTCATATGAGGGGAAGCTTATGGGACTTGGAATATATCACTATCCAACATTGGGGGTGTAGTGAAATCCAAAATGAATTTTGAATTTAACCACCCAAGTTAACAATTTAGTGAGCTACTTTCTGTTGAAATGCGATACACACCTGGACCTCTTTATAACACAATCGTTACAACACGCACTGATCATGCACTGTTGGACCCTGAATGATCATTTTAGACTATTTTTACTATGTCTATACATTTTACTCTCATTATAACATGGATTGGACAGCTAACAGTGTAATTGGCTCGGACCCCAACAATAGTGTTATAAAGAGGTTGTGATTTATTTAGTAAATTACACATTTACAATAGAACAACTTCACCCCATAAAACTCTGGTAACAACTTACTTCATCCCTATTATTCAAGGGTAAGGTATTCCCAAGGTGAACATTTTCTTCTGGCTTCTGCTGCCCACTTTGACGTAAACCTGGCGTACTGGGCATCTCTCTGCCACTTGAAACCCTCTCCACCAGACCTGAATATGTTAGCGATAAAATATTAAATCATTAACCGTCAAAATAGATCAGCATTCTTATTGTCAATGAGATAGCAAATGGCGCAATTTGGCAAGCACCTGTCAGAGGATATTCAACATTGTGATTAAATATATGGTTTTCTGGAGAAATTGAATATCTGAGCAAACAGCACAATAGCTGCAATGGTCTGCCGTATTAATTGCATGTTTCATGCCGATAAACAGAATCAGAAGCTTATAATAAATAATCAAATATAAGAAACCCCGCTAAAACCCATTTAATGGTTGTCAGTATGTTGCAAACTTGTTTACTATATGGGAAACTTATTGCTTGTACGTAAAGGCAGACCAGTCAGAATCCTGTAAGAAGTTGTTCAGTCTTCCTGCCCCCAAAATTGGTTAATAGCAGATCTGGCTGTTTTGAAGTAAACAACATCTCAGTGCTATATTTCTCATGGGAAATTTAGCAAAAAGAACACTTTCTGGTCAAACGAATATACTCATAATAGTGAGAACAATGCAGAAATATAGCAGGAATTTTAACATTTTCAATATACCCCACCCATTATACAAATTACATGGAAATATCAACATAAGTTACAGTAGCATAAATTATTAGCTCTGTTGCAGATTTCAAATATAATATTATCACTCACACTTCTTGATTTCTTTCTCAGCTTTTTAAAAAGAATGTAAAAAATGATAAAACAGCTTATCGTAACCCAGCTCGGTCACAGTAGGAAATTGTGCAATAGCTTTACAAAGGCATGCGCAAAGGCTTTTCAGTGACGGTTAAAAGAATTTCATTGGCTGTTGAAAATGAAGCATTATGGGTAGAAAAGCACTGGTAGTTCATACAATCATGTAAATTTCTTACCTAAAATTTCATTGGATTCAGTGTTAAAACTTTCACTCATAGCAAAATACATGTTAAATATGTATATTCAACACAGAATTAAGTGACCAAAAGTAAAACTATCCTTATATTTGTCATGTTTTTTGGTGTGTCTCATCGCCGGAATCGAGACAGGATCTCTGGCCCAGACAATGCATTGCTGACGTCCATTGATCGATCAATGCACAAAAACATGACTCACTCGTCAAAACAATTTTCACCCATAATGTCTTAAAGCATAACATTCAAACAGTCTAATATTTCAAAACTACCACATATGAACCCCAACACAACAAAATGTGCCTTCCGATATTCTAACGATACTAGTAGAAAACTGCGTTAAAGCAGGAAAATCATGTAAAGTAATAACACTGTATTTGTAATCTTTGAACACTCTGTTACCTAAAATATGAGCCGCCTCATGGGAAAACCAGCAATCTGCATATGCGAAAACAAAGACGCAGATCAGCTTCACAGTAACCGCGAAGCTGATCAGCGCCTTTGTTTTCGCTACACGGATAGTACACTTCCTCTTCTTCTTAAATCTGAAATTTTAAGCTTCTGGCCTGCTTCTGTGACTGTGCAGCCTGATTTGTGTCAGACCTGGTCGGAAACCACAATGTTGGTTTTACCAAGAGGTGGCTCATATGTTGGGCTGTAATATTAAAAACCTCTGTTTGACAGTAATTGCATGGAAACAGTAACAGATCAGGCCTTTTGCTGTTTTCTTCAGATATTTTTAAGTACCTTATTATTATAATATACTTTAAAGTGCAGTCATTGTATATGAAAGTAAAATGATACTTAAAGTGTCCCCTTGTCGATTTGTCAAGAGCTATCAATACCACTTTAGCCTACTATGCAGAATTTTCTAAACCACACATGAACCTGTTTATAGCACTGGTTATAACACTGATCATTGTTGGACCCCAATTAGACTTTTTTTGCAATATATCTATATATTTTTTCTCGTTATAACATGGATTGGATAGCTAGCACATAAATTGGCTTGGACCCCAACAATAGACTTATAAAGAAGTTGTGGTGTATGTATTACCATATTTATTCAACTTAGAGCACAGTGCTCTGTCGCCTCAAAGTGCTCAATAAAATTATTCTAATCAGCCCACACTAGACTCAAAGAGAACTTAAAGATTACTGAACAAAGCTGGTCCAATTTTACTTGAAATGTGATGCATTCTACATGTTGAAATCTTAATAAAATATTTTATTTTAGCTTTAGCACAGATATTAATGCACCATTTATTTGTAACCACTGCCACCCCAACCCCAAACCTACGGGGAAGGGTGGGAGATAGCTGGGCTAAAGTGTGGGGCAATTACTTTTCATGTGTCCCTGCAGTGCAGGGGAAATTACCATGTTTTGACATTAGGATCCTTACCCCAGGAAGACAATCTGTTGCAAAGGGCGGGGCATTTAAGAGCAAAGTTTTGACCTCTAGTTTGCCAGCTGGGGGTAATAATCATAGCAGGGCACTGAAACTGAAAAGTCGTAATCACCGCCCTTCCCTGAAGGTGGGGGAGCAGTGGTTACAAATGACTGGTGCATAAGATATTCCAGACCCTAAGTTCTATAATGACTTAGTCACTGTTATTTCTGCAACACCCGCACAGACAAGCTTATTTTTTTCTCTTAAAGTTTCATTTTAAGTTAGTACAGACCACCTGATCCCAGGGAAAGAGTCATGAATCGCTGGGCCATGGGATGCCGAGGGCACAGTGGGGCTTAAGAGCTGGGATTTAACCAGTGCCAGCCTTTTAATAGTGCTTTAAAAGCTGAAAAGGTTAAAAGAGCCATATATTCCCTGACACCAAATGCATACATCGTCAGTGAGACTCCAGCAATGAGTCCTAAAATTGGTAAAAATTCTTTAAAAATGTACAAATTGGTAAAAATTCTTTAAAAATGTACAACTATTTTAACAAAATTTCAAAATCTCTTTTAAATGAATTAGAAATTTTCCTATTCGGGGCCAGAAATACGTACACATTTGTGATTAAACAAGCATGTGTGTGCAGAATTGCATGAAATTTATATGATCTGTTTGCATACATCTAATAAACATTTTGTACAAATATGGATGAATTACTCTCTTACACAAAACATTTATATGCATTTATGCCAAGAGGGGTAGGTGTCTACGGCGCACGTCTAAAACTCTGTTTTGAAATTTCAACTGTGAGTTGAGATGATATTACACAACGCTGACTATCAGTTGCACCAGTAACTAAGAAGATAACTTTTTGGAAGTTTGAAATGATTTCCACCGTCAGCGTTGATTTTATACATTTTTTTTTTAAACAAACTGAAATTATTTTACTGGAAAATAGTAACGTAATGCAAGTTTTACGGCGCAAAATTAGACCCTCCCCAACATTTTTTGTTTGTGTTTTGCGAAACACAAACTCTCATTCGCTTTTTTACGGAAATCCGGTGATAGTTTGCGCATGCGAGATTTCATCAATATTTGTATACATATTAATCCTCTTTTGACATTACCTTGACTTCTGCGTAAACTCAATTCGTTATCGTTATGAAAGTAGACAATAATAAAGACATGATGTAAGAATAACAAAAAGATCAAACAAAATGTTGACAGAAGTAACATTTTTAATAGTACATGTAAAATATGCCTTGTCAATATCAAGGTTACTCCGATCAACCTTTTAATTGTAAGCTGATCTGCGTTTTGTTGCCCCTATGTAGCCAAAGTTATTATTCTTTTGCTGTGCCTCATTGGCTTTTTACTGAAATCTTCAACAGATGTATTGTAATGGGATATCTTGGGTTTCCAAACTTTCTGTTATGAAATTGGCATGACGCAACAAATCAAAGCTCTTAATATCATTGCTGGTTGATGTTTATACACTGGACGGCGACATAGGGTCTCTCAAGCAGCCTTCTCACAAGAAAAAAAGTTTTTGAGATTTCCGAACTGTTCAACACATACCAGCCTCTAAGACATTTGGGATTTAAGAAAAAGTACAATAGCACTGTTCGTGAAATGAAAACAAAGGTGCTTGTTATTACACAGCTGATCTGTGCATTTGCACAACAAGTTTTCTCATAATGCGGCTCCAATGCATTTGTTTATGTAACCCTAGAAATACATTAGCTATTTTTTAATTTATAAGAATGAAATCTATAAAATGTTTATTAAGCAGCACCAAATGAATATGAACGTATAAAAACACTACCCTGTGTGCTTGCGCCAGTTTAAAATGATAACGCACTTGAAAAAGAATAAGGTACAGGAATTAACTACGAAGCGTGACTCAGTATCTCCTGTCACAAGTTGTGAACAGCGTTAGACTGTGCGGTGAAACGGATCTATTCCGATTTCAAAAAGGAGATCGGTATACTTTCTGTCAAGCGAAAAACAAATGCGATGATCAACGGGTGAATTTAACACACAGTCTTTGTTTTTGCATTATGTTAACACAGGATTACACGACGCGACTCATGATGGCTATAAATAACCATCCTCAGTCACCCAGACTTTGACAAACTTTAATGTAACTATGACGGGTCACGCCTGGGTCACTGAGGATGGAAATAGTATTGCCTAGACCATTCTAGAACACTTTCTCGAAAACATTGCATCAGAAATCTATGAAAAGGTTTTCATCATGTAACTAGAATGTTATTCGCACACATTAAGGGAGATTAGTTATCACTTATGTACTAAATGTGTCACCCTCTTTAAATAATGTCTGCATTATTATTATTATTATTATTATTATTATTATTATTATTATCAAAAGGAAACTTTTCACGATGCTCCTCATATGAGCAGCATCGTGACAAAACAGACATTTTACACAGCAGAGCTGATCGGCGCAGTGTTCGCTAGTCACGGCTAAAATAATCATCCGAAATAAGCTTTTTGCGTTCTTCTGTAACTACAAGCTAGTTTGTGTCGGACCTGATTGGAAAAAAAAAAGCGGACATGCGTCTCGTGGCGCGTTTTGTAATATATTAGAATTTAGAAAGCATGTTTTGAAATTTAGCGATAGAGCCGATGAAAAGGTACAAGTAGGCAATTATCAGAGACGGCTTGACATTCTGGATTAAAGAAAAGGCTGCTAACTTCTTAACCACTAGCACATGATTTGACAAATCAATCAAGGAATTCGCTTAAATTATACATGTATCACTTGTACAGTCTTACCCATTTCGAAATTCGTGATTCATTCTTCTAGAAACTTTTGCAATGTTTCAAGCTAATGCTATTACACAGGTTGCGTCATGCTGCCGTAGGATGACTGGTCATTTAGGCCATGCAGCGAACAAAGTTCAAGATGCCAAATAGATGCTGAAATTGTTGAATGAATAATGTGAAGCTCTCTTGGACGAAATACCATATGAATATATGTACAGGCCTTTTCGCAATTTCGCATTTTAGTTCACCTGAGCCGTAAGGTTCACAATGTGGGCCTATAGGATGGCCATGATCCGGCGTCCGTCCGTCGTACGTCCGTCGTCCACATTCTTCAAAGTTCCTCTCCTCTGAAACCACTTGGCCAATCAAAGCCAAATTTTATATGAAGCATCTATGGGAAGAGGGAACCAATGTGTTTATAAATAATTAAGGTCACATGAGCAAGATGGTCGCCATGCCCATATGTGGTAAAAGCCCTTCAAAATTCTTCTTCGCCGGAACCATTGGACCGATTTCAACGAAACTTGGCATGAAGCATCAAGGACTGGAGTACTACAATGTGTATGTAATTTATGACCTTTGGATGACCTTGACCTATCTTACGGCAAGGATAACAGAATGTCGCCCATGCATTTGAATGGGGAAAATTGTTAAAATGTCATTTGAAAGGAAAACTTGCAGGAAATGGGCAAATGGACTGAAGATATGTAATTCTGAAAAAAACAAATGGACCCCAGGGGCTGGTCTGCTCCCACCCTGGGGCAATATACATTTATATTACAATAATATTCAAAGATCTTCTTCTCTGAAACCACTTGGTCAATCAAAACCAAAATTTTTTTTTAAGCATCTATAGGAAAGGGGAACAAATGTTTATATAAATAATCCAGGACACGTGACCAAGATGGCCGCTATGCCCATAAATGGTAAAACCCTTCAAAAATCTTCTCCGGAACTGGTTTACTGATTTCATAGAAACTTGGCATGAATCAGCACTTTGATTAATAGTGCTTTCTGATAGAAGTTGTTGCCAGTGACAAAAAAAAAAAAATCTTTACAAAATGTAGCCTACACTTCATGAAAGCTGTTACTTGAAAAATGCATAAACACAAATTTTGAAGAAAAACATGATATCTGCAATGAAAAATAATCACTCATGATCAACATATCCATTATACATATATATGAACCTTTTTGGAATATAGGGGAAGAAAATACTTACACTGTAAGGGCTTAAATTGACAAGGACTTTGTCTAACAAAGAAAGCACAAAGTCATGATCAGGAAATGGGCACGAAAATTGACAAGCAACCGCAACAATGTTATCTATAAATTTTGATAAATCCCGGTACAATCAATACCGGTATTCCCTCCAGTGTAAGGCACAACGCAGATGGCACAGTGGCATGGGTAAAATATCCTTATATTTGTTGCCTTTTTGGTGCATCAAATAAACATGTCCTTGGTGGTGTGTCTAGGTTATCGCCCAATCGAGACAAGATCTTTGATCCAGTCAATGCACCCTTGACAAAAAAATGATGACTTGTCAAATCAATTTTCTCCCATAATGTCATAAAACACCCCAACACGACAAAATGTGCTTTCAGATATTCTATCGATACCAATAGAAAACTGCATAAAAGCAGGAAAATCATGTAAAGTTATGACACTGTATTTGTAATCTTTGAACACTCTGCTACTGAAAATATGTTGGGCTGTAATACTAAAAACCTCTGTTTGACAGTAATTGCATCAAAACAGTAACAGATCAGGCCTTTTGCTGTTTTCTTCAGATATTTTTAAGTACCTTATTATTATATACTTTACAGTGAAGTTATTGTATATACGAAAGTAAAATGATACTTAAAGTGCCCCCTTGTGGGTTAAGTCAAGAGCTATACCATCAATACCACTTTAGCCTACTAAGCAAGAATTTACCAAACCACAACTGAACCTCTTTATAACACTGTTCATTACACGGTTTTGGATATCATGTTGGACCCCCATTAGACTATTTTTGGCTACATATCTAGATACATTTTACTCTTGTTATAACATGGATAGGATTGGATGGAAATTGGCTTGGATCCCAACAATTATTAACATATTGTTCTATTTAGAGCACAGTGCTCTTAAGTTTTCAAAGTTGATTTGCCTCGAACTGCTCAATAAAATTTTATTCTAACGGTTATTAGCCCACACTAAACTCAAAGAGAACTCATAAATTACTGAACAAAGTTTGTCCAATTTAACTTGAAATTTAATGCATTCTACATGTTTGAATCTTAACAAAATATTTTATTTTAGTTTTAGTACACCTATTAAGATATTTCAGACACTAAGTACTATAATGAAACAGACACTGTTATTTCTGCAACACCCTGCACAGACAAGCTGATCTTTCTCGTAAAGTTTCATTCTAGAGTTGGTACAGACCACCTGACCTGGGAAGGAGTTATGCACCAGTCATTTGTATCCCTGGCCCATGGGATAGCGAGGGCAATTAATTAAAGCGAGGCCTTTAAGAGCTGGGAATTTTTAACCTAAATGAGCCCTCAGGCAGTGCCAGGCTTTATGATTTACTGTCAATACACGGTCACATTAATTCAAGTTAGCTTTTTTTTGTATTTTCAATATTTATACTACAATTGAGTCCTCCGTCGAACCACCCATCATTAGTATTCATTTTTATATTGACCATTCAAATTAACACATTAGCTAACAGTCAATGACGGTTAGACAACAAGGTGGTTAGACAATCAAACCAACATGTGCGTGGGAGAGAGAGCATTGATGACGATCCAAGGTCTGGCTGCCCCAAAGATGCCACCACTGATGAAAATGTAGAGATCGTTCACAACCTGGTTATGTGTGACAGGAGGCGAAACTTGCGAAGTATAGCCAGCGAAGTGGGCATAAGTTTTGGGGCAGTGCAAACAATTCTAACGGATATCTTGGGTACGTCCAAGGTCTCCGCAAGATGGGCACCGAGACTGTTGACCAAAAACGATCTCGGCTCGATATTTCTAGGTATCTCCTGTCTCGCTATGAAGATGATCCCGGTGATAGTATCGAGAGAGTTGTAACCCAAGATGAGACATGGGTTCATCACTTTGACCCAGAGTCAAAAATGCAAAGCATGCAATGGAAGCACCCTGGCTCACCCCCTCCAAAGAAGTTTAAGAGGGTTTCTCCGGCAGGAAAGGTGATGGCCTCAGTCTTCTGGGATAGTCAGGAGGTAATCATGATTGATTACCTTGAACAAGGTCGCACAATAAATGGTGCATATTATGCAGCAGAATTGAGGCGCTTGCGCCTAAAGAGGAGAGGAAAATTGAGGTGTTCTGCTTTTGCAGGACAATGCACCTGCTCACACGTCGCAAGTTGCCATGACTGCTGGGACCGAGTGCAGATTTGAAGTCCTTCCTCATCCCCCATATTCTCCTGATATGGCCCCTTCAGAGCTCTATCTGCTCCCAAAATTGAAATCCAACCTTTGTGGAACACTGTTTGGAAGTGAAGAAGGCATCACAGGGACAGTGAACGAGTATTTGGAGGACCAGGAAAAGGACTTCTATTTGAAAGGAATAAGCAAGCTTGAACAGAGGTGGACAAAGTACATTGCATTGAAGAGGGATTATATTGAAAAAGTTAAAATCACCAGATTTTCATTCCCTGTTAATCACAAGCACTTGAGGCTTAGAACTTTCTGATCACACCTCGTACAGAATGGACATGGAATGGATGGGACATGAATGGAATGGGCAGGCCATGAAGGGCTACACGGGCATGCATGCCTGTATTTGAAGTTTCACTAAGTGCTTTCATCAAAGCACAATTCTACAGCATTGCTGAGCCATAAAAAGTCCCATAATGTAAGGAAAAGTGCCTGCAAAACACTCTAAACACAGCATTTCAGCAACTTTGCCTGCGCAAGATTACCACATTGCCCATGTCGTGCATAAGCAAACAGTATGGACGTTAAAACATCCCCTATTTCCCAGTGTAAATATTTTTCTGGTACCATTTCTTCCCAGTTGGCTGACCTGACACTTTCCTAAATAGTAGAAAAATCTCAATTTAAACTTTCCCTCTAGCTAAAAAAATCACACTATTTTTCCACAATTTAAAGGAAAAGTGGGGTGCCTGGTTAGCTCAGTCGGTAGCGTGTTTGGCTTCTGACTAGCTATGTACCTCTGCCGTGCAGGTTCGAATCCCACTGGCGACGCCAGTAAAAACAATCAATTATTGAAAAAAAACTATCAATGGTTCCTGCATCGGTATGTACCAATGGTTTGACTGTCACCTTCCCAGCGGTGGTTTCACAGGGTATTTCCCGACCGAACGTCGAGAACTGCCCTGGCTTTCCCCCACCACTAGACAGTCGGCGTCTAAGAAGCAGAATTGCTTAAAGCTATGTAGAAATGCCTAGCTTGACGTCTATCTCCAGTAAGTAAGTGGGCATTTTCTGCACTTTCATTGACCACTGAGTACCAAAACATTCCCGAGAAGGTGAGAAAAAGCCCTGTAATAAATAGACATAACTGGTACCATCATCATCATCAGCTTCACTGACCATCAAGACACACATTTAATAGCCATAAATACATATTCAAGCGTTGAAAAAGCCTTTTCTTGACTAGAATATTGCAAAAAAAAATTCAGAGCTATGCTTGTAAAAGAACCCCACCCATTGTCCCCCAATACAAAGTTTGTTTTCCTCCAAAAAAATAAGAAAAGGAGTGTGTAAAATGATATAATTCCTGACAAAAGTGTTCTCAACAGATCCGCGACATTGGCAAATACTCACTTACACAATAAACGGGTAAAATTCAACAAAAAGATGTGATTTCTCACGTCTTATTGACTCTTCAAAATTGAGATGCAACTGCACATGGAAGGCGGATGAGGTCTCGTCAAATCTCACGAGTACTGACTATTGGCATTTTATCCGTTAAAAAAAACAAGAGTTGTCTCGCCACAAATGCATAATTATGCAACTTTGTCTTCATCTTTCAGGCAACAATGTCTATAGGGTTCATGAAGTAATTAAGTCATATCTCACAAAATAGCTTGAATAATCCAAATAAAGACTTATCGACACTAAAAACATTATACCTGTAGAGTAACTTTGTTCTTCTAAGGCAATTGCTCTAAACATTGTTCGAAAGACATGTTAATTTTCCAGTGACTGCTTAAGATAGATATCTATTACAATATTATCCTTCCTGGTATTTATAAAGCCCACATTGTTTATCCACAATCAATGTTTTGAGCAAAAAAAATTTTCCAATGAAATTTTCAGTTTTATCAGTGCCTGTCCCATTGTGCTTAAGATCGCTATACGATTCCCTAAATAATAATTTGGGGGTCATTTCTTTGGCCCCGATATGCAAATTAAGAAAGCATTAACACGCTGGAAAACATTTTACTTAATTTGCATGCACAGTCTTATCACAAAACTAATAATTGTACAATCGTAAGATTGCTTGTCACTTTAATTCAACCTTTTAAAAAACAATGTGCAATGACTTTTCAAACACTAGTCAAAGGGAGTTAACTGCCAATAATCCTCGTATAACTGGTAGCATGGATTGTGTCTCCCTGGATTCAACTGTCCCACGGGGGACCATATGAGTGTTGTACAATCATTTAAAATGAGCCGCCTCGTGGGAAAACCAACAATCTGCATAGGCGAAAACAAAGGCGCAGATCAGCTTCGCGGTAACTGTGAAGCTGATCAGCGCCTTTGTTTTCGCTACTCGGATAGTACAATTCCTCTTCTACTTAAATCCGAAAATTCAAGCTTCTAGCTCTTTTCTGTGCTTACACAGGCTGGTTTGTGTCGGACCTGTTCGGAAACCACATTGTTGGTTTTCCCACGAGGCGGCTCAAATATTGAAGCTGGAGATGGATTCTAGTGAAACCCTGAAGACTATTTCATCAGGAAATCCTTAATCATTTATTTATTTATTCATTTACATGTATTTGAGCCGCCTCGTGGGAAAACCAACAATGTGTTTTCCAAACAGGTCCGACACAAACCGGCCTGTACAGCTACAGAAGCAGGCTAGAAGCTTGAAATTTTGGAGTTAAGTAGAGGAGGAATTGTACTATCCGAGTAGCGAAAACAAAGGCGCTGATCAGCTTCGCGGTTACCGCGAAGCTCATGATGAGAACATCTCTTATATCTGAAAACAAGAATTCTTATCTTGCTGTTATGTATCTATTATGTAAATGAACTAATTAACACCTAGAGTATTTAGCTACATCTACCTGTATTTTTCTCATTTTCTTTACCTCAACAAAATACTAAAAATGTTATTTTTTGGTCAAATTTAACATTTGAAAAACAAAGTTCTATTAACTTTTCCCCCTCTTTAAAGCTATCGCCTTACAATTTTTGTACAATTTAAAGTCTAAATAAGAGCTGTCGCAGGACAGCGTAGCTTGCCTGACTTGTGCTTTGCCACTAAACTTATCAAAATCTATGACCCATGACCTTGACCTCAAGGTCGCTCAGGTGGGTTGTGATGGTACAGCATAAAATTTCAGACCAATATCCACAAACATGCAAAGTTCCAACTTGATCCATCAACATAGAGATATATAGACTTCAAAAATCTTTAACCCAAAACTTTAAACAAAAATTTCTAAGGCCATGACCTTGACCTCATGTTCACTCAGGGTGGGTCATAATGGTACAGCATAAAACTTCAGACCAATATCTACCAACATGCAAAGTATCAACTCTACATGTTCAAGAGATATAGACTTCTAAACACTTTAACCGAGAACTTTAACAAAAAAATTCTGTGACCTTGACCTCAAGGTCACCCAGGGTGGGTCATGATGGTACTGCATAAAACTTCAGACCAATATCTACCAACATGCAAAGTATCAACTTGATCCATCAACATGTTCAAGAGATATAGACTTCTAAAAACTTTAATGAAAAAGTCACTAGAGCACGAAATATAGGTCAAGGTCACTAGATCAAAGTGGGTGCAAAGTCGGGACATCGAGGAGAAGCCATATGCAAGGTTTGATGGTTGTAGGCTTTATAGTTGATGAGATATTAAGGGTTGGCTTAAAAAATGACAAAGTCACTGGAGCATGAAATATAGGTCAAGGTCAGTAGGTCAATGTGGGTGCCGAGTCGGGACATCGAGGAGAAGCCATATGCAAGGTTTAATGGTTGTAGGCTTTATAGTTGATGAGATATTAAGGGTTGGCTTCAAAAATGACGAAGTCACTAGAGCATGAAATATAGGTCAAGGTCACTAAGCGAATGTGGGTGCCGAGTCGGGACATCGAGGAGAAGTCATATGCAAGGTTTGATGGTTGTAGGCTTCATAGTTGATGAGATATTAAGAGTTGGCTTCAAAAATGACAAAGTCACTAGAGCACGAAATATAGGTCAAGGTCACTAGGTCAATGTGGGTGCTAAGTCGGGACATCGAGGATAAGCCATATGCATGGTTTGATGGTTGTAGGCTTTATTGTTGATGAGATATTAAGAGTTGGCTTCAAAAATGACAAAGTCACTGGAGCATGAAATATAGGTCAAGGTCAGTAGGTCAATGTGGGTGCCGAGTCGGGACATCGAGGAGAAGCCTTATGTAAGGTTTGACAGTTCTAGGCTTTACAGTTGATGAGAAACTTACACAGCATCTGAGCATTGTACAAAGGTGTTCTAGATATTGACCTCTAGCCCCGCCCCCAGGCATGACCCCACGGGTCCCTTCACACTAAATCACAGAGGACCCTCATATGCAGCAATGTTCCAAATATGAATGATTTCTGGTCAGTGACTATCAAGATATAACAATTTTAAAAACTTTGACCGAAAGTGTGACGCGGACGCGGACGTGGACGTACACGTAAACGCGGACGACCGAGGTGACAACAATAGCTCTGTGCACTTCGTGCAGGCGAGCTAAAAATTACATATTTTCCATTCTGTTGATTTTGGTATCAGATTACCTTTTAATGACCAAGTAGATATCAGACTCTGCCTACTGCAGAATTTTATTGCCATAATTACTACAAGGTGAATCAAAACCACCTGTTATCAGCAGGAAGCCTCAAAACCTCACTTCCTTATCTAACCCGAGTTAGCACCTAGTTTCTCGGGTAACCGCACTTAATTTTATAAGAGAATGTTCCAGCATGTGATCTGCGTCTTTGTTTCCGCAAATGCAGATTGTTGGTTTTCCCATGGGGCGGCTCATTTATTTATGTATCTATTTATTTTTTAAACTCTAGCCTTTCCGAATATTTTAAAGTCCTATTCTCTATCCTATCTAACAGGCAGGTCAATATTCTGGAGAATCAGGACTTTATATATATGAGCCGCCTCGTGGGAAAACCAACAATGTGGTTTCCGATCAGGTCCGACATAAACCAACCTGTACAAGCACAGAAGATGGCTAGAGGCCGGAAATATTGGATTTAGATAGTAGAGGAATTGTACTATCCAAGTTGCGAAAACAAAGGCGTGATCAGCTTCATGGGTGGATCCAGTGTGGGGGGACAGGGGGTCCGGAACCCCCCCCTGGAATTGCCAGATTATTAATTTTTACCATGTTCAAATTTTCCATCCAACCCCTTCTGGGAATTTGGACCCCTGCCCCCCTGAGAAAATTGTCTGGATCCGCACATGAGCTTCGCAGTTACTGCGAAGCTGATCTTCGGCTTTGTTTTCGCATTAGACTGCTGGCTGAAAAAGGTCCTGCTCCCCCCCCCCCCCCCCCCCCCCCCAGGGAATTTTGCAGACATAGTCTATCTTAAAGAGCAGTCTTTTCTGATTCAAATGAGAGATGTTTGCACTTTGTACGCCGGGGCGTAACGGTGTAAC
Organism: Rugalucina vietnamica; assembly: GCA_964017185.1. NCBI lineage: Eukaryota > Metazoa > Mollusca > Bivalvia > Lucinida > Lucinidae > Rugalucina > Rugalucina vietnamica. The sequence continues at coordinate 44,851,170 of OZ024879.1, forward strand.
AGCTATTTAAAAATAACAACTGTTACCTGCTTATTATATTTGCAGAATTCTTTGATTGGGAATGAATAATATGTTGTTTTACCATAATTCTACCATTTGTCTGCAAGATTCTTCGAGGAAAATATGTGGGATGCATAATTTTATCATGTTGACATATATGAGTCTCTATCTGTATAACGTATGTAACGTATGTAACAAAAATATGCGAATTTACATTTATAAACCAATAAGGTTTTCAGTAATAGTTTCTGTGGAGTACAAATCTGCAAACACCAATGTGCAAGGTAAGAATGTCATGTTTGTGTTATTTGCATTCAAATGAGAGATGTTTGCACTTTGTACGCCGGGGCGTAACGGTGTAACGGCCATTTAAAAATAACAACTGTTACCAGCTTATTATATTTGCAGTATTCTTTGATTGGGATTGAACAATAGGTTGTTTTACCATTTGTCTACAAGATTCTTCAAGGGCAATATGTGATAGATAATTTTATCAGGTTGACATAGATGGTTCTCAATTTGTGTAACGTATGTAACAAAAATATGTGAATTAACATTTATAAACAAATAAGGGTTTCTGTAATAGTTTCTGCAAAGCTGCAAACACCAATGTGCAAGGTAAGAATGACATGCTTGTGTTATTTTCATTTGCTAGATGTGCCTCAGTTGTAACGGTGTAACGCCAAGTTGTTTATATTTAGATTTCATGTAATGTTACAGTGCTACCAATACCGCATGGGGTTAATTTGGCCTACAAAACTGATCATATATACGTTATGACTAATCGTAGACCACTGAACTTGATTTCATTTTAAAGCTTCTTCACTATAGCCGTTTCATCTTAAGGTAAGTTATGCATATCATCTTATTTGCATATTTGTGAATTTTAATTTAAACATTAAAATGGCCAAAAAATCATTAAAAACCCATAAAAACGTCTTTCAGACCCAAGCTATCATCGTTGCACATAGTTTATACACCAGTGATACCATTTGACAATTTTACAGATGTTTTGGGTCTATTTGAAAATTATCTCATTTGCATATTTATCAATATTGATATAAAAATAAGTTTGGAAAATCACGGAAAAATAGCATTTATACTTACATATTACTAGTGTCTGGCATGTCAATAGGCCTAGAATGATAAAAATGGTAGCAGCTTAATGCTTTGGGATATGCAATTTGTCTTCTAGTCTGATAAATGAATAAACGTATTTTAAGTTTAATGAATACCTCGTATTAATGAAATTTTTACAGACTGGAGAAGAATCAAGGAAAATAAGAGGGTATACCTTACAAAATGGCTTGTGTCTAGGTTACTAATAGCACTACTGTGCTGAATCTGGTATCAAATGATTGCTATGACAATGAATTATAACACTGTAACCTGATATATAAACCTTCTTATCTGATAAAGGTCACTAATATTAGAATTAAACTTCATAAATAAGAGAAAATAAGAGAAAAATGAAGAGATAAACCAACAAAATCACTTATATCCCGACTGCTCATTGCCTTAGAGGGTTTAATTGGTATCAGATATTTGCTTGGATATTTCCCAGAGCTCTTATATACAAATCATATCAGATTTACTTTCATGGGTATTCATAAAACGTTGATAAAAATGGTATATAGCAAACAATTAAGGGTGTCCAGCAACAGGGACGCGTGTATCTTTGCTTTAGCCTCATATATTTTGTGGTATGTATACATGACAACATGACGATTCATATATTTTGTGATAACATGACAACAATTCATTATTGAAGTGACCAAATAGTAACATTTGATGCCATTTTGACTACTCAACAGCTATTGATAGTGGAGATATAAGTGATTTTGTTGGTATACCCCTTCGCGTTTCTGCAAATTTTCTCTATTTCTGAAGTTCTTGTTGCAATTCATGAAACAAACATTCATATGATTTATTCATAACATCATATGGTTAAAGAACATTGTCTTAGCAACCGGTCGATACCAATTTCAGCTGTCTAGGACTTCCAGTAGCCAAGATTCATCTGGTATAATAGGCACCCCACCTCAATTCTTCGGCGGTTAATCGCCAACATCTAATTTATCCATTATATTTATTAATGCTCATCAAATGACATTTTATTATAGAAGGATGATAGAAAATTGCCCTTGCCATTTTCAGCACATTCAGACTTTAGCTTGCTGAAAAACCATAATCATTTTGTAGGTATACCTGCTTATTTGTTATGTATTTTCTCTAATTTCTGAAGTTTTCATTAATATTCATAAAACTGAAATTCAGATGATGTATTTAGAGGACTGAGGGCATTAGTCCATTGCCGTCCCATTTATTTGATACCACTTTCAGCATTCTATTTCTATTAACAGTTCATGTACAAACGATTTTGTAGTAATTTCCTAATTTTTCTGCATTTTTAAGAGATTTCTAAACGTTTAAAAATAGTATTTATGGGGTCCAAAGACATGATTATCAGAACTGAATTAGATTTCTAGTTTTGTTTTACACCAAAATTTAAATTATTCATAGGGAAACGTGAAGTGTTGACACTATTTTTGAAATAGCATCATATATATCTATTGTAGACCACGTCATTCTTTATTCATACATATATGTTACATACGTTACATTCCCCATTAAGATGTCTGAGCCTAGATACTTGGTGACACCCACTCAGAACTATAGTTCTCCATAGGCATGAAATATAAGCAAATAATTATCAACATTAGATACAGCCATTAGAAACGATTATTTACATGTTTTACGTAATTAGCAATACAATTTGGCTTATGAAACTGCGGGTAGGGTTGCTAAATAACCCATTTAGTGTAATATATACAGTATAGGATTTTTCGGTCTCCTCCATTGAACATGGTAATGTAAAAAATCACATATATTTAAAAAAAAGCTGGAATGTGTAACTAAAAAAAAAACGATGTCACTCACAATGCTAATTTTGAAAGGGTTATTTTAATATACGTGGCTTGTCCCAAAAGTCCCGTTACACATACATTTTATTCTGAACGCATAGCTGGAACCAACAACACTTACTCATGCAGAATAATTGGCCATATTGGAACTTATTTTACTGTACAAAATGATTCTCACTTCAATGACCTCACTGCTACAGTTACCTTGGTAACCATAAGTAGGCTTGACCGGAGCAAGTCAAATTATGCAAAATGTTTTCGTAATTTCTCTTTGTCGCAATCTGCTAAATCAACATAGGTATAATGTGATCATTTAGAAAAATATACCAGCCTATCTACTATTCTATGGGCATCATTTAGTGATAATGTTATGAAATTTGAAAACGATTTGATACTTTGGGTGACAAATAAAATAGCTTACCTATAAAAATTCAACGACAAAATTACGACGTCGGCAAAAACATGCGGAGCAAAAAACAGGGTCGTTATATTTAAACATCTAAAATATGTTCTTTAATGGAAACCAAGCAAATGTTTAGGTTGATATAAGTTGGTGATTTCAATACTATAACACAACTCCTACTTTTAAAACGATATAACAGCTAACAGTAATATTACTTGACCAAATGAAACATGGTCAGTTGTTAACATGGATAGCATTTGATTAATTATTTTTATTTTGCATGGCTGATCTTTATAGCATTATTTTGACGAATTGCTTATAAATATTTTACTCAGATTTCCAAATATATTCAACAGTATCATTTAGCTAAATATAAATCTAATTTTGAAATAGATTTTTTGTTTGTAGTATATTTATCCAAACGGCCAAATATTAAGAAAAAATCAGAATTAACGGCAACGTCATTAGACCTGCTCCGGTGCAGTAGGGGAACAAAGGTTCAAACCTCCGCTGCATTTTAACAAATGTATGTAGCAGTACGAAAATTTGCACCCAAAGCCCTTAGATATAGTACTTGGTGATCATACGTGTTGTAAGCTCTGACGCGCTTTTATTGTGGCAAAACAGTGAGTGTAATGGAACTTTTGGGACAACCCTCGTATGTTACAATCATTACACTGTAGGTGTCATATTATTGCTCAAGCAACTTTAGTGTTGAGAATGGACATGTTTCTTGTAGACTATATGAATTGGGTGAATGGAATAATAAAAATCTTATTTTTCTGACGCTAAAATTGCCATATCATTATTTTCAAAGCATATTATGGTAACATATGTAACATACTGTAACAGACACATGCTCCAATGTACATAAAGCAAACATCTCTTATTGGAGCAAACTTGAATTGTCATTTAAGATATATATTTGCAAAATATCTAATGAAATAGAGAATTAGACTGACCTGTACTGGCATTCCTGCTATGTACAATGCACTTCGTTATTCATTACATGTATGTTACATATATTACATTCTGGATCAAAATAAGATACTTGGTTACAGATCCTCAGAACCATGGTTCATGGTAAAATAAGCAAGAAACTATGATATATATCCAACAGTTTTAAGTATTTTACATACTTCACATTCGTTGCAATAGAATATTTCGCATTTGAAACTGGGGGTAGGGCTACTAAATACTTCATTAAAGGCAATATATACATGATAGGAAAACAAACCTTGGTTTTTCTATCTGCCAATTGAACATGCTGATGGAAATAATTCTCATATCTTTGGAAAAATGAATAGTGCAACAGTATAAGTAAATGATATCACTCAAAAGTGGTATTTTCAAAGGGTATCTTAAATTACGTTACGTATGTTACAGTAAGCGTGGGTCAAATTTTTGTCCAAACGATTTTAATATGTAGTATAGACATACAGCAAGCAGACAGTATGAAAAAGTTGAGTAAAATGATAAATTATTGTCATTTTTCTGTAGCTGAAAACACCATATCATAATTACTTAATTTTGTTTAGGTAACATATGTAACAGGCTGTTACAGGATAACGCCCCAACGCTCAGGGTACAAACATCTCTTATTCTACTCAGCTTGAATTGTTCTTTAAGATAGGGTATGTCTGCAAAATTCCCTAGGGGGGGGGGGAGCAATCGACCCTCTGGCTAGCAGCCTACATATGCAGATTGTTGGTTTTCCCATGCGGCGGCTCATACATATATATATATGTATGAGCCACATCATGAGAAAACCAGACTTCTTCATTTGCAAAAACAGAGGCCTAGATCAGCAGTAACTGCACAGCTGATCAGCACCTTTGTTGACACTACACATATAGTACAACCCCTTTTCTACTTTAGTCCGAGAGTTCAAGCTTCTAGCCACTATTTGTGGCATGGTCTGAAACCCTAACACAGGTTTTCTTATGTCGGGGCTCACATGGGGCAGGAGGATCATTCGTTTACCCTCTATCAGACATGAAATATACACACCCACAGATTAGAAAATCCTCATTACGAAACACCCATAAAATATGCAGATTTTTCGTTAAGCTGTAAAAATTGAAAAAAAAATTCAGATGAAAAATATTTTTTTCTTCTATTTTTTTTCCCACAACATAGATTGTGGGTACATGTTAGAACCACTTCCGCGAGTTTTGATAAGCTGTAAAAATTGAAAATTTTTGGATGATTTTTTTTTTTATCTTTTTCTCAAAACATAGATTGTGGGTACATGTTGGAACCAACAATTTGCTTAGGCGAAAACAAAGACGCAGATCAGCTTCGCAGTAACTGCGAAGCTGATCAGCGCCTTTGTTTTCGCTACATGGATAGTATGATTCCTCTACTTTCTAAATCCAAAATTACCAGCTTCTAGCCATCTTCTGTGACTGAACAGCCCTGTTTGTGTCAGATCTGGTTGGAAACCAAATTGTTGGTTTTCTCATGCGAAGGCTCAAATGATATTGTGGACGTATATGAGACCTCAGAAATGGTAAGAAAGCATACTTACTGTAGAGAAAGCCTCTGCCACCCCAAAATTGGGGTTGATATAATGTTTCATTGAACTGCTAATTATGAAACTCAGATGTATCACCGGTGTCTTATGATTAGGAAAACACAAAGAACATTGATGCATTTCCAAAGTGTCATTGAAATTCAGATGTATCACCTGTGTCATATGATTAGAAAACACAAAGAACATTGATGCATTTCCAAAGTGTCATTGAAATTCAGATGTATCACCGGTGTCATATGATTAGAAAACACAAAGAACATTGATGCATTTCCAAAGTGTCATTGAAATTCAGATGTATCACCTGTGTCATATGAGCCGCGACGCGAGAAAACCGGTCTTCGGGGTTTTCGACCAGGTCTGACACAAACCAACCTGTACAGTCACAGAAGCAGGCTAGAAGCTTGAAATTTCGGACTTAAGAAGAAGAGAAATTTTACTATCCGTGTAGCGAAAACAAAGGCGCTGATCAGCTTCGCGGTTACCGCGAAGCTGATCTGCGCCTTTGTTTTCGCATAGGCAAATATCCGGTTTTCTCACGATGCGGCTCATATGATTAGGAAAACACAAATTAAAGAACATTGATGCATTTCCAGACTTGTGGAGGAGGGATAAAGAGTTTTTTATGGCAAACATTTTCACTATCATTTTTTATAGATCAAATTGTTGACCAAGAATTTTCCGCTGTTCCTTCTGGGTTTTCTTAGTCATTAGTCATTAACCGGTAGATTGTTTGTTTTGCAGTTCAACATCCCTTTCATATATTTTTCAGTCACGTCCAGTCATAATCATCACTTCCTGAGTATTGACAGGTACTATGGGTAGTTTATGTGTCTTGCTCAAGGGTAACAGCCCCAGCACCTTGGGGTTGTAACTCAGGACCACTTCATTCTGGGTCTTAACCCTCAAACACTGGGCCACCGTGCTCTCAAACAAAGTCTGCAGCACCAACAAAGTTTGCAGCATGATTTTTATTATCCCACTCAGATTTCTGAGAACATTGGTGGTCAGTTTGCCTTTATTAAGTCAATATGACCACAAGTCACACTATTTGTTATGTTTAAGTCCATAAGTCAGGTCGAAGAGCTAGGTCCCTTGGACTGAACACAGAAGGCACAACATAGTTCTTAGTCTCGTCTCAGTCTGACTAGATCAGTTGAATACACATTTTATCATCAGAAACACAAGTCACCAGCATAACACGCATGTACCAGTTGGAAATTAAACTCACAACCTCTTGGTTGCAAGGTAAATGAGCCGTGACGCGAGAAAACCTGTCCGACCAGGTCTGATACAAACCAGCCTGTGCAGCTACAGAAGATGGCTAAAAGCTGGAAATTTTGGATTTAGAAAGTAGAGAAAGTTGTACTATCCGTGTAGCGAAAACAAAGGCGTTGATCAGCTTCGCCGTTACTGCGAAGCTGATCTGCGCCTTTGTTTTCGCGGTTTCGCGTAAGCAAAAATCCGGTTTTCTCATGACGCGGCTCAAATAATCTATGTATAACACATCTATGGCCAGTCAAAGGTTAATGTTTGTCTTATTTTTGATTGGACAGAACATAATTGTCACTGGCAGAAAAAATATTTTAATAATGTTGCGGTGTGCTATAAATAGATACATGTATGCGAATTTCATATATGTATAGCGCAGTAAACCATCCTTGATGGAGCATGCTTTTGCACAAATGAGGTTCGCTGTGGCTTGGTTCTGCTGCTTGTTACATCTAGTGGCAGTGGTGGGATAATGAGTTAGTTCCCAGCCTAAGACACTGGACGAGACTTCTCGGAGGGGAAAGTAATGTAGCGGAGTCATATAAACAGATATGAAAATTTCAAACTCGGCTGTTTGTGATATTAGTTAGTGTTGCATATGTACGTATACAGCGCAGTAAACCACCTTGGTGGAGGAACATTAATAATCATTTCGAGATTCATAATAGTAAAATTTATTTATCAATACAAACAATAGAATATAACAATATCTTCAGACCCCTCAAAGAGATCATCATTTTATAGCAACTCCATATATCGTCACACTGAACTTTCAAAATCCCAAATGTGATGATTATTTTGTAAAATCCCTCACTCATGGTCTAGATTTCACGACTACATTTGCAATTGTGATCCTTAAAATTCAGAAATGTGACAACTATTGAAACACTATTCATGTTTTACACCTATAATTCATACACTATAAATGGTGCTATTACAATTTGCTATTACGAGTTTTCATTTGCGCACAGAAATGTATATCATCTGCGTACTTTCAGTGTTACATTTGCGCACGTTTTTGCACATCTTCACTGGCCAGCGTCTGGTATTTCATTATATCAAGGTACAATTAAAAAATTATCAGCACTGTCAACCCGCTTCACCGACCTGCAGGTGCACGAGTTCAAATACGCTTACACAGTCACTTAAAATCAAGTTTTAGTGTACTAATTTACATTTTGCGGCACATTGGTTTGTTCATTTGGCATCATCACGCACTGTCTTTTATACTTCTCAAGCAATTTTTTACATCACATATTAATCACAGGCTGAGCCTTGAATGCCATCTGTCTGATGAAATGACATTATGAAAACTTGCCACTGCAATAAACAGATATTTTTGAGCTTTAAAAAATGAAAATTTTCAGCTGAAAAATTTTGATATTTTTCTTATTTTTGCTCAAAACATAGATTGTGGGTACACGTTAGAACCGCCTCGGCGAGTTTTAGAGTAAAAATAAGAAAAAAAGGTATACCCCTGCATACCCCAGTTTTGCTATATAAAAGTGGGGTTTAAGGGGGTATAACTTGCACAGACATGTTTCCCTGATGACTAAGAAAGATGTATAGCTTGGACTGGAGATGAGGGTTTGACTTGTCTATGCAGTCTTGTGAGCACAAACATTCCATTTACCTGAGACAATCTTGTGAGCACAAATGTAACATTTACCTGTAGAAATTATGTGTGCAAATGAAAATATTTGCCTGGGAAAATGAGCGTGCAATGAACCACATTCTTTCAAAAATGTGCGCAAATGTGCTGCCACTGTATAAACATGATCTTTTCACATCAGAAATCCAACCACTATTTGTAGTATTTGAGCCATGTCTTCAGATAAATCTGGTGTTTGTAATGTGAAAATAAGAGCTGTCGCAGGACAGCGTAGCTCGCCTGACTCGTACTATGCCACTACATCTGTTAAAATCTATGACCCATGACCTTGACCTCAAGGTCACTCAGGTGGGTCATGATGGTACAACATAAAACTTCAGACCAATGCAAAGTATCAACTTGATCAATTTACATGTTCAAGAGATATAGACTTAAAAAAACATTAACCAAAACTTAAACACAAAACTTCCAAGTCCGTGACCCTGACCTCAAGGTCATCCAGGTGAGTTGTGATGTACAGCATAAAACCTGAGACCAATATCTATCAACCTGCAAGTATCAACTTTATCCATCAACATGTTCAAGAGATTTTAACTTTAACCAAAACAGAAAATTTCTAAGTCTGTGACCTTGACCTCAAGGTCACACAGGGTAGGTCATGATGGTACTGCATAAAACTTCAGACCAATATCTACCAACATGCAAAGTATCAATTCGATCAATCAACATGGTCAAGAGATATAGACTTACAAAAACTTAAATCAAAAACTTAAACACAAAATTTCTAAGTTTGTGACCTTGACCTCAAGGTCACCGAGAGTGGGTCATGATGGTACTGCATAAAACTTCAGACCAATATCTAGCAACATGCAAAGTATCAACTCAATCCATCAATATGGTCAAGAGATATACTAGACTTACAAAAACTTTGACCAAAAACTTAAACACAAAATTTCTAAGTCCGTGACCTTGACCTCAAGGTCACCCAGGGTGGGTCATGATGGTACTGCATAAAACTTCAGACCAATATCTAGCAACATGCAAAGTATCAAAACAATCCATCAATATGGTCAAGAGATATTGACTTACAAAAACTTTAACCAAAAACTTAAACACAAAATTTCTAAGTCCGTGACCTTGACCTCAAGGTCACCCAGGGTGGGTCATGATGGTACTGCGTAAAACTTCAGACCAATATCTATCAACATGCAAAGTATCAACTTGATCCATCAACATGGTCAAGAGATATAGACTTCTAAAAAACTTTAACCGAAAGTGTGACGCGGACGTAAACGTAAACGTAAACGCGGACGACCGAGGTGACTACAATAGCTCTATGCACTTCGTGCAGGCGAGCTAACAATGGTGCAGATCAGGGCCTTTGATTTCACTGCACAGATTAAACAATCCTTCTTCTCCTTAATCCCAAAATCTCAAGCTTCTAGCCTTCTTCTGTGATTGTACAGGCTGGTCGGAAATCCCCAAGGCCCTCTTAATATGAGCCACCTCATGGGAAAACCAGCAATGTGCATAGGCGAAAACAAAGGCGCAGATCAGTTTCGCGGTAACCTCGAAGCTGATCAACGCCTTTGTTTTCGCTACACGGATAGTACACTTCCTCTTCTTCTTAAATCCGAAATTTCAAGATTCTAGCTCTTTTCTGTGCTTGTACAGGTCGGTTTATATCGAACCTGGTCAGAAACCACATTGTTGGTTTTCCAAGAGGCTGCTCATGTGTCTCACTGCTTATTTTGTAGATCCTCTTACACGTGATCCAGGTTTTAAACTTGAGAACAGTTTCGTACACCGCAATTGTGAACTTAATTCCAGCAGAAAATTGTTAACGTACGAGTCTTTTTCCGACTTTTTAGTCTCGTAAATAACCACAATAGAAATCCTAGGCTCCAGATGAGCGATAAAGTATGTAGTCTGAACACCCTGAAAACACATGTGAACATGCGACTTTTACTATTCTGTAAACATACTTATTTATGTGGAGATTTGAGCTGCCTCGTGGGAAAACCAACAATGTGGTTTCCGCACAGGTCCAACACAAACCGACCTGTACAAACCCAGAAAAGAGCTAGAAGCTTGAAATTTCAGAATAAAGTAGAAGAGGAATTGTACTATCCGAGTAGCGAAAACAAAGGTGCTGATCAGCTTCGCAGTTACTGCGAAGCTGATCTGAGCCTTTGTTTTCGCCTATGCAGATTGTTGGTTTTCCCATGTGGCGTCTCATTTATTTTAGGGAATAAACTGTATTTAGTTGGGTCGTAAATTGACAGATATATTAAGGTGGATTTTTTTCTTGTTGTTGTTTTATTGTGAAGCGTCAGGGGTGTCATCAAAATATGAATTCTGACATTTTAAATTTGATTGTCCCAGATGTAATGTGCATTCTAAACTTTTAAACATCAAAAACAATATTTTTCCCCAAACATGAGTAACATCTCACAAAAGCTATGACAGTGACCAATGGCAAGCAGCATTACTCATGGCACTGACCAATCACAAGCAGCTTTACTCATGGCATCGATTTGGTAGTATTAAATATATTACTTCATAAATCCTCCAATAGACTTTGCATTACATTAAAGATTTGAAAAATTTTTCAGGCACTTTTTCAACTTTTAAAGATGCATAGAAGTGACAAATCCTTGTCTAGGTGTTTCAGAAAAGGGTGATTTTGAAAAGGGCAGTTTCTAAAAAATGGTGACTGGACAGTACGCTATCAACTAAGAGTCTTTGCCACAGGATTATTTCAGAATTTAAAGAAGCACATGTGAATGAAGTGGGGGGTGGGGGGGGTGCAGTTATCCTCTTTGGTGGTAAAATCTCTAGTAAAATAAAATTCGATTAACTTTTAGATAGCTTTTTTGTATAAGAGACTTATGTATTATCAAATTAATGAACATCTGAAATTCGAGAAAAAGTAACAGGTGCTGTGTCCTAGTCAAGAAAGACAGTGTTACTATATATTAATTGCAAATTCTAACACGACGTTATCGTCTTTCCTTCTAAACCTAATGGAAACGTCACCGTTTGCAAATTAGCAATAATTAACTGTTACAGTTAATTATTGCTAATTTGCCAACAGTGACATTTACATCACAAAAACGCCACCTTACGCTTGTTATTTTGTTTATACTGCTCTCACATATAATGAATTTCCCTTGCGAATGCCCTTCCGAATGCGATTTTGAGCAAATTCGCATTAAGCGCTAGAAATTTGGAAGCATTCGGTAGCATTTGTAAGCATTCAGAAGCATTCGGTGAAAATTTCTATTCGTTGCGAAAATTAGGAACATGCATCTAAAATTCGCAAGGAAATCATATTCTCAACATATTCGTAAAGAATTCGTAAACAAGTCAGATTGATTGCAAAACATTTGTAACACTCGCAAGCTATTTGCAAGGATTCTGTAGCATTAAATTCAATTGAGTTTCGATGTCCGTAAAGAATAGCTGGTAAATCGCAACATTTTCACATTCAAGACTCAGTTTTTAGCATAGTTTATTTATTCTGGCCCTATCCTTCAAGTAAATGCCATTATTTATGGTGTTTGGCTTTAAGACATCCATCAATGTATGACAGACAAATTAAAGTCCCGTGAAATTTTTGTTTGCCCAGTAAAATTATCTTTTTTATTGTGTAAATTGCAATTTGAGAGAAGTGGTGTGTGTTTCAAGAGTAGACTTGGACCAATAATGACATTTTTCCATGCCCCATGGCATTGTGGGGGATTTCGTTTTACATTGATATTATTGGCTACAATGTTTGCGAATGAGTAAAAAATCAAAAGAATTCAGCAAGCATTCGCTACACATTCGCTTCATTTGTTAGGTGTTTGCAAGACGTTCGTATTATTTGTAAACGGCATTTTTAAGCGTTCGGAACATTCGTAAGGCATTTTCAAGAATTCGGTAGTGAGCATGGCAATCAATCGAAACATTCTTAAGAAATTGGTAAGGATCCGCAAGCATTCTTAAGGCTTTCGCAAAGACATCGTTTTGTGCAAGCCCCGCCCCGTCCATTCGCATCATATTCAGTAATTTCAGAGAGAATTTCAAATTTTAGGATTCGCAAGGGATATTCGGTATATGTGAGAGCTGCATTACAGTCTGTAAACAAAATAACAAGCGTAAGGTAGCGTTTTTGTGATGTCACACATAAACATTCATGTTAGCAGAGAATGAGTCCACTTGAAAACATTTTAAAATGCAAGCATTTATTTATTAGTTGTGTTAGAATTGAAATAATTTTACGGTGAATTATCTTTGATTAAAGCAGGATGTTGTCAGGCAGATGCGATATTTAATTCGATCCGACTGCGCCGTCGTGAATTAATACATTGCAATCTGCCCTCCAACATTCCGCGTTAATCATGATAATTCACCGTGAAGTAAAATTATTCCTCAAATATATTCTAATAGTAATAAGAGCTGTCGCAGGACAGCGTGCTCGACTGCTTCTGACCTTTGTCAAACATAAGGCCAAACCCGACTAGTAACCCAAAGCATTATGCTCATACATCTTTTTGCCTTGATGCAATAAGGCAAAATCACTGAACCATGAAAGTTAACTATAACTACCTAAGATTTAAAGGTCTCACTCATATTGTGAAAGAAGTGTGTTCATATACCAACTGAGTGCCAAGACACAAGGCAAAATCACTGAACCGTGAAATAAGGTCACACTGACCTATAAGTATTTCAGGGTCAAAGCCTCAAAGGTCTACTTACTCATAATGTGAAAGAAATCTGATCATATACCCATTCAGTGTTGAGATATAAAGCAAAATCACTGAACCATGAAATTAGGTCATAGTGACCTATAAGTATGTTTGGGTTCAAGGTCTGGTCATACTCATTCATAATCAGAAAGAAGTATGAAAAATACCAACTGAGTGTTGAGATATAAAGCAAAATCACTGAACCATGAAATTAGGTCACAGTGACCCAGGAATACTTTACGGTCAAAGGTCTTGTCATACTCATACATATCATGAAAGAAATATGTTCATATACCAATTGAGTGCCGAGATATAAAGGAAAATCACTGAACTGTGAAATTAGGTCATATTGACCTAGGACTACTTTAGGGTCAAAGGTCTTGTCATACGCAAACATAGTGTGAAAGAAGTTTGTTCATAAACTACTTAAGTGCCGAGATATAAGGCAAAGTCACTGAACCGTGAAATTAGGTCACAGTGACCTATAAGTATATTGGGGTCAAAGGTCTGGTCATACTCACTCATAATCTGAAAAAAGTATGAAAATATTCTAATTGAGTGTCAAGATATAAGGCAAAATCACTGAACCGTGAAATTAGGTCACAGAGACCTAGGACTACTTCAGGGTCAAAGGTCTTGTCATACGCAAACATACTTTGAAAGAAGTTTGTTCATAAACCATTTGAGTATCGAGATATAAGGCAAAATCACTGAACCGTGAAATTAGGTCACAGTGACCTATAAGTATATTGGGGTCAAAGGTCTGGTCATACTCACTCATAATCTGAAAAAAGTATGAAAATATTCTAATTGAGTGTCAAGATATAAGGCAAAATCACTGAACCGTGAAATTAGGTCACAGAGACCTAGGACTACTTCAGGGTCAAAGGTCTTGTCATACGCAAACATACTTTGAAAGAAGTTTGTTCATAAACCATTTGAGTATCGAGATATAAGGCAAAATCACTGAACCGTGAAATTAGGTCACAGTGACCTATAAGTATATTGGGGTCAAAGGTCTGGTCATACTCACTCATAATCTGAAAAAAGTATGAAAATATACTAATTGAGTGTCAAGATATAAGGCAAAATCACTGAACCGTGAAATTAGGTCACAGTGACCTAGGACTAATTCAGGGTCAAAGGTCTTGTCATACGCAAACATACTTTGAAAGAAGTTTGTTCATAAACCATTTGAGAACTGAGATATAAGGCAAAATCACTGAACCGTGAAATTAGGTCACAGTGACCTATAAGTATATTGGGGTCAAAGGTCTGGTCATACTCACTCATAATCTGAAAAAAGTATGAAAATATACTAATTGAGTGTCAAGATATAAGGCAAAATCACTGAACCGTGAAATTAGGTCACAGTGACCTATAAGTATATCGGGGTCAAAGGCCTGGTCGTACTAACTCATAATCTGAAAGAAGTAAGAAAATATACTAATTGAGTGTCAAGATATAAGGCAAAATCACTGAACCATGGAAAGTAGGTCAACCGACCCTTACCGTCATGACACACAAGTCAGTGTCATAAAGTCAAAAGATGAATGACCAACCATCTTCCTAAGTTGTTTCTATTAAGAAATAAAAAGAAAAAAAATTGGGGAGTTCTAGATTTTGACCTCTAGCCCCGCCCCCCTGACTCCGACCCAGAGGTCCGATGTCATGGAACCTAAAGTGTATGAAGTATGAATGCTTTATGATAAGTTGTTGTCAAGATATGGACTCCTTGTAAAAGTTACACAGCAGTACATCTATTTTTGACAGTGTTCTAGTTTTTAACCTCTAGCCCCACCCCCCAGGCATGCACCGAGAGACCCGATGCCATTAAATGAAACTCAACCCTACAGGGTACCTATGGTCCGAGTATGAAAGCCCTCTGATAAAAAGTTTTCAAGATATAGACTTCTAGAATACTATATCACAGAAAAGCCATTATTATTAATGGTGTTCTAGATTTTAACCTCTAGCCCCACCCCCTGGCATGGACCCAGGGATCTGATGCCATGGAATGAAAGCCGACCCTACAGGGTGTCAATGGCCCAAGTATCAATGCTTTCTGATGAGTGGTTGTCAAGATATGGACTTCTAGAAAACTTTAACACAAGAATTGCCATTTTTGAAGGTGTTCTAGATTTTAACCTCCAGCCCCACCCCCTGGCCTGGACCCAGGGGCCCGATGCCATGGAATGAAAGCTAACCCTACAGGGTATCTATGGTCCAAGTATGAATGCTTTCTGATGAGTGGTTGTCAAGATATGGACTTCTAGAAAACTTTAACGCAAGTGTGACGCGCACACGCACGGGAACGGGAACGGGAACGTGGACGACCGAGGTGACTGCAATAGCTCTATGCACTTCGTGCAGTCGAGCTAAAAACAACAAAACAAACTTAACAAAATTAACAATAAAATATGTCTGAACACAGTAACATTACCTTATCATAGAAGCAGTTGACTTTATCAGGAGATGCTGTGTCTGGGGTTTGATTCGAGATAATCATGACAACGTTAGGCCAATGCTGCGCTGGGTGGTCCTTAAAACATAAAAAACCTGTATTGAAGGATAGGGGCAAAAAAGTTTGTTTTCTTTATGACTATTTTTGTTAACAGCTGTCATCCTCTCCACTCCTGGCCCCGAGGTTATAAAACTTTTTTCATGCTCAACTCAGCTGAGATTAAAATTTATCCTGCTCATAAATGTTAAAATGCAACAATTGTTGGCATTTTAACATTTATGAGCAGGATAAATTACTAGGTTTGGGGTTTTGAACCTGAATTTTCCACAATTTGTGACTATTTCAACATTTATGAGCAGTTGAAATTTCATGCTCAGCTGAGCTGAGCTTGAAAAAAGTTTTATAACCTCGAGACCTGAGGGACCTCCGCCAAGAATTCTCATGACAGAGCTCATTTCATGACGGTGTTTTTGAGCGCTTTCGTTGTTTATTACCAAGAAAAAAAGGAAAAAGATGCTTAATGTGGAACATAGGGGCCCGGCGCGCTTTTTGGTTGATTTGTGACACATATTAAGCGAAAACAGGTATACATTGTAAAAATATTGACAAGTGTCAATATTTTTACGATGTATACCTTTTTTCGCTTAATATGTGTCACAAATCAACCAAAAAAGCGCGCCGGGCCCCTATGATGTGGAATGGGTATAAAAATCAAAGTACTTTAAGTACTCAAACTGTGGGAAACAATCAACCACTTTTAGTGTCTCAACCTCTTACTTTATTAATAAAGATGCAAATTTGTATTGCTATTGACTGGGATGTAAAGCTTCAATTCAAACAAACAAACAAATCAAATTTTGTGATGTGAAGCATAAAATCAATGTACTAAAGGTACTAAAATCAAACCTACCCCAGGATAAGAAAACACAGCTGGAAAACTATCAATGCCTGTAGGGGTCTCAACCTCTTTCTCGGGATGGTGATAGCCAGGCCCTTTATATTTCTCTTCTATCCCCAAGATATCTAAGACTAGAGATATATTTAGCGCATCTGTCTTCTTTTGGAATGCTGTAATTCTGTGAAAATAAAATAGATCCAAATATTTTGGAGGAAAAATGAATATACATGTACTTTTATTTGCTTTGACGTTCCAGTAGCTTTTTTAGTGATAATGGACAGGCTCTTTATATTAATCCTCTATCCCATATAGTTCCCATTTCCAAAATCTAAAATCTCTAGCCCTCTTTTGTAATCGTACAACTTCCTTTGTGCCAGATCTTTATTGTAACAAAGCTTTCAGATATCAAATTAAGAGTATTTTTTTTCAATTTCTAACTTGCGCTTTGCATTGAAACTTTACAACTGAGAAAAAAAGTCCATCTTTACCTGGCAATATAATCTTCAGCATTTTTGGCCGAGAGAGATTTCATATCTACCGGTGTTGTCTGTTTAGCCAATATGTCATAGAAATATAAACTGAACTGAAAGAAACAAAAGTCTGATCATAAGAAAACCTACTTTTAAGCATATGACAGTTTCACAGGCTAATCAACACTTTTGTTTTCATTTTTCCTTACGTTTCAAAACTCACAAGGCTAAGACCAAGCTGGCTGACTGGCTTCTTACCTGACTAAAACTTATGAAACAAATTTAATTTACTGCTAACTGTTCATGATCAACAGCAATGGATAACAGTAATTACATAGGGAGTTAACCAGTACAGCTCTAAGCTATCAACATTAACTGACAAATGAAATGTGACATGAGAAAACCGGTCTTCGGGGTTTCCGACCAGGTCTGACACGATCCAACCTGTGCAGTCACAGAAATTTAAGAAGAAGAGAAATTGAACTATCCGTGTAGTGAAAAGTGATCTGCACCTTTGTTTTAGCACATTATGAAAACTCGCCCATGCAATAAACAGAGATTTTTAAAGTTGTAAAGAGTTAAAATTTTCATTAGAAATATATTGATATTTTTCTTATTTTAGCTCAAAACATAGATTGTGGGTACACGTTAGAACCGCCTTGCCGAGGCAGTTCTAACGAGTACCCACAATCTGTGTTTTGAAGCAAAAATAAGAAAAATAGGTATACCCCTGCATACCCCAATTTTGCTATATAAAAGTAGGGTTAAAGGGGGTATACATTTTATGGACATGTAATCCTGATGATAGGCAATAATCCCGTTTTCTCATGACGCGGCTCAAATGCTATTGTTGAATCAGTGGAAAAAATGATTGTCTGTAGAAATAGTTTCATTACCAAATCTTTGACACAAATGTGTTCATCACTTCCTTCACAATTCATAAACTTGTCTTTTCAAAATTCTCTGACATTCCCCGGACTTTTGGCTAAAAATACAAAATTTTTCGCTGACAAGGACTTAGGTCCACTGACTTTTTCCCTGACCATGGACACCCTGAATCTTTTTCCCGAGTCTGACTACTATGCCACTGTCTCTCCCATTCTAGTACATGTGTATTTGCACAGTTTTTATCCCGAGTCTGACCACTATGCCACTGTCTCTCCCATTCTAGTACTTGTGTATTTGCACAGTTTCAAAACTGTCACCAGTTACCTTGGAAACCATGAGTCGTTACCTTGGAAACCATGAGCCCTTTATATTTTAACAACCAATAGTAGAGGGCTGGCCAATAGAACACAGTCTTAGATGATGTTCCAAACATAGACCTCTTGGTTGTCTGGCAAATAAAAAGAATGAGAAAATTAGCATTTATTTTTACTATGTTTTTTATGTATGTTTATTTTTCCATCATATTTTATTTTAGTACAAAATGTGTACCATTCATGACTATTAGGACTGCAAACCAGCATGTTTTCATGGCCACATGTATTTCTTTTCATGATTTCAATTTTTATTGGACATATTGCAGGGTTAAGATTTTTCACATACTGCATCAATGGACTTAGACTTATGTAAGAACATAATTGAGCCGCCCCGTGGGAAAACCAACAATCTGCATAGGCGAAAACAAAGGCGCAGATCAGCTTCGCGGTAACCGCGAAGCTGATCAGCGCCTTTGTTTTCACTACACGGACAGTACAATTCCTCTTCTTCTTAAATCCAAAATTTCAAGATTGTAGGCTCTTTTCTATGCTTGTACAGGCCGGTTTGTGTCAGACCTGTTCGGAAACCACATTGTTGGTTTTCCCACGAGGCGGCTCAAATTTCACTACATTTTCCACCAATTTTCTAAAAGCCGTTGCTGCATAGAACTGCAAGCTAGAAATAGATGCGCAAAATACATGTATTGTCTTATTGCAATGTAGATGTTTTAGAGAATAATATTATACTGAAATTCTTAGTGACATATGAAATTCATCATTGGCACAAATCGCAAGAAGCTGTCACCCATATTGGGAATAATGCACCAGTCATTTGTAGCCACCCCAACCCACTTATGGCGAAGAGTGGGGGACAGATGGGCTAAAGTGTGGGACAATTACTTTTTGATTGTCCCCAGAGTGCAGGAGAAATGACAGGGTTTTTACATTAGGATCCTTACCTAAGGAAGATTTTCTATTGCGAAGGACAGAGCAAAGGGCTATGCTTTGACCTCTACTTTGTCCCCTGGGGGTGGTGCTTACAGCAGGGCAATGAAAGCTGAAAAGTCATAATCCATGCCCTTCCCCATAAGTGGGATGTCAGAGGTTACAAATGACTGGTGCATAATGCTTCTTTGTGACATGATTAACCATTGTGATTTTTATAAGCACCATATATGTGACAGTATCTGACATTGTGGGTCTTGTGGAGTCAAAGTCGGAAATTTAGTGTTTAACATTTTTACAATGTTTATTATGTTTAGAATCCATGTCCAAAAGCTTTAATAAATAGCGCTAACGATTAATGAGAAAAATGGAGAAAACACGCGCCACCCTCAAATTGCATCTTAGGGTTTTTAATTGGTAAAGACATTAATTGGCCTTGTAAAAACTTTTGTAACTCTGAGTTTTTGTGTCCTATTTTGTTGTTCTTCACAGTGAATGATGTCTAAATATTATAGAGTCGGAAATGTCAAGCTTTTACCAGAAAATTTCAAACTTTCTTATAAGACGGCATTTTGAAACTAGTGACTGAGTGTGCAAAAATCCATTTAACGTCGCATTTAGTTTTGTGACGTCACCTTTAATTCACGTTTTGTGACATCAACGTCATACCTCCACAAGACCGAAAATCTCAGAGAACGTCACATATATGTGGTTAAGTTAGTTTCTCCTGTGTTATGGATTTTCATACACATGTATATTCAAACAAATCTTGTATTTATTGGTCTGTGGCAACTGCAAAGGCACATTTGTTGCATACGATGATATTCTGTGATGTTAAAATTGGCATTATTGCATTACTTTTGTGTGTCAATCTCTTAAAAACCTAAAAAGGAGTATTTTTCATTAAATATTATGTCTTTTTAGCTCTTGCTAATAGTAAAAGTATCGATGAATTTACCCATGCTGTTAGCTTAAGCCGATTTCATTCATGCCTTATGTAAGAGAACCTCTGCTATGGATTTACAGTCAGATTTGACACAAACTAGACTTTATGACCAGAGAAGATGACTAGATGCTTGAAATTTCGCATTTAAGGCAATAGAGATTGGCTGGCTGGTTATGTGTTTTATGCTCCACTCAATGAGACAGGGTCTTTGTTCAAGTCTGGAGAAGCCCATGATTAAACTCACTATAAAGGAGAGGGATTTTCTACTTTCTGAATCTAAAATTTCCACTCTCTAGTCATCTTCTGTGCTTGTACAGCTCGGTTTGTGTCAGACCTGGTCGGAAACCCTGAAGACCGGTTTTCTCGCGCGGCGGCTCAAATAATCCACAACACACATATCAAGGATGTACAGACAGTATTAGATTTGCAACCTCCTTGATTATATCTCTTACCCTTTCATCCAACTCAGCTTGCTAGTAAAAAGAATTGAAAATATAACTTTACTATAAAAATCAAATTGTTTCCATGTTTAGTAGCGGATTTCCCGTAGTTGCATTTTTCTTCTTATTCATCTATTTTTTATTCAGCTTTACATCCATTTCAAGATTATTTCAGCTCAAATGAGACATGTTAATTAGCAGTTGGGGCAAAAACCACCTGTCACACCCGAAAGCAGAACTCGGGGGCCTGAACCCACAATGGGCACAGGGGTGAGATGATTGAATGATTTAAACTAGTAAATGTAATAAAATCAGCCACCTTAGCTAAGAGGGACACAAAAAATGAGTGTCACATGTGACTGATTGTTAAAAGAATGATTAAGTATGAAACAAGAATTTCAATTTTTTCAAATTTCAACGAGTTACAAAATGAGCCTGTGCGTGAGAAAACCAACAATTTGCATGGGCGAAAACAAAGACGCAGATCAGCTTCGCGGTAACCGCGAAGCTGATCAGCGTCTTTGTTTTCGCTACACGGATAGTACATTTCCTCCTCTACTTATTCCCAAATTTTCAAGATTCTGGGTTTCTTCTGTGACTGTACAGGCTGGTTTGTGTCAGACCTGGTCGGAAACCCAAATTGTTGGTTTTCTCATGCACAGGCTCAAATGTTACCTCTCTTTGCTGTGCTGAAGCTCCCCAGCTCAGTAGTTTACTATGAGCCTGATGTAACTGTAGCAGGGAGGGTAGGAATTGCCACTCTGACATCAGAATCTGACAGCTGACAAGGTGATTAATTACTTCACATTCATATCTGAAAAAAAATATGAGTACTTGGGTATTTGACTATCATTGGTATTTGACTACAAGTATTAGCTTTTTCAAAAAGCTTGCGGGCGTTTAGCCCTAGTTATAGGATGAAAGCTGACCCTATTCAACATATGTGCTTTAATTCCTGGTTCCTGGTGTGCAGAAAAAATGGATAGTCAAATATTAGAACAAGTGAAAAAGAGAGCACAGGAATGGACGCAATTAAATTTAAAATCTCAACCCAGACACCAAGCGGGAAAGATGTAGACTTAACAAGGGCAAACATAATAGTTCAAAAGAAGGTTCAGGATGCCTGAACATGAAAATGTGACAACACACACGAACAGCAAGATGACTAGCTCTTTCCCAGGAAGGTAGCCATCCGGCTTGCTTCAACTAAAAACAAATTAAGCGTATACAACAGAAGTCGACATACCAAACATACAACATAAAGAATCACAGTTCAGTCTGCCAAATACCTTGGTTTAACAATTGCAGATAATCTTGAATGGGGTCAACATGTTTCTGAAATTTCATGTAAAGCAACTAAGACATTGGGCTTTCTTCAACGCAATTTGGTCTTGGCACCTCGGCATACTAATAAAAAAGTTGCATACAATTGCAAATCATTGGTTAGGCCCCAGCTTGAGTATGCGGCTCCTATTTGGCATTACAGTTGACTCAGGAGCCGAGTTGGTATCAGGCCGAGTTGACCCGCTTCCGCTAACTTAATCTTCGCAGCATAGATAGACCTTACTATGCTTCGCTTTTAATATCATCAGAAAAACTCCAAATAAATAAGTATCATTTTATCAAAATATATTGGGCTTCAAGATAGCAATGGTTTTCTGACCATTCAAAATAAAATTTTTAAATGGCCTTTTTTAAATCAAAACAGTAATTTTGGATTATTTTTTATCATCTTTCACAATAATAATGTTAACACATGGAATCAATTGCCATTAAGTTCAATTCTTGGAACAGCTGGTTTGGTTCCCCACTAATTATTCGCCATCTGTGGACTTGTGGATGAAGACGCGGAAACAATGATGGGTTCGGTCTAATTCCGAAATAATTCGTTCACGATCTTATTTTTTTTCTTAGCATGTATCATTACGGTTGGTTCCCTACTCTTTTTTCGCCAGGTACTGACTTATGATGATGCGGGAGCAACAGTGGGGTCGGTCTAATTGCCGTCATTTCCGGATTGATGTGTGTTTGCATCAACGTATATATATGCGGGCGTTCGTGAACGCCCGCAATCATTGGGTATTTGGGTATTTGATTATCATTAGCAGCTACATGCAAATCTTGACTTTTACGGCACAAAATGAGCCGCATCATGAGAAAACTAACATTTTGTATATGTGAAAACAAAGACACTGATCAGCTTCGCGGCAACCGTGAAGCTGATCAGCGCCTTTATTTTCGCTACTCGGACAGTACAAGTCCTCTACTTTCTAAATCCAAAATTTCCCATCGGTAGCCATCTTCAGTGCTTGTACAGCTCGGTTTGTGTCAGACCTGTTCAGAAACCACATTGTTGGTTTTCTCATGACGTGACTCAAATGGTGCACATGCACTATCTCTGCCCCACTTTTCAACAACGGGGCAGGCCAGGTGAATATGATGTGAGCCTTCACATGAGAAAATTGACAATGTGGGTTTCCAACCAGGTCCTACACAAATCAGGTTGTGCTGCTTCCGAAAATAATTTAAGTTAAAAGCTTGAAATTTCAAAATTTGTAAAGGAGATACATGTACATCATGTAATCTATGGATGAAAAACAAAGGCGCTGATTAACTGTGCAGTTACTGCTGTTAAATCATCATCAACAACACAATTATCATCATTACATTACAAGCATATTACTTGTGTAAAACCTGATTTGAGCCTGCTTATGATAGGATCGTGGAAACTTTTGCTGTGTGCCTGAATAATCTCCGTAGATCATCGAAACTAATCCATTCAGATTTCAAAATATTAACCCTCACTTATAGCAGGGTTCGACACTAAAGGGAGTCCGGGAGTCCGAGACTCCCAAATTATTATGCTGGACTCCTTGGATTTACTTGTAGGCAGTCCAACAGACTCCTTGAATCTGGGAGAAAGTATGACACCAAATTTCTTGTCTTTGTCTTTTCTGTAGATTCTAAACGTGCTTAAAGTTAATATATCTTTCAAAACACTCCAAGATTTGTTTGTATATTTTCTACCACACAGTTTACTGCATTTAGAAAGACAGAAACATTGGCTTTAAGAGAAAACCAATGACTTTTTAGAATTTTTTTTTAATGAAAGTACTATTTAGAAGTGTATACTAATCCCAGAGGCTTAAGTTATCAACAGAAAAAAAAAAATCAAATATGCTTTTACTCCATTAAAGGTTTTTTTAATATTTATTGTCCCCCGCCTTTTCGAAGAAAAGCGAAGGGACATAGATTCTGGCTTTCCGTCATTCCATCCGCGCATCTGTCCATCCGTCTGTCCGTGCGTCTGTCTGTCCTTCCGTCCCCCTATAGAGTATGTACCTTGTGTGCGCAACTCCTCCTACAGTTTTACTCCGATTCTTTTGAAACTTTACAGATGTTTTTACCATCCTTTGAAGATATGCATGTGGTTTGGATATAATCCTCATATTAATTTTTCACACTTTTTTCGCAATTTGAACTTAGTCATTTTTCGAGCATTTTGACAATGAAAGTGAATGGACAGTGGGTACCTTGTGTGCGCAACTCCTCCGACAGTTTCATTCTGATTCTTTTGAAACTTTACAGATGTCTTAACCAGGCTTTGGAGACATGCATGTGGTTTGGATATGATACTCAGATTAATTTTTATTACTTTTGTTCGCAATTTGAACTTAGTCATTTTTCGGTCATTTTGACAATGAAAGTGAATGGACAGGGGGTACCTTGTGTGCGCAACTCCTCCGACAGTTTCATTCTGATTCTTTTGAAACTTTACAGTTGTCTTTATAATGCTTTGAAGATACGCATATGGTTTGCATATAATCCTCAGCTTAATTTTTATCACTTTTTCACAATTTGAACTTAGTCATTTTTTGGGCATTTACACTTAGAAAGTTCATGTGGCTTCTCAGATTATATTTGTGTAACTAAACAATCAAGGCAGGGGACATAAATTCTCGGAATTTGCTTGTTTATTGAGTGATTGAACCTTTGTTGTGCATTTGAAGTCAGATAAGCAAAGACTTCAAACCAGAGGCTGGCATCCTGTTAACAAGTGGGCTAAAAATGATGACTTTGGGTTTTGCATTTTTGTATACAAATTGAAGCATTTTTTAATGTCTGTGTATTGTTTAATCATGACGGATTGTGAAAATAAGCTGTTAACTAACGGTTTCTTGTGATTCAAGTTTGGACTCCTAAATTTGTGTTTGGACTCCTTGATTTCTGAAGTTAGGAGTCCGATGGACTCCTTAATCTAAAAAGTTAGTGTCTAAGTAGTCAATGTCATTACAAAAACATGCCCATGTGATATACAGATTTTTTTTCAGAGTTGTAAAAATTGAAAATTTTCAGTAGAAAAAATTTGATATATTTCTTATTTTTGCTCAAGACAGATTGTGGGTAGACGTTAGAACGGCCTCGGCGAGGCAGTTTTAACGAGTACCCACAATCTATGTTTTGGAGCAAAACTAAGAAAAATTGTAATACCCCTGCATACCCCAGTTTTACTATAGGAAAGTTGGGTTTAATGGGGTAAACATTGCACGTACATGTTTTCCTGATGTCAAGCCAAATTTCAAACTTACGTAAAACCTGATTTAAGACTGCTAATAATAGGATGGTGGAAACTTTTGCTGTGGGCCTGTATAATCTCCGTGATAATGGTTTGTAAGTCCTCATAACTCACATTCCTGTTGGTACCAAGGGAGCTAATCTGCTCATAACTGAGATACAAAATTAAGGAATTTCATATAAGATGAATAGAACAAATTTTGGCTCCAAAATAATTAAATGTTTTTATATACTAGTCAGCCTCATCAAGTTCTATTCACTGTCCTAAGTAAATGAGCTGCCACAAAAGAACACCGACAATCTGCATATACGAAAACAAAGGCACAGATCAGCTGTGCAGTAACTGCACACCTGATCAGCACCTTTGTTTTCACTACATGGATAATACAATAAAGCCTTTTCTTTCTAAATCTAAAATTTCCAGCCTAAAATTTCTTCTGTGCTGTACAGCTAGATTTGTGTCAGACCTGTTCGAAAACCACATTGTTGTTTTTCTCATAACGAGGCTCAAATATGTCTTTCTTTAGAATACATTCTGGGAAAGGAAGGTTTTGAAACCAAGACCTGCAATAAAGATAGATCAATAAAAACAATTAGACCACTTCTTAGAATGAAAGGATTGGATTCTGATCAGGGTGACAGACGGGTCTGTACTATAGGGCAGGTCGGCTAGGTACTCTTCCGTGAAAAGAAATCAATATCGGTCACCTTTCCCGTTATTTTCCTCATTCCGTGGAGGTGGTAACCTCGGTCATTATCGTTATAGCATTACTATTTAAAATCATAATATGTACAAAATATTATGAATTTCTTACCTTGGAATAAATCTTATGCGTCAATCTAAAGGAATATGCAATGTCTTGACGAAAATATTCATTTTGATTTCATATTTTGTGCGCCTAATTTTGTAAGGGTATAGTGATAAACACCGAGTAATGTACCTCCACCGAATGAGCAAAATCATCCCTTCATTCCCTATTTGAAAAACTGAATAATCTGAGATAGTCCTGCTGTAAATCAAGATTTCTCTTTATTATTACACATACCACTGCATACACTTATGATCTTCTAAACAATAAGGATACAAGTCCATTGTTTTCTGTCGCGCTCTCACAAACTCACAGAGCTGTGAACACAGATGACCAATCAGCTTCTCAAACTCAACGGTTGGCCCCGGCAACCCGTATCCAAGCAACTCCTGTTGTTGTACGCCCTCCTCTACACGTCTCAGCTCACCCATCACTAGTTGATAGGAATTCCGCAGACTCTGCAATTATAATAGAATTCTTTATTTCTTCTATTCTATAAATTGGTGGTTATTACTCTAAAATCACAAAATTGTAGTAATAACAAAGAAATGCACTGATTCAGACAGGTTTTTTTCTCACAAAGAATTCTAAATACTCCTGTATGCAGAAATATATAATGGGGTTGATGATGGTCCCACTTTAGTATGGGTCTTTCTCATGGGCAAACTTGACACTGATAATTATCTATGGTGCATCTTAAAGACTTACATCCTTAGCCCTAACGAACCATTTCTGTTCTAGAAAGCCGAGCCCCATGTAGGATTTTTCTACCATGGCGAACTGGATCAGTGTGTGCACCATCAGTGCCCAGGAGGAACCAAAGGCAGCCTTGTGTGCATCTCGCTCCTTCTCCTAGAGATTAAAAAAAACATTGTCACTTAGAACAGACACATATAGGAATTTTTCCTTGCTCAAGAACAAGGGAAACTGTGTACATACAGATATTTGAATAATTCATAGAAAAGAAATTTCTATCATTAAAATTTGTTTTGATAGGACTGATTTTACAAAAATCACAAAAATACCATATAACCATACAAAGTTTGAAACTTATGTGAGTACATATGCAAAAACCTGTGTTTTCTTTAAAACTGTAAAAATCAATATCAATATGCAGACCAGCTCCAAAGTATATAAACAGTTTTTAAGAGAAATATTTGTGAAAACTTCTATCTACGAATTGCCATTAAAAAAATTGAAAATACATGTAGAAAAATTCTTGAAATATATTGTCATGCAAAAAATTTTAAATTTTCAGTAACTCAAGTCTTCTCTGGCTGCCACCAGTCAAAAACAAAAGAAGGCTATTTTAATGTCAGAGAAGTCTCAGATTAAATTTCCTGGCTATAAAAATCTGACTTACAATGAGATCCTTTGCTTTATCAAAGGCAAACTGGCTGAGTAACAGGAAGTATTGCTGTAAAGTTCCTTCTTCTTTTGCCCCCAGGGGGGATACAGGGGAGGTGGGGAATGACATTCTTCATCTCATATATTTATCTCCATTATGCCTAAAAAATATACAAGTTTGCAGGTTGCATGAATTTATAATACCGTAGTGAGATTAGGAGGTTTCCATTTATTGTTTTTATATTTTTTCTAATATAACCAATTTGCTTATTGGTTATGACATTAAGACAGTATAATTTTATAATATTTCTGGAGAATTCAACATGCATTGTATAAATCTAAATCATCTATAAAAAGGTTAAATATCAAGCAGAGACAACAATTACATTATCTTACATTTGCTTGGAGGAGTATGAAAGCCCATGCAGAGCCGGAGATGCTGAGCCAGGTTTTTGAATCGTTATTGCCATTAAAAGCTTGATTTCTTCGTGGAAAATACTAATATACAAACTAATATTTTATAGTATTTGAAATGATTTTAAATTATTGGAAACCGATTACATAAGCATAGCTATAATAATTTACTAAGTATATTGATTTTGATAGAAAATCTCAGCATTTGTACCAGATAAATACCAAAAAAAAGCCATCAAAGTTTGTTTCCAAAGTAATGACAAAACTATTTTAACAACTGTTCCATTATGAAAACTTGCCCATGCAATATACAGAGATTTTTTCACTAGTAAAAATTGAAAATTTTCATGATATTATATTTGATATTTTTCTTATTTTTGTTCAAAACATAGATTGTGGGTACACATTAGAACCGCCTCGACGAGGCGGTTCTAATGATTACCCACAATCTATGTTTTGGAGCAAAAATAAGACCAGAGGACCAATGGTCCTGTAAATGCTCACCTGAGACCTGAGATATATACATGTACCAATAAACTTGTTCGACTAGAATGGTACAATGCATGTATATAACCCTAGGGCAGGGTCAGAATAACTCCTGGAGTCAATGTCTTTTTCAAATCATAAAAATTCAGTCCATTTGCCAATTAACTGCAAGTTTTGTCCTTCAAATGACATTTTAACAATTTTCTCCATTCAAATGCATGGGCAATCTAAGTTGACCTTGCCGTGAAATAGGTCAAGGTCATCCCAGTGTCCTGATTTATATAAATTTTGTAGACCTCCGTTCCTTAATGCTTCATGCCAAGTTTCAAAATCATAGGCCTTCTGGTTCTGAAGAAGAAGATTTTAAAAAAATTTTGCTATTTATAGCCATGGCGGCCATCTTGGTCATGTGACCTTGACCATTTATATAAACTTTCATTTCCTCTTTCTAAAGATGCTCCACATAAAGTTTGGCTTTGATTGGCTTAGCAGTTTCTGAGAAAAAGCTGTTTGAACATTATGGTCATCCACATGTATATAGCTCCTAGGCAGGGGCAGACAACCCCTGGGCCTAAAATATTTTCATAAGCATAAATCATCTGTCCATTTGCTCATTCCTAGCAAGTTTTCTGCTATTACATGATATTTTCCTATTTTTTCCCATTCAAATGCATGGGCAACCTAAGTTGACCTTGCCGTAAAATAGGTCAAGGGCATCCCAGGGTCATGAATTATATCAACTTTGTAGAACTCCATTCCCAGATGCTTCATACCAAGTTTCAAGATCATAGGCCTTCCGGTTCTGAAGAAGAAGATTTTTAAACGTTTTTGCTATTTATAGCCATGGCGGCCATCTTAGTCATGTGACCTTGACCATTTATATAAACTTTCATTCCCTCTCCCTAAGGATGCTCCATAAAAAGTTTGGCTTTGATTGGCTTAGCGGTTTCAGAGAAGATGTTTCAATATTATGGTCATATACATGTATATAGCCCCGGGGCAGGGGTAGACAACCCCCTGGGCCCAAAATATTTTCTCAAACATAAATCTTCTGTCCATTTGTTCATTTCTAGCAAGTTTTCTGCCAATTAATTACATTTTCCTATTTTTTCCCATTCCAATGCATGGGAGACCCAAGTTGACCTTGCCGTAAAATAGGTCAAGGTCATCCCTGGGTCATGATTTATATAAACTTTGTACAGCTCCATTCCCAGATGCTTCACACCAAGTTTCAAAATCATAGGCCTTCTGGTTCTGAAGAAGAAGATTTTTAAATGTTTTTGCTATTTATAGCCATGGTGGCCATCTTGGTCATGTGACCATGACCATTTATATATACTTTCATTCCCCCTTCCCAAGGATGCTCCACATGAAGTTTGGCTTTGATTTGCCTAGCGGTTTCAGAGAAGAAGATGTTTGAATATTATGGTCATATACATGTATATAGCCCCGGGGCAGGGGCAGACAACCCCCTAGGGGCTAAAATTTTCCATTAACATTAATTTTCTGTCCATTTGCCTATTCCAGTAAGTTTTACCCATTAAATAGCATTTTACCATTTTTTCCCATTCAAATGCATTGGCGACCTAAGTTGACCTTGCTGTAAAATAGGTCAAGGTCATCCTAGGGTCATGATTTATATAAATTATGATGGGTCCCCATCATCGATGCTACATACCAAGTTTCGTGGAAATCGGCCCACTGGTTTTGGAGAAGAAGATTTTTAAAGGTTTTTGCTATTTATAGCCATGGAGGCCATCTTGGTCATGTGACCTGGACCATTTATATAAACTTTCGTTCCCCCTTCCTAAGGATGCTCCACATGAAGTTTGGCTTTGATTGGCCAAGCGGTTTCAGAGGAGAAGATCTTTGAAATTGTGGACGGACGACGGACGGACGGACGACGGAGCATGGCCATCCTATAAGCTCACCTTGTGAGCCTTCGGCTCAGGTGAGCTAAAAAATAGGTATACCCCTGCATACCCCAGATTCACTATATAAAAGTGGGGTATAAGGGGGTATTCATTGCATGGACATGTTTTCCTGATGAATTCCATCTGTTTCAAAATATGAAACCATCCATTTTTGGTGTTTTAAGTTTAACTGGAGATTTACCCAATATATTGAATTTGATAGAAAATTAATATCAGCATTTGAACCAATCAAATACAAAAATACCATCGTTTTTTGTTTTTTTTTTTTTTTGTTTTTTTTTTTTTTGTTTTTTTTTTTGGTTTTTTTTTAAATCAAGGCAGTACAAAGATCAATAAGATGGACACTAAATTCATACTCAATTTATGACAGTGTCACTAACACACAGAAACAGTTGGACTGAGATCACTTAACAGAGGAGAGCACATGTATGCAAGAGTGATAATGCTATGTATATAAATTGAGAACTTGGAGTGAGAAAAACAGTATTCAGGGTTTCCGACCTGACCTGACACAAACTGACCTGTACAGGTTAGAAGCTCGAAATTTCGGATTTAAGAAGAAGAGAAATCAAATAATACTATACAAGCAGTTACCTCAAAGCTGATCTGTGCCTTTGTTTTCGCATAGGCAAAAATCCCATTTTCTCATGATGCGCGGCTCAATTCATACTCAACTTATGCCAGTGTCACTAACTGTTAACATGCATCAACTGCTCGGACTGAGATCACTTGAACAGAGGAGAACACATGCAAGAGTGATGACACTATAAATTAAAATTATCAGTGGTATTAGTTGTTGCCATTACTTGTGTGGCATTCGGACGACTCCGTGCAAATGTCTGGAAGCGAAATGGAATCAAGCTTGACACCAAGCTGAAAGTCTACAAGGCTGTGGTACTGCCAACCCTCTTGCATGCATGTGAGACCTGGACAGTATACCAACGCCATGCAAAGGGACTTAACCATTTCCACTTAAGCTGTTTGAGAAAGTTGTTAAAAATCAAGTGGCAGGACAAGATTCCAGACACAGAGGTCCTGACGAAAGCAGGGATGCAAAGCATGCATACAGTCTTAAAGCTAGCACAGCTAAGATGGACTGGCCATGTTATAAGAATGCCTGATGCGCGACTTCCAAAGAAAGTTTTCTATGGAGAACTACAGGAGGGAAAGCGCTCTCAAGGTGGCCAGAAGAAACGATACAAAGACACCCTCAAAGCCTCTCTGAAGGATTTCGAAATACCAATGGGGTCCTGGGAACAGACTGCACAGGAGCGATCAAAGTGGCGAGGTCTCATCAACAAAGGAGCAGCTCTTTATGAAAAGAAGAGAATCTGTGAAGCTGAAAGAAAGCGAAGAGAGCGCAAAGCCAAAACAAATGTGCCACCATCAGACTCTATGACATTGACTTGCTCTACTTGCAACCGACAGTTTAGAGCCAGAATTGGCCTAGTCAGCCATCAAAGAACTCACCAACACACATCAGCACTATTCAAGAAATAATGATGGTCTTTCTCATTAGTGAGAGACGAACTATCACTTTGCCACCATACTTTGAACAGCCCCTTAGAATGACAAGACATAGCCACCCCCTCGCACACCTCAGTCAACTACTATAAATATTCATTCCTCTCTGCAGATGTTGTTTACTGGAATAGACTGCCTTGTTCTGTGGTGAAACTGCATAGGCTGGAGCAGTTCAGTGAATCAGTGTAGCAGTGCAGTCACTTGACAACCTAGTTCCATCCATAAAAATCCGGGGTTTTCCCTTTTTTATTGTGATGTTTATATTGAAAACCCCGGGTCACAGATGGACAACTAACAGTATCAGTCCATAAATCGGTCCATCCTGGACAATAAACTGGTTGACCTATTGACAACCCTAACTGAACAAAATCTGTTTTTATCCTGCTTTTAACCTTTGCACATTTTTTTAACCCTTTAACCTCTGATCTTGATTCTTTTCTCATACACTTTATGCATTGTGGCTTTAAGACACAATCCACCTGCACATAATCACCGCAACGTTGAAGTATACATAAGAAAGAAAGAAATCAAGATGGAAAATATTTTAACACCCGACATGACCCTGTTCAATTTTTATCTGTTTCAAATATGAAACCATCATTTTTGGTATATTAATTTAACTGGTGATTTATCAAATCAAATATCTTTATTGGTTTTAAAATCCAGAAACAGGATTGTTACCAACTACATGTAAACATGTATACATGATACTAAACATATAAACGGCAAATGATTTAAACATGCAATACAAGGACTTTAAAATTAGTCATATATTTATCAGTCAAAAACCTGGCTTGAAATACCTACAAGCTTTCATGATTTCTACTCATTTGCTTTACCATGTTTACTAGTGCCCTGTGATTTTTTTTCAGTATTTTGGGAATGGTACGGTACCAGTACCGGTTCAATTGGGAAAAATAGCCTAATTTTACCATCAATTGGGGAAAATCAGCGACATTTATCTAAAGACCCGAAAAAAAATGGTTAAAACATTCATGATAAGTGTTACAGTGATTTGTTTTCTGAACGTAAAAAACACGGCTGAGGCTATCCGCACGACGGTCGTGCCGATAAGCGGCGTTATCCGCACGACGGTCGTGCCGATAAGCGGCGTTATCGGCCCGACTGTCGTGCGGATAGCCAATGCTACAGGTATTGGCTATCGGCACGACGGGAGTATAAGATTTTCTAACAAGCTTATAAACTTTTAATTTGTCATTATATAAAATAATTATGTGTTTAGCTATTGAAAAACATTCAAAATTAACATTTTTGTTAATTATGAATAAGAAAACTAGTTTGACTTGATTAATCCAGCTGATGTAATCACAATAGATTTGTAACAGCGGATAAAAATATAACAATTGCATTTTTTTAATTGTGTTACTGAAATGTTTCCATACTCCATTGTTAAAATTAAAGGCTGTTTATTCTTTTGGATTTCCCAAATATTTTATTATTTAGGTAACGATAAAATTTTACTTTCTCATTTACGCATACCTGAGATAAAGATGAAGAGATAAGAAAGTCCACCTAGCGGTCACTTTTGATTGACGCGCCTCTACCTGTGGCTCCACCTACTTCCGCCATTTTGTTTTTTTACTCTCAACGAAGACAATTTCAACGCTATAAAAATCAACTTCCATCGGCGATTTTATACATCTGATGAAGCAATATTTTAGTCCTAAAGAAATGATAAGCATTTTATCTTTCATTTTTGAACCAGATTCTGAAATTTGTAGTGTTCTTATTGGGTTTTTACTCGTGTATTTTACGTTGATAAAACGATGCAATCCTTGTTGAAGGTTTCAAAATGGCGACCAAGCGTAAAATAGTCGGTACTTTTTTACTGCAACGCGTTGTTATTAATAGGCTAGGTAATTTTTAATCAACAAAATATGAAAGAAGAAAGATGTAAAAGTCGTTTTATTTGTAAATTAGCACTCAGCGCGTGACTGCGTTTGGGTTATGATCGTATAAATATTGACTATTTTTGTAATTTTAGGAAAATCTGTTCCGTCCGATCTCAAAACGATGCGTTTTATTTTTCATTATAAGGCTTCCATGAATGACATTTTTTTGATAAACATCATCAATATTCTTAAAGAACAATGTCTTACAAATCGTTTTATTGCCCTTTGATACTGTTTGGGTATTTTTGACAGGGTCAAATCGTCCGAATTAAGCAGCTGTTTTTCACAACTTTTCGCGCTTTTGAATTTAAAATGGCGATATTTTCTACACCTTATTTGGCATTGCAAATAAGATGAAAAAGTTACATTTTGAAAGAAAAAATGACAAATGATTTTACAGGACATCCTAGATGTTAGCTTCTGAACTGAATTTAGCTAAATTGTGGCTAAAAGGAGCTTAAAACTGATGATGATCAGAAATTGATCGACTCAGTATAGCTATGAAGATAGATAGATAAAAATTGTGTATAATTATTTTAATTCACAAGTTAGTTAAACATTGTGAAAACATTGCAGGAAAACACGTGATAATAAAAGCGCTGCAGGCATGCATGATACCCCGCCACGCAAATTTAATTTAGTACAAATGCACATAATATCTTGACGACATCAATCTACAATACCAAACCACATCTTCCAGATATGAACTCCTTTACAAAGTTTGAAGTAAATTGATCTACAGATGCTCAAGATAGCGCCTAGAAACAATATTGTAACATAAATCAAGGGCCATTACTCTGTATTTATTTGACGAAAATTACCCATCTTCAATCCCAAACCACTCCTTCCTGATATGAACTCCTATACAAAATTTGAAAAAAAATTGGTCAATAAATGCTCCAGATAGAGCCCGAAAATGAAATTTTAACGTAAATCAAGGGACATAACTCTGTACTTATTTGACGAAATTTTCCCATCTTCAATCCCAAACCACTCCTTCCTAATATGAACTCCTATACAAAGTTTGAAGAAAATTGGTCTATAAATGCCCAAGATATAGGCCGGAAAAGAAATTTTAATATAAGTCAAGGGCCATAACTCTGTACTTATTCAACAAAATTTACCCATCTTCAATCCCAAACCACTCCTTCCTAATATTAGCTCCTATACAAAGTTTGAAGAAAATTGGTCAATAAATGCTCAAGATAGAGCCCGGAAACGAAATTTTAACGTAAATCAAGGGCCATAACTCTGTACTTATTTGATGAAATTTACCCATCTATAATCCCAAACCACTCCTTCTTAATATGAACTCCTATACAAAGTTTGAAGAAAATTGGTCAATAAATGCTCAAGATAGAGCATGGAAACGAAATTTTAAAGTAAATCAAGGGCTATAACTCTGTACTTATTTGACGAAATTTGCCCATCTTCAATCCCAAACCACTCCTTCCTGATATAAACTCCTATACAAAGTTTGAAGAAAATTGGTCAATAAATGCTCAAGTTAGAGCACGGAAACGAAGCGCTGACGGACGGACGGACAGACGGACGGACGGACGGACGGACGGACACTCGAGCGCAAATTTTTTGCGGAGGGTATAACATAATACCCCGCACTTTTTGAAGTGGCGGGGTATAAAAAGTCATTTTTGGGAAAATCGAGAGAAAAAAAATCGAACAATGAAATATACAAGATCAAAATATTGAATGGCCTCCTTACCTTTTGCATTTGTAATTCCATGTTTTTTTTCGTAGATGACCGCGTAACCCAGATATCGACGCATACGAATTAGTACACTCGGAACAATTGTACGTTTTAGCCTTAGCACTATTTTCACTATTGTCACTTTTCACTTTTTTTTTTTGCTTTCTGTTTTTTTTGTCGATGGTTCATCATCGTCCGTGAGTTCAATTTCACTACACGTATAATCACCTAGCAAAGAATCAAGATCAATATCATCATCCCAATGTAAAAAATCGTCTTTTCCGTAAGACATTCTGACGCGCGTATTACGTAAATTGCGAATTTGAAATGCCTTGAACTGTCGGAGTTAAAGCTTGAATATGCATTTTATTTTAATTAGCGCCTTGTTCACTAATTATCGTTTCTTTTTTTCGGCGTTAAATATGATTAGTATTACGGCGAGATTAATCAATCGGCGATTTCTTTAATCTAAAGATAATCCGTAAATAATTGTTTCAAAAATGGCGCTCTGATATGCGGATTGCATTTTGACTTGATTTCATAAACTGAGTCGATCAATTTCTGATCATCATCTCAGGTGTGAAAAGCATCCCATTGTTGAATTTTCGTGCAAGTGTACATAAACAGCTAGAGTATTATTTCTTTTCAAAATTTTGAGTATGACTATATCATGATGAGAGCTAACAGGGCAAGAAAAGTGTGGTTGAATGTTGGCCTATAGTTTACGATAATTTTTTCATACTGTTTTTTTTTTTTTTTTTTTTTTTTTTTTTTTTAATTATGTTTCCGAATACAATCTTCAACAAAGTGTGTGGATAATGTGTGTGGTATCGGTTATTAATTAATGCGGCACATGCCTGCAACGTGACATAAGTGCGAAGATCAAACAAGTCACCGAATCAACAGGTATTGCACGGTGCAATACAGGTAGCTGGTAATAAAAGTGTCATTTTATCTTTTGAAATCCGGTGGTGACAAAATAGTCACTGAATCAACAGGTATTGCTTGGTGCAATACGGTAAGTGTCATTTTTTCTTTTGAAATCCGGCGGTGACTTCTTAGAATATACATGAATGCAAGAATGAAAGATAGAGAAAAAAGAAGAATGTTCGAGTTCATGCCTGACTGAGTCCATTAAATTCACATAATCCGTCCCGCCACTGCCAGTTTTGTAAAGAAAAGTGTAAAATAAGACCAACAAAATGAAGTGAAAAATTGAATTATATTGGCGGTATTCTTCATTGAACTCGATAGATATACTCGATGTGTCAAAGAACTGCCCGTTGTGTCTAAAGATAATCCGTAAATAATTATTTCAAATGTGTCCAGTCGCGTAGATAATGAGCATAATTAAAAACGTATTAATTTGTGGGAGAAAAAAAAACAAACAACAACAACGGCTTTTACAAATCGTAGGACAAAGGATAATAATTATATAAATTATCAACCGTAAATAAATAACTCTTTTTAACAAAGAAAGGGGAGACCGGGGCTAGTTGGTCCGAAAATTGCATTTTTCCAAATTCTGATTTTAATGTTAATTTGCTGCTATTAGTTTGACATTTTACACTCAGAATGATCATTTTTCTATCTAATTATGTAGATTTTCGTTTATACAATGAAACATTCTAGCAAATATAGCCGTTTTTCGAGACACGGTAAACCGGACCAACTTGCCCCGACGTCGGGGTAAGTTGGTCCGGGCAGCGGGGTAAGTTGGTCCGAGGTAATCTGAATGGATAAAGAACGTAAGTCTCAAACAAACATATTTTAATCTTAAACAACAATAAATAACATGAAACTGTTTTCAAACCGTGCATATCCTCAGTACCACAAACACATACATTCTTAGAAACCGATTTGATGAAAGTTTATGATGACAATCGGGCTTAAAATATCATTTTAGTAAACTACTAGCACATGAAGTAGGGGAGACCCGGGCTAGTTTGTCCAAAAATTGCATTTTTCCGAATTCTGGTTTTTATATTAATTTACTGCTATCAGTTTGACATTTTACACTCAGAATGATCATTTTTCTATAAATTTATACAGTTTTTAGTTTAAACAATGAAATGTTCTAGCAAATATAGCCGTTTTTCCAATGGACCAACTTGCCCCGTCGCAAATGGACCAACTTACCCCGACCATACCACATTGTAAATCTTAACGCATGACCGGAGCGTCGTTGAATTTAGAAAAAGAAAGCACACACGATGGAATACCTTACGCATTGAGCTTTCAGAAAATGTATAACATGTAAGTGTTATTTGATACACAGGGAAGAAAAAAGCAAAACGATACAGGGGCGAGAAACTTACTTATGTGGTGCAAAATTGGATTTTCTTCTCTAATTTTTTAACGTCATCTCAAGCAGCCATATCGTTTACTTCAGTAAATGTGTCGTCATGAAATGTTCTATTGGGTCATATAACTGTCGTCACAATTGTTGTCAATTTAGAGAAATTGCCCTAGGACCAACTTGCCCCACGGACCAACTAGCCCCGGTCTCCCCTACCGGGCGTGTTTAGTATCTATTTGTTGGAAATTCGAAGGCCTATTTAACAAAAATAAATATTTCTACTATCATCTAGATAATAGCGAACCAAACGAAGAAAATATTAACAATATATTTTTGCTAATATACAAACTTTCAGAACAGATTCAGCGGCCGATAAAAATATTGATTTTTTCCCTCGATTTACCTGTCTACCTGAGCGACAGTCATAGCGGGGGCAAATATCGATGTTCAATAGCAGTTTCAAATCTCTGTATAGTATATATCTCTGCGCATACGCATGACTGATTTTTACAGGTAAATTTACAGATAAGCCAATTTCAGCAAAATAACAATTTTGTTAATTAAAAAGTAAAAAATCCTGCATGTGTAATATTCTGTTTCAGTTTTGAAGCCAGTGTAATATATTTTTTTAACTTAAAATGTATCGTTTTCTAAACATATTTAACATTTGGATATCGATTTCCCTGTCGTGCGGATAACGCCGCTTATCCGCACGACGGTCTGCCGATAAGCGGCGTTATCGGCACGACCGTCGTGCGGATAGTAGCCAGTGTCAAAAAACACATGACTGGGACGCATGAAAATTAGCATTTTTCCTTGTCAAAAATATCAGAGTATTAAATTAACTAATTGGTGCTTTTAACAGTACATGTATAAATTATGCTTGAAGTTTTTAGCCTGATTGGAAAACTTTCTCAGACTGGGAATTTTGAACCATGCATTTGAGAAAAAAAGAAACTTTTTGCCATTGGGAATGACTCCTAAAACTGGAGTCGATTTTATAGCGAAAAAAAAAAAAAATGAGTGCCATGTCTTTTTTTTTTTTAAAGGTCCGAGATTTTGTCCATATTAAACTCAGGTGAAGTACTAACTAGTTTTACACTACATTCGATTTTTAGTTATTTTTTACAAAAGCTTATACTTGTTTCTTAAAAATTTTATAAGCGTCTGCATGACAAATATGCGATATGTTTTCAAGAGTTATGTTTGCATTGAAATTGGAAATATGCTTCAAAAATCAAGCCATGCATAAAGTAGTACAAGAATATCCAATATATGAACACAAAAAAACAAACCCTAATACCGAAATATGTGGATTTATTAACAAAATCGCACCAGTTTTCAAGACCCTCTTCAACCATAGTCTGCGTCATTGAACGCTTGACACTTAGAGTATTTCCAGCCTATAACGGATCACCTCCAAGGTATTCGTGTACATGCAAGGTGTTATTTTGATTCTAATTTACGGCTTTACATCCATGGTCAACCGTTTGTACATGTATATAAGGTCATATTGAGATGGTCAGGTATCATACACACACTGATCCTGGGCAAAGACTCACAGTGGCAGGTTACCAATAACAGGTGCACATTGCTTTCAATAATGAAAATGCTGCTGAAAAGAAAAGTAACCAAATCTTTATTAACAAATGACGGTCAATCATGCTACCAGCTAAGCTATCCTGACAAGTCAATCCAAAGAGGCAATTAACTTTAATATCCGCATTGTGGCATTCTTGAACAACTAAAATGGGAATCTCTCAAGAAAAGGAGGACGGATAATCGACTTATATTACTATACAAAGGTCTGAAGGGTAAAGCCAGAATACCTACAGATGACCTTATCCCAAAGACTAGGCGTTGTAGAAATAGCCACTCCAAGGCATTTCAGCTTTAATCTGCTAGTATAGAGGCCTATAAATGTACGAGGTATGGCAGAAAAGTTCGTAGACACCATTAGTATTTTCAACAGGAAAAGAAATTCAGTCAAAATGAATATATCTGGGTTTGCAAAAATATTTCATGAGCAAATAGACGAATTTTTACGAAAATCTGGCCAACACGACATCTTTTACAGCCTTTTATGTGCACCTCCCTAACCGGGAGCGGGGCAAGGGTCAACGTCTCAGTGACGTTACTTAAAGTTTATTGCTGTCAGTGCTTTATATATTTGTAACAAGTTTAACCGATGTTTCAGAGTTATTCCACATAGGGTCCTTGGATATCGGTACAATTCTATTATGTGTATCCAGCTGTCAAATGCAGATCTGTGCTAACTGTCCTCAGGTTCTCTGATGACCAGTTGAACATATGAAACCATTTTCATTCGCTGAGAATATAAGACGAGTGCCCTTCCGCCGCCGTTTATCATCTTAGATGATCTATCGAGCATCCAAAAATCAAATCAGCCACTTGTAAACTAGCGACAGACAAGCTGATAGCTCTTATGTTGTTGTTTATAGCATTTCCATCGTGTTTGTTGGCCATTTCCATAACAAAAACACACAATTTTATGGTTATCGGCTATTCTCCGACGTCAAAATTACGCCATTTTTTCAAAAAAAAATTTTCGGACTGCATCTGAAATTTTATTCACAGATATCAAACTGTACTTCCGCCAAGACCCAAACATTCAGAAAACGTTGTTGATTGAACATTCTTTCAGGATCAAAATATTTTAACGTTACAGCACACTTCCGCGCCGTTTCACAGGCAAAAACAGAATGTGAAAATCGTCACATTTTATCACGTTTTGACACCTGCCCCGCACGGCCCTACCCTCAAGCAGAAAAGTGGCGATACCAAGCGTGTTATTACTTTAAATTGCACAAAATTTCTGAAATATACTCATAAGATATTGCTGCTTGAAATTATGCAAAACGCTTCTTCAACAACGCGTTACTTTTTCTGATAGCTGAAGTGTCTACGAACTTTCCTGCCATACCTCGTAGTTTCTTTCCCC
This sequence comes from Rugalucina vietnamica, assembly GCA_964017185.1. NCBI lineage: Eukaryota > Metazoa > Mollusca > Bivalvia > Lucinida > Lucinidae > Rugalucina > Rugalucina vietnamica. The sequence continues at coordinate 44,891,983 of OZ024879.1, forward strand.
AAACTATCAGGGACTGGAATGACCTCCCTGACTCTCTGTTTTCTACTGCTGAAATGTCAGATGATTGTGTGTCCATTAAGTTCGCTTCACTCGTGCGTTCAAGGGACTAATTTCTCCCCCATCCGAACCCCCTGGTGAAATAATGTCATTTGGCGTGTCACCAGTAAACTATTCAGATTCAGATTCAGCAGTTACACCAGTAGGTAAAGTCACCTTGTTGGTTGTATTGGTGTTATGTTCCACTCAAAAGCGAAGGTCATACAGGGCAGCACCCCCCCCCCCCCCCCCCCCCCCCCGTGGCTGAGCGGTTAAGAGCGCTGTTTCTTAATCACATGATGATCATCTCACCGCTGTGTCTGGTGTGGGTTCGAGCCCCGCACTGGCCACATGTGAGACAAGCCAAGAACTGCTTGCGGGTGTGCCAGGTGGTTTTTCTCGGGGTTCTCCCGTTTTTGCCCCACCTACCGATTCTGAGTCCGTCTCATATATGCTGAAATAATCTTGAAAGGCACGTAAAACTGAATCCAAAAAAAAAGGTCATACAGTCATGTAATATATTTGGTTAGTCTCGCCCAAGAACTGGAAAGTATTGAGTCACTACATGACAGGCTTCTTGGGAGGTAAACGGGCTGACCCTATGTATAATAAATGTTGTCAAAACTGGTACATCTCAAATAAAAAGGAAAGCTCCCATTGTTAGAAATGTGATTAATGCAGAGGTGGGGTAAGGTTGCAGGTGAGCCGGCTGATCAAGTATGTATCTACATTGCACTACCAGTAAATTAACTTGCTCTGTTTGGTTAAAGGCTCCGTAAGTAAACTGCTAAGCCTGTGTAGGGATTTAGTGCCATGATGTACCCGACTGTTCCCATGTCAAGTCACCCAGAGGTTGTTTACCAGTTTCCATAAAATGATATTAAAACTGCATAAACACACAACCTGTATCTTCTACCAGAGGGGGTGTAGATGTAAATTTACAACCAAGCCTTCAGTAAGAGTGAGCGATGTTGGGGATCTACCTTGGCTGACAAACACTGCCAAGCAGCATCTACTACATGTTAGTATACAGTATGTGCCCCATGTATTGAGCAAATGTCTGGGGCTTGATCCCGGGATTGATACATCGTTGAGACGGAGCTGCAGAATGAGCATCAAGCTCCCTATAAGAGCTGGATACTGCTACAATATAACTGCAACCATGAGTAAACCCGTAGCTACATACCATGTTTCAGTCATAGAACAGCCCTTTCTGAGAAATGTCTTCTATGCAAGAACTTACAAGCAAGGCTTTCAGGATAGTCATACAATGCTAATATGAAATAGGCACACCTAATGGGCAACCAACCAATCTATCAGGATACCGCACGCTTGAATTCATGATTTTTGTGTGTACATTAGTTTGTTTGTTTTGCTGCTTAACCAAATGAACAACTTTGGTCAATGGTCATATCTGTGCATCAAATTTCCTTTTGTAAACATAACTTAGATACCTTTACTTACAAAACGTATGGCTCTCATCATTGAACTGTATGCAAAATGGACTTTCAAAATGGTTTACATGACCAGATTACGGATATGCATCATATGCACCAGAAGTTTTCAACAAGGCATCAATAAATGTATTATTAAATAACCAGTCTGCAATTCTATAGCTTTTCTGTTCCAAGACACTTATAGATCTCTTAAAAAGTTGTAAACCACTGCAGAAGCTGAGGGTGAGGTTAGGTACCTGTAAAACCGGTTTAAGCCAGCCAGTAACTTTGTGTTACTGATCGTTCCAAGTCGATACTTCTGTGGTGGTTCTTTTTGTTTTATGTCTTGGTGTTTAAAATTTTTTGTGCTGTTGGCGCCTTATGTATGTTTTCATATTTTTAGTTAAGTTAAGGTAACTGAGTGGCCACCTATTGGGAAAATAGCTGCTCATTCGGCTTACGATATGTTTCATGGCATAAGTACCTGATTGTTAGTTTGGTTTTTTCCCACCTCGGTTTTTGGAGTGGGAATCTTTTTCTGATTGCGCCTTTTCCTGATCTTTGCCTACTTGTACTTTTTGTAAATTGAGCCTATACGTCACCAGGCCTCCCTTTTATTTTACTTCCCATTTTAAATTCGTCATCAGTGTTCACAGAAGCCATGTTTCAGTTTTGTTTGCATTCAGGCTGAACAGTACAGTCAACCATTTTTTATTATTACAAGACAGGCCACATTTTTGGATACTTGATGGTTACAAAAGCGTTGTTCAACAACACATCCTAGTACTTATGTCTTAGAAGCAGGATTTGAACTACAACCTTTCTATCGAGCTAAGCTACATGTACAAGTACATGTATGTCAACAAAATCACGGGTGTGATTCAATTGATACCACCTGTGCTGTCGTCCGAGACGTTACTGCATATATTGCTGTCGTCCGAGTATTCCGGTTTCCGTCCGAGTACTACGGCTGTCGTTACCATCAGTGCCCCTGTTTCAGTGTCCACAGGGCCAAAATTTCGTCGCTATTCAGCGCAATTATCACGGAAAATTGTCAAGAAGTTATTTATCGTTATTTCCAACGTGTTTCCAACTTTCTTAAAATATAGATAATCACAAGAACTTATTTTGAGTACAAAACATTGTTTTCTCGCGTGTTTTTCTTACATTCAACATATGCAAACATTCCTCATAAGCGAAAGTAGCTGGACTATTTCGTTTTCCATTTAGCCTTTGAAAACTATAATCATTTCCCCAACCCGTTGCGTCCTTCAAATTTTATTTGCCGTTTTTAAAAAGCGTGATACGGCTGTCGTTGACCCCTGATACGGCTGGCGGTTGTTTATTGATCAGTACGATACGGCTGTCGATAGTATTTTGAGATAGCATATTGCCCATTGAAATCAAATTCAACGCATTTTATGCATTTTTTGTAGTTTCTGAATAGTTTTCATTTGCAACTGATAAAAGGACTGTATAGACTGTCTATTCTCTTGCTTCAAACCAAGCAACTTTACATATAAACACCACACACGCAAGAAAACTGTATCATTTATTAAATTCAAAGTTTCACCATTTATTAAAGCATGCGTTAAGTGTGGTAGGACAGCTTTCAGTGACACCCGTATTCATTACTTGCTCCCATCTGCAGTGGCTCCTCACAGCCCCTCTGAAACTAGTGCCTCAGATGACGACTCGACATCGGTTAAAGCGCTATCGTCCCCAAAAATGGCAAATTAAAATTTAGGTGTCTACTGAACTGTCGTATCAGCTTGAATGACACATGCAGTATTTTACCGCTATAACTACGAGTATGTTAAATAGCACATGCTACTACCGATTAAACAGGCTGTCCCTACTTTATATGTAAAGCTCGTGCTACTACCGATTAAACAGGCTGTCCCTACTTTATATGTAAAGTTGCTTAAAGCGACCACAAGAGAAAGGAAATTTATGTCTAATTTACTCTGTTCAAACGACATAAATTATATATAGCTCGAATTTGACCTCAGGTGCGCCAAAAGATCGACGAGTCTACTTAGTAGCACGTGAAAGGATATTCAGACTGTAACAGTACAAATACTTACTGTGCGGGCAACTGAAGTGTAACAGAAAACTTGAGCCATTTCGTACCGATTTACATTTCACGTGGTACTTCATGGACTCGTCGATCTTTTGTAACAACGGGCCCCACCCCCTGGGAATAGCGGGAACTTTGACTTTTGGTCCAGCAAATCTTCGCTAAAAGCAATTCTCGCTAAATGCCCCGCCCTGTGAGGACTGCTTGTTGGTAAACCCGCTGCTGTTTTCCCCGCAAACTGCTATCTTTTTATTTCACTGACCTTTTGGCCTATATAAAGCAAACCCAAGGTATTTTCACCGCACTGTCGTGGCAAAACTTTTGTCAAAGCCGCGCTCATTTCCACGGCTATCCCCCGCCCGCCCCGGGGATGGGGGACGGGCGTGGTTACAAATGACTAGTGCATTACACAAAGGATCAATCAGCCACTTTCGCCACAGTTTGTCTTCTTTTGTGACGCTCATCAAAGTTTAAGTTATATACACTACACTTTCTTATTTGGATAAAGCACGCGAAAATGATTGAGAAAGTAAGGCAATCGGTCACTACATATATACGACGTTCAATATTCATAACTTGGTTTGATCAGGGCGGCGGTGTGCCATGTAAATATCTAACCGTTCGTGTAGATACAACCCACTGGTTTATCGTTAGAATTATGAACAGAGTGAAGCAGATGTTGTTTCATTCATATTTCTGAAATCTAGGAGGCCTTAAACTTAGTTTTACCCGTATATTTGGATCTACCACCTGTTCTAAATTGTCGACATCCGTAACGAGTTTAACCGACAGCCGTATCACACATATTTACAACTGATCGACAGCAGTAACACCAAAAGTTAAACGCCCCTTCAAAACCTTTCTGCTTTGGATTTTTTTAAACTGTAAAAGGTTTTATCTTTGCAGTTATGTTTTCCACGGTTTTCAATAAATGGTCAGAAATGAGAGATGCTGATTTTTACAGTATTTGCATATTTATGTGATTTTTGCTATTTTACGATTAAACACATGTTTGTATGAAAACTAGCGACCCAAAAGCCCGTACAAACATATTGCACGATAGACAAATATCTAAGAATACACTCTAGCAGAAAAAATATAAATAATACCTTCAGATTCGATTGCGATCCACTTTTACGTGTGTACTGGTTGTGTAACGACAACCGTAGTACTCGGACGGAAACCGGAATATTCGGACGACAGCAATATATGCAGTAACGTCTCGGACGACAGCACAGGTGGTATCAATTGAATCACCCCCGTGATAATGGAAATGATTTTGGGTTAAATATCTGGCTCAGAGTCACATGTACAAACTGTATATAAACACAGCAAGTATATGGGTGTGTAGAATTTATTCTTTTAAAATGTAACATTTATAATTTGAGCCACATGAGAAAAACAGGATTTTTGCAAATGTGAAAACAAAGCCGCAGATCAGCTGAGTAGTAACTGTACATCTGATTAGCGCCCTTGTTTTCGCTACACATATAGTACAATCCCTTTTCTACTTAAACTTTCTAGCTTGTTTCCTTTTCCTGTGACTCAACAGACCGGTTTGTGTAAGACCTGGTCGGAAACCCTGAAGACCAATTTTCTGGTGTCATGGCTCATTTAATAGTCGTTTACATTTCTGAAATATTTTATTGAACAGAACTCCTATATGGAAAATGTTGCCAAGCATTTTTCAGTTCTAATGTCTCACTTTTCTAACTAAGATTCTTGAAGTTAAGTTTTAATATTTAAGTGACACCTTCACAGGTCTGTCAATTTAATAAATAAAGTGCATTTTCTTAAGCTAAAACAGACAACTTTCACATGAAAAAGAAGATGGTATTCGCTAACTTTTACTAAGAATATTTGAAAAACAGTAAAGTAGTTTGATGATTCAACTGTAGTAATTGCGCTTTGACAAGACAGAATCCTGAATAAAATGAACTTGCTGGCAAGATGGGGGGTCTCAGAATTGAATCTAAATCAGTCCATAATGTTTATGCTGACTGGGCATAAATTTCTCTGGTAATGTGTTAACAATGTTCCAGTTTCCATGGTCAATGATGCATTTGACACTGGTCAATACTGTATTCCCACTTAAAAGATCAAACCGTAAATAAATCTTAAACAGATTTAAACACCTCTAATAAATTACATGAAACCTTATCAAGGAAAATGCATCAACTTCTATAAGAGTAAAGTGCATATAAATTCAATCTATATTCATAATAATTAATTCTGTAAAAGATTTCATATTTTAGCAATTAAGATGGATATTCCAAAACTTTATACTTATGATTAAGTTTTAAATCATAGATGTATAAGTACACATTTATTAGATGCATATTTGCTTGACTTAATGTTTTACATTCGCAGACAATTGCTGTGTTATTAGGATGGTCAGATATACAAATCAATCTGAGGCAGTTATTACCATCCTGTATACCTATGATTCTTACAGTGCAGACTGATGCAGCATTTCACGACACATGACACACAGTCCAATGATTGGAAGCTAAATGATCCATTGGGATTCAACCTACAGCAAAGAGGTCATTGTCTCTCTGTAGGTATATGCCTCACGGTAAGTTGCACTCAAATCAATCTGGCTTCCAAACACTACACTCCATTTTGTCATGATGGAATGTTGCATCAATCTGTGCTTAAGAAATTTGGTTGCATCACGGATATACAGGGCTTTACCAGTATATTTTACTGAGATCTGTTCTTGGATCAGGGGAAGCAGAATATGAGGAAAGAAGTATAAATATCTTCATGACCAAATCTTCATGAATAACCATACTGTACTTCAACCAAGCATTCTTAAAACCTACCTTTTTAGCTATTCACCTAGTTCAAAAATGTATCTGATATTGTTTTCCCATTGCATTCCTCGATCCCTAAAAAGTTCAACACAAATTTTGAAAATCAGTTGACAAAATCATAACATTATAGTACTGAATAGCAGTGTTAACCTTGCATTTTACATGCACTGGTGGGAGGTACTTCAAAAATTTAACAAGAACGCCGCGGAGGTCGATATCGCACCTGCACTGGGCAAAATAACTAAAAACCTGAAATATAGGTCGAGGGGACCAGGTCAAGGTATGTTCTGAAAGGGTATGTCAAGGACATTTACTATGCAAGATTTCACACTCACAGCTATCACAGGTGCAGAAAAAAAAACAAAGTTTGACATAAAAATTAACAAGTCAATGGACCATGAAATATAGGTCAAGGTCAGCAGGTCAAGGTGTATGCTTGACGGGTATGGAAATGAGCGCGGCTTTGACAAAAGTTTTGCCACGACAGTGCGGTGAAAATGCCTTGGGTTTGCTTTATATAGGCCAAAAGGTCAGTGAAATAAAAAGATAGCAGTTTGCGGGGAAAACAGCAGCGGGTTTACCAACAAGCAGTCCTCGCAGGGTGGGGCATTTAGCGATAATTGCTTTTAGCGAAGATTTGCTGGACCAAAAGTCAAAGTTCCCGCTATTCCCAGGGGGTGGGGCCCGTTGTTACAAAAGATCGACGAGTCCATGAAGTACCACGTGAAATGTAAATCGGTACGAAATGGCTCAAGTTTTCTGTTACACTTCAGTTGCCCGCACAGTAAGTATTTGTACTGTTACAGTCTGAATATCCTTTCACGTGCTACTAAGTAGACTCGTCGATCTTTTGGCGCACCTGAGGTCAAATTCGAGCTATATATAATTTATGTCGTTTGAACAGAGTAAATTAGACATAAATTTCCTTTCTCTTGTGGTCGCTTTAAGCAACTTTACATATAAAGTAGGGACAGCCTGTTTAATCGGTAGTAGCACGAGCTTTACATATAAAGTAGGGACAGCCTGTTTAATCGGTAGTAGCATGTGCTATTTAACATACTCGTAGTTATAGCGGTAAAATACTGCATGTGTCATTCAAGCTGATACGACAGTTCAGTAGACACCTAAATTTTAATTTGCCATTTTTGGGGACGATAGCGCTTTAACCGATGTCGAGTCGTCATCTGAGGCACTAGTTTCAGAGGGGCTGTGAGGAGCCACTGCAGATGGGAGCAAGTAATGAATACGGGTGTCACTGAAAGCTGTCCTACCACACTTAACGCATGCTTTAATAAATGGTGAAACTTCGAATTTAATAAATGATACAGTTTTCTTGCGTGTGTGGTGTTTATATGTAAAGTTGCTTGGTTTGAAGCAAGAGAATAGACAGTCTATACAGTCCTTTTATCAGTTGCAAATGAAAACTATTCAGAAACTACAAAAAATGCATAAAATGCGTTGAATTTGATTTCAATGGGCAATATGCTATCTCAAAATACTATCGACAGCCGTATCGTACTGATCAATAAACAACCGCCAGCCGTATCAGGGGTCAACGACAGCCGTATCACGCTTTTTAAAAACGGCAAATAAAATTTGAAGGACGCAACGGGTTGGGGAAATGATTATAGTTTTCAAAGGCTAAATGGAAAACGAAATAGTCCAGCTACTTTCGCTTATGAGGAATGTTTGCATATGTTGAATGTAAGAAAAACACGCGAGAAAACAATGTTTTGTACTCAAAATAAGTTCTTGTGATTATCTATATTTTAAGAAAGTTGGAAACACGTTGGAAATAACGATAAATACCTTCTTGACAATTTTCCGTGATAATTGCGCTGAATAGCGACGAAATTTTGGCCCTGTGGACACTGAAACAGGGGCACTGATGGTAACGACAGCCGTAGTACTCGGACGGAAACCGGAATACTCGGACGACAGCAATATATGCAGTAACGTCTCGGACGACAGCACAGGTGGTATCAATTGAATCACACCCGTGATTTTGTTGACATACATGTACTTGTACATGTAGCTTAGCTCGATAGAAAGGTTTTAGTTCAAATCCTGCTTCTAAGACATAAGTACTAGGATGTGTTGTTGAACAACGCTTTTGTAACCATCAAGTATCCAAAAATGTGGCCTGTCTTGTAATAATGAAAAATGGTTGACTGTACTGTTCAGCCTGAATGCAAACAAAACTGAAACATGGCTTCTGTGAACACTGATGACGAATTTAAAATGGGAAGTAAAATAAATGGGAGGCCTGGTGGCGTATAGGCTCAATTTACAACTTTTTAAGAGATCTATAAGTGTCTTGGAACAGAAAAGCTATAGAATTGCAGACTGGTTATTTAATAATACATTTATTGATGCCTTGTTGAAAACTTCTGGTGCATATGATGCATATCCGTAATCTGGTCATGTAAACCAGTTTGAAAGTCCATTTTGCATACAGTTCAATGATGAGAGCCATACGTTTTGTAAGTAAAGGTATCTAAGTTATGTTTACAAAAGGAAATTTGATGCACAGATATGACCATTGACCAAAGTTGTTCATTTGGTTAAGCAGCAAAACAAACAAACTAATGTACACACAAAAATCATGAATTCAAGCGTGCGGTATCCTGATAGATTGGTTGGTTGCCCATTAGGTGTGCCTATTTCATATTAGCATTGTATGACTATCCTGAAAGCCTTGCTTGTAAGTTCTTGCATAGAAGACATTTCTCAGAAGGGGCTGTTCTATGACTGAGACATGGTATGTAGCTACGGGTTTACTCATGGTTGCAGTTATATTGTAGCAGTATCCAGCTCTTATAGGGAGCTTGATGCTCATTCTGCAGCTCCGTCTCAATGATGTATCAAGCCCGGGATCAAGCCCCAGACATTTGCTCAATACATGGGGCACATACTGTATACTAACATGTAGTAGATGCTGCTTGGCAGTGTTTGTCAGCCAAGGTAGATCCCCAACATCGCTCACTCTTACTGAAGGCTTGGTTGTAAATTTACATCTACACCCCCTCTGGTAGAAGATACAGGTTGTGTGTTTATGCAGTTTTAATATCATTTTATGGAAAACATACACAAAAAACTGGTAAACAACCTCTGGGTGACTTGACATGGGAACAGTCGGGTACATCATGGCACTAAATCCCTACACAGGCTTAGCAGTTTACTTACGGAGCCTTTAACCAAACAGAGCAAGTTAATTTACTGGTAGTGCAATGTAGATACATACTTGATCAGCCGGCTCACCTGCAACCTTACCCCACCTCTGCATTAATCACATTTCTAACAATGGGAGCTTTCCTTTTTATTTGAGATGTACCAGTTTTGACAACATTTATTATACATAGGGTCAGCCCGTTTACCTCCCAAGAAGCCTGTCATGTAATGACTCAATACTTTCCAGTTCTTGGGCGAGACTAACCAAATATATTACATGACTGTATGACCTTTTTTTCGGATTCAGTTTTACGTGCCTTTCAAGATTATTTCAGCATATATGAGACGGACTCAGAATCGGTAGGTGGGGCAAAAACGGGAGAACCCCGAGAAAAACCACCTGGCACACCCGCAAGCAGTTCTTGGCTTGTCTCACATGTGGCCAGTGCGGGGCTCGAACCCACACCAGACACAGCGGTGAGATGATCATCATGTGATTAAGAAACAGCGCTCTTAACCGCTCAGCCACGGGGGGCTGCCCTGTATGACCTTCGCTTTTGAGTGGAACATAACACCAATACAACCAACAAGGTGACTTTACCTACTGGTGTAACTGCTGAATCTGAATCTGAATAGTTTACTGGTGACACGCCAAATGACATTATTTCACCAGGGGGTTCGGATGGGGGAGAAATTAGTCCCTTGAACGCACGAGTGAAGCGAACTTAATGGACACACAATCATCTGACATTTCAGCAGTAGAAAACAGAGAGTCAGGGAGGTCATTCCAGTCCCTGATAGTCTGGGGAAAGAAACTACATTTATAGGCCTCTATACTAGCAGATTAAAGCTGAAATGCCTTGGAGTGGCTATTTCTACAACGCCTAGTCTTTGGGTTAAGGTCATCTGTAGGTATTCTGGCTTTACCCTTCAGACCTTTGTATAGTAATATAAGTCGATTATCCGTCCTCCTTTTCTTGAGAGATTCCCATTTTAGTTGTTCAAGAATGCCACAATGCGGATATTAAAGTTAATTGCCTCTTTGGATTGACTTGTCAGGATAGCTTAGCTGGTAGCATGATTGACCGTCATTTGTTAATAAAGATTTGGTTACTTTTCTTTTCAGCAGCATTTTCATTATTGAAAGCAATGTGCACCTGTTATTGGTAACCTGCCACTGTGAGTCTTTGCCCAGGATCAGTGTGTGTATGATACCTGACCATCTCAATATGACCTTATATACATGTACAAACGGTTGACCATGGATGTAAAGCCGTAAATTAGAATCAAAATAACACCTTGCATGTACACGAATACCTTGGAGGTGATCCGTTATAGGCTGGAAATACTCTAAGTGACAAGCGTTCAATGACGCAGACTATGGTTGAAGAGGGTCTTGAAAACTGGTGCGATTTTGTTAATAAATCCACATATTTCGGTATTAGGGTTTGTTTTTTGTGTTCATATATTGGATATTCTTGTACTACTTTATGCATGGCTTGATTTTTGAAGCATATTTCCAATTTCAATGCAAACATAACTCTTGAAAACGTATCGCATATTTGTCATGCAGACGCTTATAAAATTTTTAAGAAACAAGTATAAGCTTTTGTAAAAAATAACTAATAATCGAATGTAGTGTAAAACTAGTTAGTAATTCACCTGAGTTTAATATAGGGCATGTTGGGATGACGTCATACAGGTAAGTTTGTTCATTCGGCGGAGGTACATGACTCGGTGTTTATCGCTATGCCATACCAAATTTGGAGCGCAAAATATGGAATCAAAATGAAATTTTTCCATCAAAGCATGGCATATTCTATTAGATTTCCGGATATAATTTATTCCAATGTAAAGAATGCGTAATATTTTGGTCAAATTATGGTTTTATTAGCGTCTGAAAGTAGTAAATGCATAGCGATAATGACCGAGGTTACCACCTCCACCGAATGAAGAAACAAGGACACTCAATCGAGAGGACGACACACTCAATGGAAATCGCTCATGAAATATTGACTATGTACTATGCCCATTTTACCTGTCCGCTAAGCCGCAGCAGTCGATATTGTCGCCATTTTGAAATAAGATAAATCATACCTGTTCGAGTTTTTATTAAATAACTCCAAAGATTGGTTGCATTCAAATTGATAAATAACGAAAATTAAGTGCACAAAGTCTACCATCATCATAACAGACAGTTTTAGAACCAATTTTTAGACGAAAACCTTTCAATTTAGGAAAAAAACGTAGGAAAAAGAAACCCCTAAAACAAATTTATGAGCCGTAAATTTCCCGGAAAAAAATCGTCCTGACAAACTGACAGTATAGCTTGAACTTAGGTTAAAACTGCATATGTCAACTTGAAGATTTGACTTTAACATACAAAGTAAACAAAATAATTATCGGCAGAAAGCTCAAATAAAGCTGTAAAGTGTTCCAAAAGCGCCACCGTTGATTTTCGTTTTCTAAAAACGGTCCGCCATTTTGTCACGCGGACTTTGTAATTTCTAATAAGTTTACTACTACACATTTCAAAATATCAAACTTTTATATAATTTTTCCGAAACTTTGATGTATCTGCTTTTCATAAATATTATACTTACTAATAGCACGCAGCTTATATCTAAGTAATTGGTTCCGATTTATGACGACTGTGTGAAAATTGTCGCCATGACGCCATTTTAAGGTCAAAAATAGAAACAAAATAGGGGTAAAGAAAACCACTAAAATTACCAGTAATGTGATAATTAGGGGAAAGATAAATATGTCAGATGAAAGATAATTAAAAGGCCTTTAATCTGGTAAATGGATTTAATTGTTAAAGGTTCTACTTACTGGCCCAGAGAAGATAATTCCATTCAATTAATTCTAATTTTGAAACTACCGCTTGTTTGCCGGATCACGCGGGGCAACGGGTCGTTTCGGTCCAAAATCATGTCACAGTAGATAAAGGGCAAAATAATCAGAGTGTGTCGTCCTCTCGATAGAGTGTCCTTGGAAGAAAATAGTGGGAAAGGTGACCGATATTGATTTTTTTTCACGGAAGAGTACCTTGCCTACATGCCCTATGGACAAAATCTCGGACCTTTAAAAAAAAAAAAGACATGGCACTCATTTTTTTTTTTTCGCTATAAAATCGACTCCAGTTTTAGGAGTCATTCCCAATGGCAAAAAGTTTCTTTTTTTCTCAAATGCATGGTTCAAAATTCCCAGTCTGAGAAAGTTTTCCAATCAGGCTAAAAACTGCAAGCATAATTTATACATGTACTGTTAAAAGCATCAATTAGTTAATTTAATACTCTGATATTTTTGACAAGGAAAAATGCTAATTTTCATGCGTCCCAGTCATGTGTTTTTTGACACTGGCTACTATCCGCACGACGGTCGTGCCGATAACGCCGCTTATCGGCAGACCGTCGTGCGGATAAGCGGCGTTATCCGCACGACAGGGAAATCGATATCCAAATGTTAAATATGTTTAGAAAACGATACATTTTAAGTTAAAAAAATATATTACACTGGCTTCAAAACTGAAACAGAATATTACACATGCAGGATTTTTTACTTTTTAATTAACAAAATTGTTATTTTGCTGAAATTGGCTTACCTGTAAATTTACCTGTAAAAATCAGTCATGCGTATGCGTAAATGAGAAAGTAAAATTTTATCGTTACCTAAATAATAAAATATTTGGGAAATCCAAAAGAATAAACAGCCTTTAATTTTAACAATGGAGTATGGAAACATTTCAGTAACACAATTAAAAAAATGCAATTGTTATATTTTTATCCGCTGTTACAAATCTATTGTGATTACATCAGCTGGATTAATCAAGTCAAACTAGTTTTCTTATTCATAATTAACAAAAATGTTAATTTTGAATGTATTTCAATAGCTAAACACATAATTATTTTATATAATGACAAATTAAAAGTTTATAAGCTTGTTAGAAAATCTTATACTCCCGTCGTGCCGATAGCCAATACCTGTAGCATTGGCTATCCGCACGACAGTCGGGCCGATAACGCCGCTTATCGGCACGACCGTCATGCGGATAACGCCGCTTATCGGCACGACCGTCGTGCGGATAGCCTCAGCCGTGTTTTTTACGTTCAGAAAACAAATCACTGTAACACTTATCATGAATGTTTTAACCATTTTTTTTCGGGTCTTTAGATAAATGTCGCTGATTTTCCCCAATTGATGGTAAAATTAGGCTATTTTTCCCAATTGAACCGGTACTGGTACCGTACCATTCCCAAAATACTGAAAAAAAATCACAGGGCACTAGTAAACATGGTAAAGCAAATGAGTAGAAATCATGAAAGCTTGTAGGTATTTCAAGCCAGGTTTTTGACTGATAAATATATGACTAATTTTATAGTCCTTGTATTGCATGTTTAAATCATTTGCCGTTTATATGTTAGGATCATGTATACATGTTTACATGTAGTTGGTAACAATCCTGTTTCTGGATTTTAAAACCAACAAAGATATTTGATTTGATAAATCACCAGTTAAATTAATATACCAAAAATAATGGTTTCATATTTGAAACAGATAAAAATTGAACAGGGTCATGTCGGGTGTTAAAATATTTTCCATCTTGATTTCTTTCTTTCTTATGTATACTTCAATGTTGCGGTGATTATGTGCAGGTGGATTGTGTCTTAAAGCCACAATGCATAAAGTGTATGAGAAAAGAATCAAGATCAGAGGTTAAAGGGTTAAAAAAATGTGCAAAGGTTAAAAGCAGGATAAAAACAGATTTTGTTCAGTTAGGGTTGTCAATAGGTCAACCAGTTTATTGTCCAGGATGGACCGATTTATGGACTGATACTGTTAGTTGTCCATCTGTGACCCGGGGTTTTCAATATAAACATCACAATAAAAAAGGGAAAACCCCGGATTTTTATGGATGGAACTAGGTTGTCAAGTGACTGCACTGCTACACTGATTCACTGAACTGCTCCAGCCTATGCAGTTTCACCACAGAACAAGGCAGTCTATTCCAGTAAACAACATCTGCAGAGAGGAATGAATATTTATAGTAGTTGACTGAGGTGTGCGAGGGGGTGGCTATGTCTTGTCATTCTAAGGGGCTGTTCAAAGTATGGTGGCAAAGTGATAGTTCGTCTCTCACTAATGAGAAAGACCATCATTATTTCTTGAATAGTGCTGATGTGTGTTGGTGAGTTCTTTGATGGCTGACTAGGCCAATTCTGGCTCTAAACTGTCGGTTGCAAGTAGAGCAAGTCAATGTCATAGAGTCTGATGGTGGCACATTTGTTTTGGCTTTGCGCTCTCTTCGCTTTCTTTCAGCTTCACAGATTCTCTTCTTTTCATAAAGAGCTGCTCCTTTGTTGATGAGACCTCGCCACTTTGATCGCTCCTGTGCAGTCTGTTCCCAGGACCCCATTGGTATTTCGAAATCCTTCAGAGAGGCTTTGAGGGTGTCTTTGTAGCGTTTCTTCTGGCCACCTTGAGAGCGCTTTCCCTCCTGTAGTTCTCCATAGAAAACTTTCTTTGGAAGTCGCGCATCAGGCATTCTTATAACATGGCCAGTCCATCTTAGCTGTGCTAACTTTAAGACTGTATGCATGCTTTGCATCCCTGCTTTCGTCAGGACCTCTGTGTCTGGAATCTTGTCCTGCCACTTGATTTTTAACAACTTTCTCAAACAGCTTAAGTGGAAATGGTTAAGTCTCTTTGCATGGCGTTGGTATACTGTCCAGGTCTCACATGCATGCAAGAGGGTTGGCAGTACCACAGCCTTGTAGACTTTCAGCTTGGTGTCAAGCTTGATTCCATTTCGCTCCCAGACATTTGCACGGAGTCGTCCGAATGCCACACTAGCCTTTGCAATTCTGGCAGTGATCTCATCATCAATATGCACTGCTCTGGAGAGAGTGCTTCCCAGGTAGGTGAACTTGTCAACAACTTTCAGTTTTTGCCCATTCACAGTGATGGTTGGTTCATTATATGGCTTTCCGGGCGCTGGTTGGTGTACAACCTCTGTCTTTTTTGTGCTGATTGTGAGATCATAGTTATCACATGACTGTGAGACTTGATCCATGGCTCTTTGCATTTTTAGCTCACCTGAGCCGAAGGCTCACAAGGTGAGCTTATAGGATGGCCATGATCCGGCGTCCGTCCGTCCGTCGTCCGTCGTCCACAATTTCAAAGATCTTCTTCTCTGAAACCGCTTGGCAGATCTAGTTGAAATTTTATGTGGAGCCTCCTTGGGTAGTTGCATTTCAAGTTTGATCGCAAAATCTAGGTCACATGACCAAGATGGCCGCCACGCCCATATATGGTAAAAACCCTTCAAAAATCTTCTTCTCCAGAACCGGTGGGCCAATTTCCACGAAACTTGGTATGTAGCATCAAGGACCTCAGCCCATCATAGTTTGATAAAATGATGACCCTTGGATGACCTTGACCCATTTTACGGCAAGGTCAAATTTGGAAACATAGGCTTTTACATGGGAAAAAGTGAAAACTATGGATTTTTTGAAAACTGTTGCAGCCTGAGGCCTGAAAAGTGGTAGATGCAAACAACTAATGGAGTAGATGAAGGTATGTGATTAATTTAGGTCAAGGTCATCTCTTGACCTTGGCCAGTCTGTCGTCCATTCGCACTTTTCAAAGATCTTCTCTGAAACTGCTGGGCCAATCAAAGTGAAATTTTATGTGGAGCATCCATGGGTAGGGGAGACGAAAGTTTGATCGCGAAATCCAGGTCACATGACCAAGATGGCCGCCACGCCCATATATGGTAAAACCACTCAAAAATTTTCTTCTCCAGAACCGGCAGGCCGATTTTCATGAAACTTGGTATGTAGCATTTGGGACTTCAGCCCATCATAGTTTGATAAAATGATGACCCTAGGATGACCTTGACCTAATTTACGGCAAGGTCAATTTTGGAAACATAGGCTTTAACATGGGAAAAAGTGAAAACTGGATTATTTGAAAATTATTGCAGCCTGATGCCTGAAAAGTGGTAGATGCAAACAACTAATGGAGTAGATGAAGGTATGTGATTAATGTAGGTCAAGGTCATCTCTTGACCTTGGCCAATCTGTCGTCCATACACACTTTTCAAAGATCTTCTTCTCTGAAACTGCTGGGCCAATCAAAGTGAAATTTTATGTGGAGCATCCATGGGTAGGGGAGACGAAAGTTTGATCGCAAAATCCAGGTCACATGACCAAGATGGCCGCCACGTCCATATATGAAAAAAAAAACACTCAAAAATCTTCTTCTCCAGAACCGGCAGGCCGATTTTCATGAAACTTGGTATGTAGCATTTGGGACTCCAGCCCATCATAGTTTGATTAAATGATGACCCTAGGATGACCTTGACATATTTTACGGCAAGGTCAATTTTGGAAACATAGGCTTTTACATGGGAAAAAGTGAAAACTTGGGTTTTTTGAAAACTATTGCAGCCTGATGCTTGAAAAGCGGTAGATGCAAACAACTCATGGCGTAGATGAAGGTATGTGATTAATTTACGTCAAGGTCATCTCTTGACCTTGGCCAGTCTGTCGTCCATACACACTTTTCAAAGATCTTCTTCTCTGAAACTGCTGGGCCAATCAAAGTGAAATTTTATATGGAGCATCCATTTTTAGGGGAGACGAAAGTTTGATCGCGAAATCCAGGTCACATTACCAAGATGGCCGCCACCCCCATATATGGTAAAAACCACTCAAAAATTTTCTTCTCCAGAACCAGCAGGCCGATTTTCATGAAACTTGGTATGTAGCATTTGGGACTTCAGCCCATCATAGTTTGATCAAATGATGACCATAGGATGACCTTGACCTATTTTACGGCAAGGTCAATTTTGGAAACATAGGCTTTTACATGGGAAAAGGAGAAAACAATGGATATTTTGGAAACTGTTGCAGTCTGAGACCTGGAAGTTGCTAGATGCAGACAACCAATGGAGTCAATGAAGGTAAGTAATTAATGAAGGCCAAGGTCATTTCTTGACCTTGACCCAAAGTCATTTAAATATCAAAATTAAAATTATGGTTTTCTCATAAATCACTGGGTTTGGAAACTATTGCAGCCTGAGACCTGAAACTTTGCAGATGCAGACAACTTAAGAATTCAATAAAGGTGTGTGAGTATTCAAGGTCAAGGTCATTTCATGATGACTTAATACTCTAGGATCAGGCTTCAGGTGAGCGTTCTCAGGACCAACGGTCCTCTGGTTGCCTCTGTGCTGGCATTCTTATCCATATCATCTGCATAGAGGAGCTCATCTAGCACATCAGTCTGGACCTTACTTTTGGCTTGCAACCTTCTGAGGTTGAATATGTTGCCATCAAAACGGTACCTGATTGGAAAACCAGTGTCACTGTCCTGAAAAGCATCCATAAGCATGGCAGAAAACATCATGCTGAACAGTGTTGGTGCCAGAACACAGCCTTGTTTGACCCCATTTGTTACTTCAAATGGTTCAGAGAACTCTCCATCATTTTGCACACGTGCCTGCATGCCATCATGAAACTGCCGCACCATTGCTATGAATCTGGGTGGACAGCCAAACTTGGCCATGATTTTCCAGAGTCCATCACGACTAACAGTGTCAAAAGCTTTGGTGAGGTCAACAAACGTCATGTATAGATCTACATTCTGTTCTTGGCATTTCTCCTGAAGCTGTCTTGCTGTGAATATCATGTCTATTGTCCCTCTGTCTTTTCTGAATCCACATTGACTTTCTGGGATAAGTCCCATCTGATCAAGATGAACATTCAGACGATTCAACAGAATTTTTGCAAGTATCTTCCCAGCAATTGATAGGAGGGAGATGCCTCTGTGATTGTCACAGACTTGAGGATTTCCTTTCCGCTTGTATAGGTGGATTATGGATGCATCCTTAAATTCTTGTGGGATAGCCTCCTTTCTCCACATACAGTGAAACAACTCTGTCAGTTTCTCTGCCATGGGTAGCCCCCCAGCCTTGTAAACTTCGGCAGGAATTGCATCTGCACCTGGGGCTTTGCCAGATGATAGTTGTTGAACTGCTTTTCTTGTTTCCGTAACGGTAGGAAATTCATCTAACAGAACATTGCACTCTATCTGTGGAAGTCTGTCGATTGCATCCTGATTGATGCTTGATGGTCGATTAAGCACACTATTGAAGTGTTCTGCCCACCTTTCCAAGATAGCTTCTTTATCTGTGAGAAAAGTGTTTCCATCTGCACTGAGCAATGTGGTGGATCCAGAACTCTTTGGACCATAAATGGTTTTCAGTGCATCATGAAATTTCTTCATGTCCTTTCTATCCGCAAAAGACTGAATTTCTTCTGTTTTCTTCCTCAGCCAGGAATCTTGCATGTCCCTAAGCTTGGTCTGGACTGTCTTACAAATGTTGCTGTAGGCTGCTTTCTTTGATACTGAGCTAGTATCATCTTGATGTGCCTTGTGCAATCGGTGCTTTTCTTCAAGAAGCCTCTGAATTTCGTCATCATTCTCATCAAACCAGTCTTGATGTTTGCGAGATGGATGGCCTAAGGTGCTTGCAGCTGAAGAAAGAACTGTTTTATGGAAAACTGTCCAGTTTTCTTCGGGGTCCTCTGAACTGAGATTCATTGCATCCAGTTGGTTGCAAATGTCTGTTTAGAAATCTTGTCTCATGCTGTCTTTATTCAGCTTTGAGACATCCAGTCTCTTAGGAGCTTTCTTGCCTTGAGGTCGCCTTGCAGGCTGTATTCTTAGGTTGAGTTTACTGACAACCAGTCTATGATCTGTCCAGCAGTCTGCACCACACATAGTCTTTGTCACTTTAACATCCTGCCTGTCTGTTCTCCGCACTATGACATAGTCTATGAGATGCCAGTGTTTGGAACGGGGATGCATCCAGGATGTTTTGTTCCTATTAGGTAGACGGAAGACTGTGTTGGTGATTAGAAGGTCATGTTCAGCACACTTCCTGAGAAGCAAGAGACCATTGCTGTTGCACTTTCCAACCCCTTCTGGACCTATAACTCCTTCCCAGGTCTGGTGGTCTGTACCCACTCTGGCATTAAAGTCGCCAAGAAGGATAAGCTTGTCTGTGCGGGGTGTTGCAGAAATAACATTGTCTAGGTCATCATAGAACTTGTCCTTGACCTCATCTGGATTGGTCATTGTGGGTGCATAAGCACTGACAATAGTTGCATGTTTATTGCCTGACAGAGGAAGTCTCAATGTCATTAGACGGTCATTAATGCCTTTTGGCAATCCTGACAGCTTACCAACAAGTTCTGTTTTGATGGCAAAGCCAACTCCTGCTTCACGCCTCTCTTCACTTTTGCATCCACTCCAGAAGAAGGTGTATCCAGCACCAACTTCTTTGATCTCCCCAACATCTGCGAACCGAGTCTCACTCAATGCAGCTATCTGTATATCATACCTCCCAAGTTCTCTGCCCACAAGGGCCGTTCTACGCTGTGGTCTATCTGACCCAGCATTGTCCATTAAAGTAGGCACATTCCATGCGCCAATCCATAAGGGAATTACTCTAGCTTTTTTCTTTGTATTTCGACGGCTTAAGGGGATCCCCGCTGATCGCGGTTAACCAGCCAGGGGGTTTGAAGCAGGCAATTGTTTAGGGCACCTTTTCTAGCCCCTTCCCCATGCTACGGGGGTGAGCAGTGCGGTCCTAAATAGGTCTGCTCAGTCGCTCAGCCGACTGCCGAATTCTGCTTACTGCTTCTCCTCACAGAAAGCGACCATTAGAACTGAGCCGCCTGTGTGCAGGTCTGCAACTACAGCTCCCAGTGTGTCCTACACCTGCTGCTTCGCCACTCGCCCATCGCCACAGGACTTTGTAGGTATGTGGGTGCAAGTGTGATGAAATTGTTGTGTATGCAAGTGCTTGTGTGTTGAGAAATAAGATGACATGCGCTATGAAATTGGATTATAGTGAGGAAGAGGTGCGCAACGTCAACCTCACTCTCTAGTCCTCGCCCAGCTGCGCCCAGAGGCAAGACACAGGTCAAGACGTCTGGAGTTGGGTTTGGATGCAGTGGATGACCGTAACATCTTTAGTGCCTTGTCACGCTCTGCATGTTCCACAACATGTTGCTGTATCACTTTCTGAACCGTTGAATCAGGTGATTTCTTCCGCTCCATCTACCGAAACAGTCTTTGCATATCTGGACTAGGCATATCCAGACACACAGGTTTGATTTTGGAGTTTCCTTCTCCTAGATGAATTGCTGGCCACAGCTGAAGAGCTCCATCTACCCTTTCTTAGGTTTTGTTTAGAGACCTGTAAACTCCTAGGAGGACTGTCAACCAAGACTAATGAGTTCCCCCTGCCCAGCTAGATTTTTGTGTAGAGAACTAGCTTAACTCCTAGATGAGTTGCCTTCCAAGGCTAACGAGCCCCATCTGCACCGCATGACAACAGGTAGTACTGATTACATGTTACAGTAGCAGTTAAACTGACCTGACCATGAAATATAGGTCAAGGTCAGCAGGTCAAGGTGCATGCTTGAAGGGTATGTCAAGGACAATTACTATGCAAGGTTTCACACTTGCAGCTATCACTGATGCAGAGAAAATCAAACTTCGACATAAAAATGAACAAAGTCAGTGGACCTTGAAATATAGGTCAAGGGCACTGGGTCAAGGGGTGTGCTTGAAGGGTATGTCAAGGACAATTACTATGCAAGGTTTCACACTCGCAGGTATCACTGATGCAGAGAAAACCAAACTTCGACGTAAAAATTAACAAAGTCAATGGACCGTAAAATAAAGGTCAAGGGCACCGGGTCAAGGTGCATGCTTGAAGGGTATGTCAAAGGGTATGTCAAGGACAATTACTTTGCAAGGTTTCACACTCGCAGGTATCACTGATGCAGAGAAAACCAAACTTAGACATAAAAATGAACAAAGTCAATGGACCATAAAATATAGGTCAAGGGCACCGGGTCAAGATGCGTGCTTGAAGGGTATGTCAAGGACAATTACTTTGCAAGGTTTCACGTTCCTAGCTCTCACTAATGTAGAGAAAACCAAACTTCAATGTAAATGTTGACGGACGGACGAACGAACGGACGGATGGATGGACGGACAGACAGACGGAAATTTGGACTCCTATATCGCACCCTGCTATAAGCAGGTACGATAAAAATCAATTATTTCAGCACAGGACTTCTGTTGTGAGAAACATTCCATCTAATTTTCAGGATGGAGCCTAATTCAAGAATATTTTTGGAAATAAAATTAATTTGTGAACACAGTTTGAAAACTTTTGCATGTCAAAACATTTGGAAAGCAAATTTTATGCATGTCAATCACTAAATTTTATTCTACTCTGAAAAAATGTTATGGTGGTTTCCAGAGGAGGGTTTAGGGAAAGAGTAAATCTTGGGTCATATAACTTGAGGAGCACTTACCTATGAAATTATGACTTGTACAATAACAGAAATTAATGCCCCTCCTGGTCCAAAGGTCACAGTCCAGGACAGCTACATGAATATCTACAGTTGCTGAAAATAATAATATCAACTTATTATGATCTACATATTGAATTTCTACATCAAGTTTGCTTATCCTAGTTACTTTACTTCAGTTTTGTGTTCATAAGGACAAGCAACAGGTGAAAGAATTGTAGTTTGGCATTTTATAAACCTGTTTTTCAAAATTTCCTGATTTTGGCTTAAATTGAAAAATTCCCTGACTGATGTCAAAAATCCCTGACAATTCCTTGGCTTTGAAAAAAGTGATTTCTCTCTGACTTTTTCCCTGACCATGGACACCCTGAATAAGTATTTGCAAGAAAGACAGAAACTTTATTTCATGTCTTACCCAAGGCTAATTTAGAACACCTCAATGACCATGGATTCATGACCACACTGCTGGTTTTTTACCTGAAAATAAAACAGTACATGTATACAGTTCAAAGAAACAGTAAAACTTATTCAAATGAAAGTGTTTTTTTTTTTTTCTAATTCAGTTTAACGTCCCTTTCAAGATTATTTCAGCTCATATGAGACAGGCCAATCAATAGGTGGGGCGAAAATGGGAGAACCGCGAGAAAAACCACCTGGCACACCCGCAAGCAGAACTTGGCTTGTCTCACATATGGCCAGAGCGGGACTCAAACCCACACCAGACACAGCAGTGAAATGATCAAGTGATTAAGAAACACGGAGCCACCTCAAATGAAATTGACCATAGTGTCAGACAATAGAGATTCAATGGCAGAACAATTTCATATGAAAAGCGGTTCATATTCATCTTGTCAACTTTTTTTTCCATTTATACTGCTCATAATCATTCCTTTGTCTCACCACTGTGTCCAGTGTATGTGGGTTCAAGCCCCCTTTGCCTTGGGTAGTGTGCTTATGGGTGTACAAAGTATTTTGTCTTAGAGTACTTCAGGTTTCGCCCCGCCTACTGATATGCCCATCTCATTTGAGCTGAAAGAATCTTGTAAGGGCGTAAAAAGTAGGTTTAGAAAAAGAGAACAAGTTTCACTATCCATGATGTTCTTGAACATTTATGAATTGATTAAGTTCAGACAGGCAAGCTCTTTGACCAAGTGGTAGGGGTCTCCAATTTCCTGGGATCAATACTTGGGATGTTATGCAATATTTGGATTATTTGCAAGATACTCTTACAATATTCATGAGACATAAATTTGTAAAAGTGCCTCAATCTCACTTCATTCACAATAAGTTTGTTAAGTTTGTTTTGTCACAAGATAGACAAAAATAATTACCCAATTATTTTCAAAACTTGAAACAGTTTTGCATCAATTGCCTTGGTAAAGAGATGTTTGCAAAAGTGTCATAGAAGCCAGGCATACTTTTGATTTACTAATATTTGTATTTGATTGTGTAACCAGAACTTTGAAATATTGGGGGTGGCCCTAGTGGCCGAGTGGTTAAGAGCGCTGATATTTTATTACCGCACTTAACCATTCAAGCATCTGTGTGGGTTTGAAGAAAAAAGAAAAAAAAAAAAAAAAAAAAAAAAAGAAAAGAAAATTGTCAGCTTTAAAAATTGAAAATTTCATCAGAAAAGCTTTGATATTTTTCTTATTTTTGCTAGATTGTGGGTACACATTAGAACGCCTCACCGAAGCGGTTCTAACGAGTACCCACAATCTATGTTTGGGAGCAAAACTAAGAAAAATAGGTATGCCCCTGCATTCCCCAGTTTTTCTATATAAAAGTGGGGTATGAAGGGGGTATACTTTTCATGGACATGTTTTCCTGATGATTAATTTATTATATAATAGGCAGATTTTAAACCAAGACTTTGTTCTGTCGTTGTTTAAAAATCACTCCGAATCTATCAGAAATGATACAGGGTCGGTGGTGCGGCTTGTTGGCGAACTGTCTTATCTCGATTGTTTACAGTATTGCTGCGTATTGAATTTGGACTGGCTTAGCCCTATCTCACTGGAATGCGACAACTGGAGACTATTTCGCAACAAAGATTGACAATATAAACACAACTTTCACCGTTTCACGTTGCAGTCTCATTGAACAGACATTTATGCGACAAATTCGCAAATTTCGGTCTAATTTTGAAAATAAATCTTGCGACTGTCATGCAATAGTCGCACGACTTTCCAGGGAATGTAGCTTATTGTCATTTTAATTCGTACGACAGTTGCACAACATTTATGTGAGTGCTGCACGACATTCGTACGAATGTAGCTTAGTTTTATTTTCTCGCCAGATAGTTGTGAGGTTTTTCGCATGTTTTCATAAGACTGTCGCGCAACCATGGTGAGACACTCGCAGGACATTGTTACGAGTGTCGCGAAAGTTTCGCATTGTAAATTTGCCAAAATTTCACGGCGACAGGTTCGCGACACTTGCACGACTGTTGCACGACATTCTTGCGAAATATTTTGGAACAACTTTAAATAATTCGCATAAAATTTTAAAACATGTTTAAAACCTTCGGGACCAGTTGGCGACGAGCTCACGACACATGAATATTCTCACGACACTCGCACAAATGTATAGTGAAAGTCCGCGACAAAATTCGCATGCCAGTGAGATACTAGCTTTTCTCGTATCGGATCTTTTTTCGATGTCGGCGATGGACAATCTACAGATGTAAAACAAAACCGGCTCAAATTTTACTGCATTCAACCTAATTAGGTCCTTTCCAATTAATGTTTGTAAGCAAGATTACAAGATTACAAGAAACTTTATTCACAGGCGCTTGAAGTCCTATATATAATTATAATCATAGTGTAAGTCAATATAGAATATATTTATTATATGGCAAGTGATGAAATATAGAGAAATATGTATTAATTATAACCAATATTTAAAAAAGTTATATTTTCACATGTGAAAATATAAAAAAAGTTATATTTTCACATGTGAAAATATAAGATTTGGGAATACGCAAATTACGATTCCACCGTTTCATTTCTAATTTATACATAACTAAATTTTATAATCTATGCTATTGTTGACGCAACAATTGTGTGAACACACACAATAGCGACGTAATGACGTGACGTAATGACGTCATTTAAGATTTTGACGTCATTTGCTTTAGCGCGTAACGTTACAATGACTACATGCAATATAATAAAAAGAAAATTCAAGTTTTTGTCGTGAATATGACTTTTATTTCATCTCGTGAAGTGAAAAATTATATATTTCATTCGTGCCTTCGGCACTCATGAAATACAAAAATTTTTCACTTCACTCAATGAAATAAAACTCATATTCACTCCAAAAACTTGAATATCCTCTATATATTGACCTTAGACACTACCGTAAATCTGATGCTTTTTGGGTCACTAATGAAACTTCCAAGCGCCTGTGCTTTATTTAAAGTCGACTTTCAAATGTACAACAGGATAACATTAGCCATTGGCTATTTTGTCGACAAACACAAATTAAAACTGTACATGTAAGCATAAGATTTACTTCACGTATCCTTTGAGAACCACTAGATGATCGATCACTGGTCCTTGATCGATCACTTGTCGTCTTACGCTACCCCACCCACTGGTGGCGGTGGTTTGGATTGTTTTTAATCTGTTAAATTTACACCTTCTGTATGTTAGAGACTATAAATATTTTGTTGACGATGTTTAACATGTGCAATGTCCATCTACTCGCAGTAAACAAGGTGCAGATCCAAATAATCATAGAGGAAACCCAATCAGGTAGTGAAATTTCGAGTCCTTCTTCGCTTGACAAAGTTATCTTTGAGACAACTAAACACCGAAGTGCTAATCAGCGGTACCAAGTAATGTCATACCGGTTCAGGCTGTTAAACAGGGCTTAACATTGGCTAAGTCAGCATGAATGAATTAGTTTCAATGAACCATTTCCATGCATTTCAGAAGCATATCTCATTTCAACTGCCTCCCGCCATCCAACTAGCAAAGAACGATTTCTGTTGCTATGCAACAATTACGGAGAGAATGAACCACAGCTTGTAAGAGGAAAAATAATGATAAAACGAAAGTAAAGAAAAACAGGTTTTGCATTTCAAACGCAGTTTCGAGCGTTTGTATGTTCTTGTGTAATTTTATTTTCAACTATCACAAGTCTAGCATATTTTTATTTGTAAGATTAAATGGGTTCGCTTGGCGGAATTCGACTGCGGTAAAAATTTCCGGAAGTTGAATGACTCACAAAAATCGACGTCTTCATACTGCAAAACAGAATAGAACAGAACAGAACTTCTAATCGTAAAGCAACCAACACCTCGTTGTTGTCGCTGCGCGACAACAACTCGGTTGGTTGGTTGCTATTATTTTTTGTCAAATTGAATGTTATGAACATTTCCCAGTTTCAGGGTTGCATCGCTAATTTTCCTAATCAGAAAGGCCCTAGGACCCCTTCCAAAAATGTTAAAACAATCCCTGCAAGGCCAACCTTAAAAATATGAGCTGTGTCATGAGAAAACCAACTTTTTGCATATGTGGAAACAAATTTAAGGCACAGATCAGCTTTGCAGTAACTGTTTTATCTACACTGATAGTGCAATTCCTCTTCTTCCTAAATCCTAAGTTTCCAGACTCTAGACATCTTTAGTGCTTGTACAGCTTGGTTTGTGTTGGACTTGGTCTGAAACCGTAATATTTGTTTTCTTGTGTTGGGGCTCATATGTTTGTTTGCTGTTTAAGGATGTTCGCTGCCAATGAAAAAGTATTCAAACTTTTTTTCTAACCACTCTTTTTTGATTCCAAAATACAATACAAGACATTTGAAAACAAAATTAGTATAGGGTAGTGTGCATTTTTTCAAGCTACAGGCTTGTGAATGAGACCTCTGAACACCACGTTTAAAATTTAGTAAAATTAATTTAATTTTTAATTCTTTGAAACATACCCGTCTTGAACAAAAATACACCCAGAGAGCTTTCAAAAGTCATAATATTTACGTAATGCAGACTATTTTGGACTAAAAGCATAGACAAATTTGCAACTTGAAGTGGATGACAAAATTTTACGAGTCGTTTTCCAACCCTACCCTCATACTTGAACAGTCGGAAAAAAATCAATATTTTGAAATGTGCCAAACCCATATTTGTAGATTCAAACTTTTTCTTGTATTTTCACACAACACAGAACTTGCTAATATTGTTCGCATAAAAGAAAGAAATATATAGGGTAGTGTGCATATAAGAGAGAACCAACAACTTGAAAATCGCCATTTTAAGCCTTTTTTCGGCTATTTTATTTCTTAAAGCCCATTTCATAAAACCACCGAAAATTTTAAAACTAGCACACCCAAGACAGAAAGACTGACTTAGGAGACAATGTACACATATACTCCTGCTAAAATAAACATAGAACTAGTGCAATTTATTTGAAGATGTGTAATATGCAAGTTTAATCTACTCTACCCCCTAAATTTTACTGACAACTAAAATTTTCTGAAAAAGTGCAGAAAATGGGGTGAAAAAATGAAGTTCCTCAGATTGACAATTTTCATAGCTCATTCAATGCATATCATCAATATGTATCCAAATATAAAATATTAGGAAAATATCTGCAAGCGTTTACGAGACATTCAACAAAATAAAAACCGGAAGTTCCGAAATGTCAAATGTTGGCAGCGAACATCCTTAAAATCAAAAGTTTAAGACTTGGTTGATAGGAATAAACATTTTTTTTAACCAGTTTCAGAAAAGCACACTGTTGTCCCGTAAAATTTTCATAAAATTTTATAAATTTTGGTGAAACAAATACTAAAAGGCAAATATAATTATTTGGTTAGGGAGCAAAATGTTGGGTTGGTCGAAAAAAAGGGTAGCCCAAGGGCTTTTGTTCCTCAGTGGATCAAAATATTTATATCCAATCTAGCAGCCAGTTAGCAGTCAATGTGTTGGCAACACATAACTATCAGCTGTTCACTTTGTGACAACTATTAGTTTGGTGTATGCTATTACATCAGGACTAACACTTGCTCATTGGACATACCTCTTTAATATGAGCTGCGTCATGAGAAAAACAGATTTTTGCCTATGCAAAAACAAAGGCGCAGACCAGCTGTGCAGTAACTGCACAGCTGATCAGCACCTTTGTTTTCACTACACGGATACTACAATTCCTCTCCCACTTAAATCCAAAATTTCAAGTTTCTAACTACTGTAAATTCGGAAACTTTCTTTATTTCGTGAATTTTCTATTTCAGAATTATTAGCGAGTTCTTGAATTCGCGAGCGTGTGTCCATGTATTCTATAAAGTTAATAGTGATTCTTTATTAGCGAGAACTTTGAATTCTTGAGGCAAACAATTCACGAATATTAGCGAAAATTAAGTTCTCGCGAATATTTACGGATTTACAGTATTTTCAGTGACTGCACAGGCTGGCTAGTGTCAGACCAGTACAGAAACCCAGAAGACCAGTTTTCTTCCATCGCAGCTCATTTGGTTTTTGGTAAATATTTATGTGGCAAATTTGGTTTGTCTGTTCCATAAAGACATTAGAATAGTTGGTGTGATAAATGACTATTTATATGACTTATTATCTTTGGGAGACCCAAAAATAATACAACTTAAATAGTACATATACTTAATGCTGCCAAAAGAGACATTAATTCATGTAACAGTTTGTACATTTTAATTTCAGATCAGTATACCCCCCTCAAAGAAATACAGGGAAGGCCATGAATTTGAGAAAACAAAGAAAGTTCTTGGCTCGGGTAACTCTGCAGGAGATATCATTGTTGTCAAGGATAAAAAGACGGGAGCTGAACATGCCCAGAAAACTGTGAGTGAGTTTTGATCTGGGCCAAATCATTTGAGCCTCTGCATGAGAAAAACAACAGTCTGCATATGCGAAAACAAAGACGCAGATCAGCTGTGCAGTAACTGCACAGCTGATCAGCGACTTTGTTTTCGCCACAGGGATAGTACTATATATCCAAAGTTTTAAGCTTCTAGCTTTAAGCTGTGTCTGTACTGCCTGGTTTGTGTAGGATGTGGTAGGAAATTGTTGGTTCTCTCATTCACAGGCTCAATTGGTCTGGTTATGTCTTAAACTTATGTTTTACAATAATATTCCAAATATGGTTTTATGGTAATATTCCAAACCCAAAACCCCCAGCTGTGCATAAATAATTTGAATTGTGTCTTGTCACAAAAAAATTAACTTTCATATTTTCTGATCATATCTGACACATACCAGGCACACAGATGATTCGGGGCTTGAAATTCCAGATGGAAGAAAAAGGGAGATGGTCTCAAGACTTTTATTTGTTGAATTGCCTATTTCCAATTAATTAGCAAGTTCCCTTATTTATATGAGCCATGACGTGAGAAAAACTTCATCAGGGTTTCTGACCAGGTTTGACACAACTCGTCTATGCACCTACAGAAAATGGCTGGAAACTTGAAATGTTGGCTTTAGGAAGATGAGGAATTGTACTATCCGTCTAGCGAAAACAAGGGCACTGAACAGCTGTGCAGTTACTGCACAGCTGATCTGTGCCTTTGTTTTTGCACAGGCAAAAATATGTTTTTCTCATGATGCAGTTCATATTAGGTATGAGGACATGCAGTCTGAAAAGATGATAACTTTGAATTTGTGAGGCAACATATTTGCATAAATATGTTGTCCAGATCAATTCCAAAACTTACAAATTTATTTAATGAGCAAGTGTGATGCTTAAATCTACAACTGACCAAATACATGTACCAAATCTGTTCTCATTTCACTGTAAATCTGCTTTCAAATATATTTTTGCTTCTCTAAGTTTACATCAGATAAATAGAGGATCTTACACTTGTGGTCATTTTATGTGAAATTTATTAAACGAGCCTTTGGCGAGTTTAATAAATTTCATATGAAGTGACCACGAGTGTAAGATTCGTTTTATCATATGACTTTTAAAATAGGATTTTATCGCCCTCGAAGTGGACGTATTTTCAATGAAAACTTACATTGTTGTAACGGACGTCGTCAATGACGTTTACGTATTACCGCAAAAGTGTTAATACACATGTGGTCATACGATTTTTATGACATGACGTTATCCACTGGAAAACAGCGACGTCATATGATAAACTTTTTATATAGATGATGATCTCAGTATTTCGAGAAGACGAGATACGATGTTGGGCAGACATGTCTGACAGTGGTTGTGTCCCTTCTCTCTACCTCTTCAGAATAGAAAACAATAAAGTCTCAATCCATATGGAAATTCTACAGAAAGGTATTAGGACTTACCTCCCTTACATATCAATTTGATTACGTTGGGGAGCGCAGTGGTAGAGTGTAGGTCTCATTTAAGCCTGGCGTCCCTTTTATGGGACATAGGCAAACAGAAAAGCCCCAGATGTGACGCCGCAGAACACGGCGTCCCATCTGGGGCTATTCTGTTTGCTTATAGAATTTTCATCGAAAAGTTGAATAAAATTTTACACCCCCCAAAATGAAAGTGGATTCTTCCAAATGATAATGATGGGAAAATCCATTTGTCAAATATCGGTTAAGCAGTCATGGGTTCAAATGAACTATGTTTTGTGGGATACTACAGGTAATGAAATATTACCCATTGTTCTTGAGTTGAGTCATCTCCCATAGTCATTGTTACAAAGTGAGAAGTGATTGCTGGTCCTGACATGACTGGAAGTTGTAACTGGAACATAAATACACAAATACTGTAAATTCAGAAATTTTCGTGTGACTTTTATTTCTGACACGAATTTTCTATTTCCGAATTGTAAGCGAGTTCTTGGATTCGCGAGTGAGTGTCCATGTATTCTATAAAGTTTATAGTGACTCTTTGTTAGCGAGAACTTTGAATTCGCGAGGCAACCGATTC
The DNA here is from genome assembly GCA_964017185.1 of Rugalucina vietnamica. NCBI lineage: Eukaryota > Metazoa > Mollusca > Bivalvia > Lucinida > Lucinidae > Rugalucina > Rugalucina vietnamica. Next base: position 44,922,805 of record OZ024879.1, read on the forward strand.
CCGAATATTAGCGAAAATTAATTTTTCGCAAATATTTCCAGAATTTACAGTATACAAAATCTATTTTCAGAGTAAATATACATACATACGTGGCTTGTCCCAAAAGTCCCGTTACACATACATTTTATACTGAACGCATAGCAGGAACCAACAACAGTTACTCATGCAGAATAATTGGCCATATTGGAACTTATTTTACTGTTCAAAATGATATTCACTTTAATGACCTCACTGCTACAGTTACCTTGGTTACCATAAGTAGGTATGACCGGAGCAAGTCAAATTATGCAAAATGTTTCCGTAATTCATATTTTTCGCAATCTGCTAAATCAACAAAGGCATAATGTGATCATTTAGAAAAATATACCAGCCTAACTACTATTCTATGAGCATCATTTAGTGATAAGTTTATGAAATTTGAAAAAGATTTGATAGTTTGGGAGACAAATAAAGAAGCTTACCTATAAAAATTCAACGGCAAAATTACGACGTCGGCAAAAACATGCGGAGCAACAATACAGGGTCGTTATATTTAAACATCTAAAATATGTTCTTTAATGGAAACCAAGCAAATGTTTAGCTTGATATTAGTTGGTGACTTCAATACTAGAACACAACACCTACTTTTAAAACGATATATCAGCTAACAGTAATATTACTTGACCTAATGAAACATGGGCAGTAGTTAACAGTGGTTGGCATTTGGTTAATTATTCTTATTTTGCATGGCTGATCTTTATAGCAAGTAAGTAAGTAAGTAAATGTTTATTAACGTGTCACATGTTATCAAGACAGACAATACATACATAAGTAAAACAAAATACAATTTGATAACATCCAGCCAATATGACTTATGAGACACACATAAAAATACACACTTTCATAAAACAAAATATATGGTTTATATGTACAATGTATATGTATACAAACAAAACACGATATGTTTATCAGTGTTAAGAATTAACTTTAAGAAATATATGTAATTTATAGTTGTAGTATATTCATATTATTTCAATATTGTATTCATAATAACTCTAAAAAGACTAAAAATTTAAGAGAATTAAGAAAAAAAAAATACTACTAAAAGAATCATTTTCTCAAAGCATACGTTTTCTTCTACTGAACATTTGAAGAAGTGTTGATGACAAAATATATTGCATATTTATATAATTCATTATAAAAACAAATTTATCCTGCATAGACATATTTTGAAAATCACTATTACATAATTGAGCTTTTGCTAAAAGAGGTCTCCTGATATCTGAATAAAAATCACAGCATAAAAGAAAATGTATTTCATCTTCAATTACATTATCTGTACATAAGTTGCAAATGCGATTATTTAGTGGCACCTTTGGTTTTTTGTATCGACCCGTTTCAATTTGTAGGGGCAAACTCCCACTCCTAAATTTGGCTAAAATGCGGCGGTGGCTTCGTTCCAAATTGATTTTAACATACTCATCGGTCATTAAATTTGATTTATACAACCTATATGTACGTAATTTGTTTCCATTTTCCTGGCCAGTGTCATTCCACACTTTATCTCTCCAATTCTGATCATCAATGCTTTTTAATTCCGTTGCAATACGCTTTACTAAGTTTTTCACGGACAAATCGGTATCATTTAAATAAGTTTCTAAATTGTTTTCACTCATGTATGAAAGAAGCCTACGCTCCCAGGATTTACCGTGCGTACTAGACCATTTAAAAATCTTATTAACTAGTCTATTTTCAGGTGTACGTACAATCTTAAGATATAATCTGCATGCCTCTATCTTCTGTTTATGTGTACAGCTAGACCAGCCCATGTCGCCCTGTGATGCAAGATTCGAAGCGTTTTTGCCAAGTCCCAAAAAATATCTGCATGCTTTATTCTGCACCGTATTTACTTTTTTCTGTTCAGATAATCCCCACAAACTTGCACCATAAAACAACACTGGCTCGACCAACGATTCATAAAGCTTACAAAAAACGTCATAGTCCATACCTCCAACATTTAAAAATTTTGTGTACAAAGCAGAAAGAGCACGACTTGCTGACTTCGTTAACTCATTTACCGCAAATTTCATATCTAAATGCTCATGAAACCACAAGCCAAGGTACTTGTATGTTGACGTTTTTTCTAAAGCTAATTCACCACATACAAAGTTATATTGCGTTTCCTGAATAGATACAGGTCTGAAATGCACGATCTTTGTCTTTTCTTGATTAATCAATAGTCGCCATTTAGCACACCATTCATTTAATTTATTTAACATTAGTTGTAATGATTCTTCTGTTGGAGCAAGTAAGACAATGTCATCTGGGTAGAGGAGAAGGGCAAGCTGGTCATCACCTATTTCTAAACCACAATTTAGAGACTTGATTTCCTCAGCAAGATCATTAATATAAATTGCGAATAACGTTGGCGAAAGCTTACAGCCTTGTTTTACCCCAAGAATGACGTCAAGAAAGGGAGTAATGGCATCGTTGACCTTAACCGCGCATTTGACATTGTCATACAACGATTTCACTGCATGGAACATTTTACCACTTATACCCATCGTCAATAATTTGTACCACAAACAATCTCGATTAACAGTGTCAAACGCCTTTTTAGCGTCCACAAAACAAGCAAAAGTAGAGTGTTTGTTCAACTTACGCTTATTAATAACAGAATACAAAGAGTAAATATGTTCCATACATGACCTATTACGTCTAAACCCATTTTGCTCCTCAACTAGGTAATCGTTATCTTCAATCCATTTAGACAGTCTAATGTTCAAAATATCGGCATAAATCTTACACGGAATTGAGATTAACGTTATACCCCTATAACTTAGAGGATCCCGTGGATCTTTCCCGTCTGACTTGGGTATAGGCTTGATCAGTCCATTATTCCAATCGCGCGGGACTGTACCCGTGTTGAAACAGTGACTAATAATTTTATACAATAAATCAACACAAACGGGGTTCCGTAAGACTTCCGCGGGTATATTATCTAAGCCGGCGGCTTTACGTAATTTTGCTCTAAGAATACTTTTCTCAATTTCACTTTTTGATATTTCCGCATTTAAGACAGAAACATCAACGTTATGCACAGGATATTGATTGTCACGTAAACTAGACTGAATGTTTCTTAGGTGAGCCTCGTTAAAGTTCGTATCTGGCTTCTCTCGAAACAAATTTTCATAGTCAGTTTTCCAACGCGAGAGAACATCGTCCGTATTCGTAGACACGCGACCAGTCGAGTCCACTACCTCCATGGGAATACTTGGTTTTCTGTCATTGTGCAGTCCAATTTTACCGATATATTTCCAAAAGTTTCGTGTCTCATGATCGCTAAATAATTCTTTTAAACGATCTTGTTCGGTACTTTGATAGTTCCGTTTCGATCGCCGATGCAATTTATCAAAAGTTTTTCTTTCACCAATATAAGCGTTTCTGAGCCTACGTTTCTCAGACTGGTTTCCTGTAGACCGTAACCACGCACGTTCCTTAGCGCGGACTAGATCCCAAGCAGTCTGTAACTCATCACACCAATAAGGTTTATGTTTCGTTTTTGGAAAAGATGAGCGTTCGTTTATATAGCACTATTTTGACGATTTGCTGATAAATATTTTACTCAGATTTCCAAATACATGCTACGATATCGTTAAGCTAAATATAAATCTAATTTTGAAATAGATTTTTTGTTTGTAGTGTATTTATCCAAACAGCAAAATATTAAGAAAAAATCAAAATTAACGGCAACGTCATTAGACCTGCTCCGCTGAAGTAGGGGCACAAGGGTTCAAACCTCCACTGCATTTTAACAAATGCACGTAGCAGTACGAAAATTTGCCCCCAAAACCCTTAGATATAGTACTTGGTGATCATAAGTGTTGTAAGATCTGACATCTTGTTATCAAGGCAAAACAGTGAGTGTAATGGAACTTTTGGGACAACCCTCGTAGGAGCACATAGCTTGAATTGTAGCATAGGAACAAATAGCTTGAATGGTTGTAGCATGTCAAATTAATTTTAATGCAGATTGCCATGTCTGTCACATCATGAAAATGAACAGGTCAGAATAGAATGAATACAGTACTCCAATATTTCTGTATTTTTTTATTAAGTTTTACCTCCTTTCAAAGATAATTTCAGCTCGTATGAGATGGGCCAATCTGTAGGTGGGGTGAAAACGGGAGAGTCACCAGAAAAACCACCTGGCACAGTCGCAAGCAGAACTTGGCTTGTCTCACATGTGCCCTGTGTTGGGCTCAAACCCACACCAGACACAGGGGTGAGATAATAGAATGATTTATGAAATCAGTGCTTTTGGCCACGAGGGCAACCTGTATAATTTGACCTGTATATTATGTATTACATTTTCTTTTTCACTTTTAGTATCATCATAACACAGCATATATTTGAGCCGCCTCATGAGAAAACCAACAATCTGCATATGCAAAAACAAAGACGCAGATCAGCTTCCCATTAACTGTGAAGCTGATCAGCGCCTTTGTTTTCGCTACACGGATAATACAATACCTCTACTTCGTAAATCCTAAATTTCCGGTCTCTAGCCATCTTCAGTGCTTGTACAGCTCGGTTTGTGTCGGACCTGTTTGAAAACCACATTGTTGGTTTGCCCACGAGGCTGCTCAAAAACCACATTGTTGGTTTTCCCACGAGGCTGCTCATTTTTTTCCCTTTTCAGCCATAACACTACGCAGCATAATAGATGAACATATGTGTAATATTGCTGAGCAGGACCGAAGTCTCATTAAACCATTTTCCTTGTATGTGATGAAGGGTGTCCTTGATGCAGTGTCTACACTGCACCAGAAAGGATGGGCACATCATGATCTACACGGTAGGTTTCTCATCAGGAAAACATCTCTGTGTAAACTCCCTTGAACCCCATTTGCATATAGTAAAATGGGGTATGAAGCGGTATACCTATCTTTCTTATTTTTGATCCAAAACATAGATTGTGAGTACTTATTAGAGGCGGTTCTAACGTGTATTTACTATCAATGTTTTGAATGCAAATAAGAGAAATATCAAAGATTTTCTGCTGAAAATTTTCATTTTTAGAACTTTTAAAAAGTTTTTTGTTTTTTTTTAAAAAATCCCTGTATATTGCACGTTTTCATAATAGGGGGTACAGTACCCAGCCTGAAGGGGTCTGACAACAATGTTTACAAAAGAGCTGATGCGAGAGAAAACAAACAATTTGCATATGCAAAAACAAAGACGCATATCAGATGTGCAGTAACTGCACTGCTGATCAGCACCTTTGTTTTCACCACACGGATGGTACAATTCCTCTTTTGCTTATATCCAAAAATTTCAAGCTTCTAGATTTATTCTGTGACTGTACAGCCTGTTTTGTGTCAGACCTGGTCGGAAACCCAAATTGTTGGTTTTCACATGCACAGGCTCAAAAATCAATTACAGTCACTAGAAGATGGTGAAGGGCCAAGAACTAATATACATATATTATCGTAATTTTGGAAACATTTGCATTTAATTGTTTTTTGTGTGACTTTATTCCTGTGGTCTTGAATTCACAAGCTATTTGAGCCGCCTTGTGGGAAAGCCAACAATGTGGTTTCCGAACACGTCTGACACAAACTGGCCTGTACAGTCACAGAAGATGGTTAGAAGCTTGAAATTTTGGAGTTAAGTACAGGAGGAATTGTACTATCCGCGTAGCGAAAACAAAGGCGCTGATCAGCTTCGCGGTTACCGCGAAGCTGATCTGCGTCTTTGTTTTCGCCTATGCAGATTGTTGGTTTTCCCATGAGGTGGCTCAATTTTGTATGCCTTTTAAGTAGCTTATAGAGAAATTATTAACAACAACCTTAAGTTAGTAAAGTAATGGATTTGCAAAATTTAGTATTAGTGAAAATTAAGTTCTTGCCAATTTTTCTAAACATACAATATTGGTAATAATGATGAAAATAAATTGAACCACATCAAGAGAAAACCAGATGTTTGCCTATGTGAAAAAGGTGCAGATCTGCTGTGCAGTAACTGCACAGCGCCTTTGTTTCTGCTAATCGGTTAGTGCAATCCCTCTTCTTGTTAAATTCGAAAGCTTCAAGTCCTCTTCTGTGACTGTACAGACTGATTTGTGTTGGACCTGGATTGAAACCCCGAAGACCGCTTTTATCTCGTCACAACTCAAGTTTTTTGCTTCTAGCTGGGAATCTCATACTTCAACATGACACTGACAATTTGCTCAAAGTAAAAATCCTTGATTTTGGACTGGCCAAGAGATTTGAGGGTCCACTTGGCCTTGACTTTGAGGGATTTCGTAAAGATATCAGCGAAGTTGTGAGAATATTTGCCACTATTTATACGGGTGAAGAATTCGACAACGTCAGAGATGTGAGAAAGAACTGGCGGACAAAACTTAACGAAGTAAGTGTGGCTTAAGGCGCATTGCAAGAAAGCATTCTTAAGAGTTTCTGACTGGTTCTTCGCAAACCAAGCTTTTCAGTTGTAGATCATGGCTTGAATCTTGAAAGTTTAGTTTTAGAGGAAGTAGCTGGATTGTACTTTTGAGATTTCAAAATCCATCACCAAAACATGTCTGTGTAATGTATACCCCCTTGAACCCCACTTTTATATAAGCAAAACTGGGGTATGCAGGGGTATAACTATTTTTCTTATTTTTTGCTCCAAAACATAGATTGTGGGTACTCGTTAGAACCGCCTCGCAGAGGCGATTCTAACGTGTGCCCACAATCTATGTTTTGAGAAAAAATATGAAAAATACCAAAAAAATTTCAGTGAAAATTTTCATTTTTACGATCAAAATAATTTTCTGTATATTGCATGGGCCTGTTTTCGTAATCCATAGCGCTGGTCAGCTGAACAGTGACATGCAGCATATCTGCACCTTTTGTGTTTTGTTCTTTTTCTCATACATGTACATCAGATTTTCTCATGACAAAGCACATTTAATTGAATTGGAATTAACTAAAACTTCAAATTTGAAACAATTATATTACTTAGGCAGCATCCCAATCATCCATTCATATACTGGATTGATCAAAATATTGACCAATTCCTATACTGTCCTTTGATTTTTATTCCCATTCATATACTAATTGCTGCTTCGAAACAAGGTGAACAACAACAACAGCAGCAACAAACAAACATAATTATAAAGGTGTCCAACAATTTCACCTCAATTACACCAATTATGCCAGAAAAGATGGGCCATTGATATACCACACAGGAAATCTAGGGCTATTCATATACTGTTGTGTGAAAACATGGGGCCATTTGTATGCTTATACTTGAAAATTGAAGCCTATTCATATACTGGCGAGGCTGAAAAAGGGGGCTATTTGGGCGGCACATCCCTACTATGTCAGTTACCCCCCCTACTAGAAAATATTTAGATTTTGTTTTATATGGAAGAATGTTTATAGAGAGTACAGTGTCTTATTCTTACATGTTTAAAAAAAAAAACAAAAAAAAAAAACAAAAAAAAACTCATTTTTGTCTCATTTTATCTCATAAATAATCATCAGGAAAACATGTTTGTATAATGTATACCCCCTTATACCCCACTATTGTATAGTAAAACTGGGGTGTGCAGGGGTAAACCTATTTTTCTTATTTTTGCTTCAAAACATAGATTGTGGGTACTCATGTGTACCCACAATCTATGTTTAAGACAAAATTAAGAAAAATAACAAAAAAGTTCTACTGAAAATTTTCAATTTTTACAACTTAAAAAATCTCAGCATATTGCATGGGCGTTTTTTCGTAATGATGCCATTATCCTGTATGTTTTACAGGTTGCTCAATATTTAAATGTTGAAGATCGGAGGGAACTATTTTGTCTCATTGATGGTGCTCTGAAGCTAGTCCACCCTGATGATGTTCAACAATATAGATCTCATGTGAATAAACATCTCAACTATGGTAGGTCGAGATCATGCTGGTCAGTGGATATGCAAAAGCTTTGCCTCAAAAGAATGGAGCAGACTGGCGCAAAGTGTAGGACCCTGGTCCATAGGTCACAGGTTTAATCTTCAGCTGGGGCGCTTTTTGTTATGGCCTTGAAAAAGTCAAAGTTCCTCAGCTCCTGAAGTAATGGTCAAAACTCAATTGACTGAATACGGCGAGGCGGTTCTAACGAGTACCCACAATGTATGTTTTTGAGCAAAAATAAAAAAAAATAGGTATACCTCTGCATATCCCAGTTTTACTACATAAAAGTGGGGTGTAAGGGGGTATAGATTCCACAGACATGTTTTCCTGATGTCAATGTTTTCTGTTTATTGTGTATAATAATCAGAAAATATGTCAAAACTGATTTATTTTATTTTCAAATTTACAATTATTTTACTTTTTTCTACAGCAATGAAGAAGGAAGAGAATGACATAATGAGAAGAGTGGCGGCCATCTTGTTTCCCCAGGAAGAACAGGATAAACACAAAACAGTTCCAATTAATGTCTCAGATTCTGTGGTAAGGGAATGTCTCAAAATTAACAGAGCATGTTGAGGTAGTAGAGCATCAGATTTCCAATTGTGAGTTCCTGGATTCAATTCCCAAGTGCAGCACTGTGTTATGTCCTTGAGCAAGACATATTAACTCCCCAGGGGACTAGTAAATACACAGGAATCTGTGGCTTTATCACGACATGACTGAAAATTGTTGACTAGGACTTTAAACCTCAATACAAACAAACATAAACATTATTTTTCTTCCGAGTAAGCTGTAGGGATAATTCTCAAATAGAAGGAAAATCTCCATATCATGGGATTGTCTCTGTTTAAGGAGATGAGTAATGTTAAAAATAGCTACATCCCTACCCCCAAAAAATTAAATGTCCCTTGACTGGGGGAATGTCCCCTGATTAAAAACTTGGAAGAAATGTTGATTTTCTTGGTGATTTTAATGTTAACCTTGGTTAATTTTATTACATATATTCAAGCAAAGGGTAGGAACTTGAATCTGAATCTTTTTATTTTCACCATTTCCTGTCCCGTCACTCCCCAGATTGGGGAACAAAATTTTAACACATTGTATAAATATTGATCAAAATGCATTAGACTCTATGGCATTGTCTCCCGATCAAGTGAATGTCTCCATTTTTGAGAATCATCCCCAGCTGTCTATGTCCGCACAACCTATGCATATCTTGGTACACATCAATCTGGTCCCGAGGTTATAAAACTTTTTTCATGCTCAACTCAGCTGAGCTTGAAATTTCATTTTCTGATAAATACTAAAATAGCCCAAATATATTGAAATTGAAAGTTTAGAACTCCAAAGCATGTAATTTATCCTGCTGATAAATGTTAAAATGCCAACAATTGTTGGCATTTTAACATTTATCAGCAGGATAAATTTTAGACTCAGCTGAGCTGAGCATGAAAAAAGTTTTATAACCTCAGGATGTGAGAATACTTATCATGCTTCTAACCTGTTCCAATCTATTTAGGTGCGGGACGTCCCAGACTTCAGCCATCAAGATGAAGCTGACAGTTTCCAAACAGGTGATCTGGTTACCATGGTAGCAGACGACACCTTGGATAATATCAGGATGGAATTCTCAGTCGGTTGATATAAAAACGAAAATCATTTGAGACGAGAAACTCAATCAGCAGTGTGCTAGTTTCGTAAGAAGGTGGACCTGCCATAGGTCTTAATCTGCTGCATATTTCTTTCATGACAATTTGGTCATGAAAATATTTGTACAGCCGTTTTTCATCTTCTTCCGATTCAAGAACAGCATTTGTCTGCTAGTGAGGAAAGAAATGGGAACAAAGTACAAGTAACCTGCCTCTTGGTGGCTTGCCAACAAACAGTGTGGTTAGGATTGCTGACCTTCCAACATGACCTTGGCTATGCATTGTAGTCAAGCTATGTGTGTGTTCATAAAATATTCTTCATCATATTAGAAACCTTCCTTTTGCCTATGTGAAAACAAAAGGTTAACATCAGCTGTGCTACTTAAATGAGCCATGTCATGAGAAAACCAGTGTTTTGCCTATGCGAAAACAAAGGTGCAGATCAGCTGTGCGGTAACCGCACAGCTGATCAGCGCCTTTGTTTTCGCTACACAGATAGTACAATTCCTCTTCTTCCTAAATCCGAAATTTCAAGCATCTAGCCTGCTTCTGTGACTGTACAGGTGAGTTTGTGTCAGACCTGGTCTGACACTCCCAAAAACCAGTTTTCTCATGTCATGGCTCAAATCGTAGACTGTGAAAAATCTACTGGTACACACATAAAATCTGGAATTTGTTAAGTTGAGAATAAATATGTGTTTTAAGACTTTAAATGTTATAAATTTATGGTACATGTAGATGTATATGTACTTGCAAATTAAAATGTCCATGTAATTGTGTTTTAGGCCTTTACAAATTTACATTGGTATGTGTTTTAGAACTTAAAAATTTACATGTACATGTTTTTATGTTTTAAAATTTTTAAATTTACTGGCACATGTGGTTTGTGTATTAGAACTTTATAAATTTACATGTAGATGTATAGGAAGTGAAAATTTACATGTGCATGTCATTGTTTAGATCTTACAAATTTACATTAATTCATGTTACCTGTGTTAGAACTTAACAAATTTACATGTACATGTTTTTGTTTTAAAAATTTTCAAATTTATTTGCACATGTTTATGTGTTTTAGATCTTCACAAATTCTACATGTGATTTGTTTTATGGATAATTTTATGACTAATACTTGCCATTTTACAGTCCAATTTATATTTGTTTCATTTTAATATTCATAAGTGATAGTCAGTGTATTAAGCAGGGTACATTGAGTTTGTTTTGTTTTTAACTGAATTTTCAATTTTATCTTGGGTGAAAAACCTTTAATGCTGCCAAGATGTATTTTGTGGTAAACGATTCACTCTGGTTGTATTGCGTAAGTTTTATAAGTTTTCTAACATTTGATACAAATTGGAGCCTGTGGTTGAGAAAACCAACAATTTGGGTTACGATCAGGTCCGACACAAACCGGCCTGTACAGTCACAGAAGATGGTTAGAAGCTTGAAAATTCGGATTTAATAAGAAGAGAGATAGTACTATCTGTGTAGCGAAAACAAAGGCGCTGATCTGCTTCGCAGTAACTGCGAAGCGGATCTGCGCCTTTGTTTCGCCTATGCAGATTGTTGGTTTTCCCACGCGGCAGCTCATTTTATAAATGTTGATAAATTTTGTCTACTTTGTCACACCAAAAAAACTGACAAAAAAGAATTCTTGTTCATATGAAATATTGTTTTTGATTCAAATTTTTAAGCTTAAATGTTAAAGTACCTTTAAATACATATACATGTAGATGTTCATTCTACTAATTTTTAACTATTGCTCACTAAAATGTAATTATTTTCATAATATTTACATTTTTCTAAAACCTCCTTAGATGAACCATTAGATGTTCATCTGTGTTCATACTTCCATGAACGACATTGTGTCACGCGACGTGACGTAATCCAAACTTGACGCCAAAAAACATGGATCTCGCCAATCTGATTGGACGTTGTAAACGTCGACGCCGTTCCGCTGTTTGAACACACACTGTGTGTAGATTCTCTGTTTGCTGGTAAATGTGACCGCCTTGGTGATTTTTCAACAAGCGATAGAGAGAAATGAATGTAAATATAAGCAATGAGTTTAATTTTTCTGTTGTTCATGGAGCTATGAACCGCAGTGGGTCGCTAGCAAAGCTTACATGAATCCCTTCGGGGTTCATTCACTTTGCACGCGACCCACTGCGGTTCATAGCTCCATGAACACCAGAAAAATTAAATTCATTTCTTAATTAAAGTTGGTGCTGGTTGTAAATACCATATATTTTGTATGAAATAAATGCAGATTTTTTATTTAACTTTGTGACTTGCTATAAGAAATTATATGCAGATATTTTTGTAAACTTTGTGAAGAAAGTGGCATTATTTACATTTTTATTCTTTGTTTTTTGGGTTTTTTTACTGAATGAAGACTTCTGGCAAAGAAGGATAATTTTTGTTTTACAGCAACGCGTTAGCGAAGCTGTAAAACATGATTTCCGACCGTATATACAACGATATATGAATAGGAATAAAACTAACCATGTAGTGAAAACAAAGGTGCTGATCAGCTGTATAGTGGGTAGTTACTGCACAGCTGATCTGCATCTTTGTTTTCGCATAGGCAAAAGTCTGGCTTTCTCATGATTGATTTCTTGTGGTTGCATGCTTAAATAAATCCTTAGAAGCAGTTTCTTGTTTTTGTCAGTAATGAAATGCTGCAGATAGAACAATATGTAATCATGCAATAATATATCGCATTTCAGCCGCGTCATGAGAAAACCGGAGTTTCGCCTATGCAAAGACAAAGTTGCAGATCAGCTGTGCAGTAACTGCACAGCTGATCTGCTACTTTGTTTTCACTACACAGATAGTACAATTCCTCCTCTACTTATATCCAAAATGTCATGATTCTAGCCTGCTTCTGTGAATGTACAGACCAGTTTGTGCCAGCACTGGTCAGAAACCCCTGAGACGGTTTTTCTCGCATTGCAGCTCATTTTATAATTTAGGCTTTTCTTTCTTCTGAAAATCCACGAAAGAATTGAAGCCCAGGTGGCTTTGTAAACAAGCCAGCAATATGAGCCATTGCAGGAGGTTATTGACAGGTCTGAGACAAACTGGCCTGTACAGTCACTAGTGACGGGACGATGATCGGTTATAATCGAAAATCGTTCATTTACATGCAACCGATCAATGATCGGATGGTGATCGGATGGAATTTTTGGGAATCGATTATAATCGGAAAAATTTTTAAGCAGAGGAATTTCTATTTAACTTAACACCAGATGTAAATTTTGTTCAAGTTTAGTCATAAACTAGAATGACTAATATTTGCATACAAACTATGGCTACGTTCGGGGTTCTCCCAATGGTAAAATCTGCAAATCTACCAATGGTACTGTTGGTACCATTTTTACCAATGGTAACCAGAAAACCCTGAACGTTTTCTGCTGCCAATGGTACCATTGGTACCATTGGTAGATCACATGGTGGAATTTTTATCATATTGATCAATACACCTCACTTATTTTTGTCTTTCTTATTTACTTCATGTATATTGTGTTATTTATAACCTTTACATTTGCTTGTATCACAAAAGTATTGCTTATGTACGAAATTCATGATATATTTTTAGGCTCGCCATATTGAATCACGTGACTTTTCCCGCGTTGGTAGAATTACCCACGCTGTATTCTGTCTGCACCATTTGCTGCCGTATGTTGGTAACATTGGTACCATTGGTACCAATGGCATTACCAATTGTACCATTGGTAAAACCTTGAACGGAATTTGTCTACCAATGGTACCATTTTAACCATTGGAAAAAACTACGAACGCACGCTATAACAATATTATAATCAGTCTGACGTTTTTGTATCTAACTGGGCCTAAACTGGCAAATTTAAGACCGTGGTAATGATGCTTTTAGACTGAGGGTGACAATTTATGTCATTCTTCATATTTTAGAAGGCATCCGATCAAGTTCATCTGTCTATGTTGAAATACATAGATATGTACACATTGAAGCACATCATAAGGCCTCTAAGGTAACTGTCAGACAACAAATAAAATTTTATGTTGTGAACGGATTATAATCGATCATCGTTCATTTACGTTGAACCGATGATCGATTCTGAAAATTCAGCCGATTCCCATCACTAACAGTCACAGAAGCAGGCTAGAAGCCTGAAATTTTGGATTGAAGTAGAAGAGGGATTGTACTATCCATGTAGCGAAAACAAAAGCGCTGATCAGCTTTACAGTTACCGCGAAGCTGGTCTGCGCTTTTGTTTTTGCATATGCAAATTGCTGGTTTTCTGATGCGGTGGCTCATATGTGTCTTCCTGAAGAAAACTTTTTGAGCATAACTCTGTTTCTAGACCCACACTTTCCTCCAAACCACTTGAGGTAGCTGGTAAATGTAAAACAGAAATGCAGAAATAAATGTAAATACATGTATACCATATTTTTAAAAATTGGAATGTTTCAAGATGTTTTCATTTTTCAGATTCAGTGTTAAATCTTGTTTGTTTGTATTGAGGCTTAACATCCCAGTCAACAATTTTTCAGTCATGTCGGGATGAAGCCAACTCTTACTCAGTACTAACCAGTACTGCAGGGAGTTAATGTGTCTTGCTCAAGGACAGAACACGATGACGCCTGTGGGGATGGAACACAGGACCTCTCAATTCGGAGTCCGATGCTCTACCACTACTCCACCCCACTCCCTATGTTTAATCTTGTAAAGTAAGTCATTTTGTCTTTGCTGCCAGTTTTTGTGAATGTTTATCTTTTTTTAAGAGATATTTAAAGAGCCACATCATGAGAAAACAGGCATTTTCAATATGTGAAAACAAAGGTGCAGATCAACTGTGAAGTAACTGTGCAGCTGATCATAGACATTTGTTGTCCTCTTCTGTGACTACAGAAAGATTTGTGTCAGACCTAGTCAGAAACCCTAGACCTGTTTTCTGATAATGTGGCTCAATTGTCATCGCTGCCATATGTAAAAACATACCTGCATTTCTTAAGTATCAGTCACATAGCACCAACGGACACAGAATGGATAGAAATTTAGTAAAATATTTTTATCCAGTGGTCGATCAGTCTCGATACAAAGCTACGCTTTTGCTAAATGTGTGAGAAACACACGAGAAATGCATAAACCGCACAAGTAATGGATAAGAAACGGACATATATCGGATAACTAACGCATATTACCAAATGAGTAACGAATGAGTAACGTACAAATCTAATATGTACCACAGGAGAAACGGACAAAATATTCTCCTAACAGTCATTGAACGTATATCACCTGTCCTGTGCAAATGGAGTATAAAAATCGAGGCAGTCAGATTTTGGGGAAAGTTCACGAAACATGCTGCAAAGGTTAGGGATAGAGCACGGAAACAAGCTTCAGCGACCTGCATTTATTTTGATTGGCATATTCATGCACATCACATGCGCGGATCCAGAAAGTTTTCTCAGGGGGGGTCCACATTCCCAGAAGGGGTCTGAGGGAAAATTTCAACATGGCAAAAATTAATAATCTGGCAATTCCAGGGTGGGTCTGGACCCCCTGTCCCACCTCTGGATCCGCCCATGCATCAAGATATGCATCCAGAAGGTTAACCTGCATTTGAACAAGGGCTGTCTGACACGCAAATGCCACTCTTACACGACAGTCCATGATATTTTACACCAAAGATATTTTATATTTAAGCATAAATTCCAAGCAGTCCTCTCACTTGAAAGTCATAAAGTATACTGAGTTCCACGGCCAACGCAACTCGTCATTATTTTTTAATTACATTTTGTGGTTTCAGTCGATTCATCCGAAATTCCGAATACGTGTATATGTAGTCAAACCATTTTCAAAGAGGACCTGTAAAAATCAGCTGTCAGACATTTTTCGTTTGCCTACAATTGCGTAGAAACTGGCGAAGGTTTTTTTTCAAAAATTAAGGAAATCAGCGATTTTAACAAATTTCTTGCTAAACTGTGCAAACCACCATAATCTGAAGCAACGAAATACATCGAAAAACGACTTTCCCATAGCTGCAGTACACTTTGTCAATAGGGCTGCCACAAAAGTTTTCTCATAATTGACCAATTGAAAAGAAGAGAGGAAAAAATAAAGCTGCGTTGGCTGTGCAACTCAGTACAGAATCATTATGAACAAATCATATCGAGATAATCATCTAACTTTTAGGAAATGTGGACATAATTGGTTTGATTTCATACATCATGATTTCATATCCGTTACTCAAACGCTTTATGCGTTTCTTATCCGTTTGTTGTCCGGTTGTCGTCCGTTTCATCTGTTGCATGTCCGGTAGTTGTTCGTTTGCGGCTTTGACGTGAACGGACAAGAGCCGGATAAGTACCGGACGTTGAACAGACAAGTACCGGACAAAAGGCACAACAACGGATAGCTAACATTCATCTAACAGACATTTTTATCCTGTGGCATCCGTTCCAAGTTTTGAGCATGTTCAAAATTTTTCACTGGATGACAACGGACAAAACAGACATCACCGGACAAGGAACTTATACACCGGATGAGGAACAGACAAGAAACGGACGCCAACGGACACGAAAAAACTAAAATTTTACTATCCGTTAGGCTTCCTGTCGTGTTAACCGTTGATGTGTGACTGATACTTTATATACATGTATCTGCCCTACACACTGTTATAAAATTTTCCCTGATATGTTTCTATTATACTGTGATGCATCATTGTCATATTTATAATAGTTAGATGCTTTTTATGTGAACCATACAAACAATTGTTTTATTCCATTTCAAAGACTGTTGACAAGGTTTACACATTGTCAGATCATCATAATCCTAGTAAATTTGTACTTACCGTTTCTAGATGGAAGGTCTGTTCTGTATCTTGTTTTGATGTGAGTTTCATTGATGTTTGTTTTGTTTTTTTTTTGTTTTTTGTTGTTTTTTTTGTCAGTTTAGTTTAAACTTTATTTATTTTACATCAATTACACAGAAAGCGTGTTGAACTTATATATGCGTTCTTGGAGGTGTGGATGTTGGCGTTATGTGGTCCAACGTGGTGGAGGAAACCGGAGAACCCGGGGAAAACCACCGAACCTGGACAGGCGACCACTACCCTGCCACATGCCTTGACCTGGATTCGAACCCGGATCGCAGTGGTGGCAAGCGTGTGTGTTATCCACTACGCTACCCAGGCCCCCACAGTTTAATGTCCATTTCAAGATTATTTCACCTCATATGAGACAGGACAATGAGGTGGGGCTAAAACGGGAGAACCCTGAGAAAAAACACCTGACGTACTCGCAAGCAGAACATGGCTTGTCTCACATGTGGCCAGAGCTGGGCTCGAACCCACACCAGACACTGCTGTGAGATGATGGAATGGTTAAGTGGCAATAAGTGCGAAAATGAAATATCAGCGCTCTTAACCGCTGGGCCACGGGGGCCTCCTTCAAAGATGTTAATCTATACAGTCAGACATAAGTTAAGCATCACCTTAGCATTATTCTGGAGACGGTTTTGAGGTAACAATTACTTCATAACAACAATTATTCTGTGACATTTTACCAGTGTCCTTTCTTGATCTGTTATAACTGTCAGAATGTCATTTGCCCCAATCGCTACGATTCTATTGGGCCATTTATACACTTACCCCTAATTTGGGGGTATGCCTTTAGAAACTGTATAATTCTTCAATAACTATTCGATTTGAATTTGTATAAGCTCGAATATAGAGTTAAAAATAAACAAGATCCAACAGGCATTTTGTTATACTCAATGTCTTATGGCAGTTACAGGAATCGCCATCCAAACTTTTTCGCTTGTTATGTAAACATTAAGTTTTCGCTATGTAACATTCCATTCCTGAACCTTTCATAACTTTTGATATCAGAGATATCAGTTCGCGTTTTCATGGTGGTTAGGATGGATTTGACATTGTAACAAAATGACATAAATATTTTACACTTTTTTGGTGATTTGGACATTTTAAATTTCTGGACTATTTTAGGGTATGTTTACACATAATTGTCAATTGCCTTAAAGTGTATCAAGATTTGTTGTCAATTATCATTGATTTATCAAATGTCATAAATGTCACAAGTCGAATAGTTTTGTCAAGTTAATTCTGGAACATATTCCAAGAGGTTTTGAAGTTGCAGTTAGATCATAAAGCACTCTACATCGTGTAAAGCGGGTCCGTAAAAAGCAAGGTACAGAACATGTAGCAAACTTGTGTTTTGAATTCATGGAGGGTAGGGTTATACATCTGGTCAGTACGACAAATGTTTACATGGCATTGGCAGTTGTTCAATACCTCTTTACTCCTAAATAATCACGCATACATGGTGAAGAAATGTCACCTATTAAAAAAGTTATGACAATATGTTCAGGTGATGCTTAACTTATGTCTGACTGTATATTATGAAGGTACAAGTCACATATATTCATTTCAGTTTAGACAGCTCAAGTGGCCACACTTTGGGAAATAGCTGCTCCATCAGTTAATGACTCGATTTTGACCTCTGGCACATCAAAGGTCAGGAAGGTCCATAAAGTAGCATGTGAAAGCTAAACCGGGACAAATGCCGCATTTTCCATTATACTTAGGTTGCACAATCTGAATTTTTTTTTTTTAAAAAGGTGGTCTTGTCAATCTTTAGATGCACAAGTGGTCGATATCGAGCTATATATTGTATGTGACAACCTGTTGCTTTAGTTATTAACTGTTTGTTTTCAACATTTCGTTAACATGTCGTTGTAATGTATACCCCCTTATACACCACTTTTATATACTAAAACTGGGTTTTCAGGGGTATACCTATTTTTCTTATTTTTGCTCCAAAACATAGATTGTGGGTACTTGTTGGAACGGCCTCCCCGAGGCCTTTCTAACATGTACCCATAATCTATGTTTTGAGCAAAATAAGAAAAATATCTTCTTTTTTTCGCTGAAAATTTTTGATTTTTGAGCTAAAAACTTTACTATATATTATATGGGCATGTTTTCGTAATGAGTTTTTATGAGTGTATCAGTTCCTGGTCACTTAATTCCTATTTTACACTAAAAAAAAAAAGCAACATTACGAAAACATGCCCATGTAATATACTTAATTTGTAAAAATTGAAAATTTTCATTGGAAAATTTTGGATATTTTTCTTATTCTTGCTCAAAACATAGAATGAGGGTACACGTTAGAACCGCCTCGCCTAGGCATATCTAACGAGTACCCACAATGTTTTGGAGCAAAAATAAGAAAAATAGCTATACCCCTGCATACCCCAATTTTGCTCTATAAAAGTGGGGTTCAGGGGGGTATACATTACACAGACATGTTTTCGTGATGATATATAGAGTTGCGATTTGAGTCGTATATAAATATATTTGCACTGTCTCATTTAACCATTAAGTCACATTTATAATAAAAGGCTGTCAATTTATTTGATTCTATTTTTTATCAACCACCTTTCTTATTGCGACAGGTTCGTGAATGTTTCGGCGAATAAATTCACATGAAATTTTTGAACTTGAAATTTCTTTTGTGAATAACTGATGACTACTGTAGTTAGCAAGTCATATAAACTTGCATGACATTGATACAAATGTTGTAATACAGTTTCGCGACTTAATTCTCTAAACAGTTGCAAGGAATTTGCATCCTAGTCCCAGATTTTAAACTTTTCAAGATGACCATCGATTATAAAATTTGGCAATGCTATACATGAAGATTTTTTCACTTCTAACAAAGGGAGCTAGCAATATCATGAAAGTGTGCCGACACTTGTTAATCAGCTTTTATCCCTATGTTCTAATCATTCAATATTTACAGCTATTAAAACTACTTTCGCTTTAAAAGGCCACACCACCTAGCTTCCAGTGGGTCCTGAAACAGCTAGGCATTGCAAAACATGGACAGCAAAGAAAACTCAAAGAACATATTTTGGGTACTTGAAACTATATAATTGAAAAATGTTTGGACATGTATGAAAGCAACAAAACATCATAAGTGTAATGATTGATATTTATAATGGCTAACTTGTGCAAATTTTTCCAATAATATATCTTCTCCACATATGTCGGAAATTAAACAATTATAACTGAACACATATAATTACATGTATTATATGAGCCGTCGCGTGGGAAAACCAACAATGTGGTTTCTGACCAGATCCGACATAAACCGACCTGTACAGTCACAGAAGACAGAAGCTTGAAATTTCGGATTTAAGTAGAAGAGGAACTGTACTATCCGAGTAGCGAAAACAAAGGCGCTGATCAGCTTCGCAGTTACTGCGAAGCTGATCTGCGCCTTTGTTTTCGCCTATACAGATTGTTGGTTTTCCCATGGGGCGGCTCATATTAAAACACATTCCACTGGAAGTGGTCCATGTTATCTCACAGGACCATCACCAGTTTATATCCACTCCATGAAGAAAGACTAGACTGGCACTATCAGTAGGGCACAACCGTTAAATCGATATATAATATTTCCTTTTTCATATAGTATCTAAAACTAGATATCATATCTAAATCTAGATATAAACACAAAATATTTGAATTTACATATAGTATCTCCTTCTAGATATATAACTCTACATCCGGTTTATCTATACTTCGTTTTACATATTATATGTAAACTGACATATATTGTCAAAATATCTCCTTTTTAATATAGTATCTAAAACTAGATATCATATCTAAATCTAGATATAAACACAAACTATTCGAATTTAAATATAATATCTACTTCGAGATATACAGCTCTACATCCGGTTAAAATATATATTTCGTTTGACATATTATGTCTAAATTGACAAAAATTTTCAAAATTTTTCGCCACATAGCAACATGTATACGTAATTTGTAGTCAGGAGTTCCTTGATAGCGGAAGTAGAGCTAGGTGACAAAGTGAAACGGATTGCGGCTTATCTAGCTGATCTACGTAATTTGTTGATTTAGATATACTATGGATTGGAATATGCCCGCAACTTGGTCTGCAACTAACATGGCCTAGTTCAACCTGGCGACGGACAAACATCTTAAATATCATCTTGTTGGTGTTTAAACGATTCCGTGTGTTCAGATTTTATCTGACAGTCAGGTCTGAAGACTAGGTCCCCTGGACTTAACAAAAGGTCACAAAGTCTGTAGCCTCGTCACAATACGTCCTTGTCATCTGTTTATCATGGAAGATTGTCGTGGGACCTCGGCTTAAAGTCTCACCCGGAGGAGTGGAGAAGGATGGGATCGAACTCATGACTCCTTTTTTACAGTGCATTTAGCTTATCCGCTGTGTGCCTTAGAGGACTGTATTACCCCGCCACGCGAACATGATCATCGAGTTGCTTATTTTTGAAAACTCCAGTGTGCTAGAACTCGCCAAGATACATGAACCATCTCATCGTATGAAGCTTTGCCATCGTTTAACAAGTCCCCACTCCGTTAATAATGCTGGTCCATGACCTACTTGTTTTTTAGCAATCATTCTTATATATTTCCTTCTCTCGTTTCAATATGTCAGAGATGTTCCGGGATATCAAAAAGTTGAGGCATCCAGACGCAGGACGCATAAATTTAAATTGGTTCACCGGTACCAGCACCATTCCAATAACGTGTTGATGCTCTCGACATGGATGATAGCCTTGCTGAACCGTCTTTTTTTTTAATTTCACATTTGTGTAAAAATAGGTACCAACATGGCACATTTTGGAAGTGTGACATTTGTGTATGTTAAATTTCGATGGCGGGGTGGAGGCGGTTAAATTAATACTAAAACTTCAAATGTCTTCAATATCGTTCCAAGGCGATACTTCTGTTGTGGTTCTAGTTGTTTTGTGTTTTGGAGTCGAATTTTGTGCTGTTTGAGCCTTATGTGCGTTTTCATATTTTTAGTTCAGTTCGGGTAACTGAGTGGCCGCCTATTGGGGAATAGCTGCTCACTCGCCTTACGACATATTTTCATGGTATAAGTACCTAAGTGTCATTTTAGTTTTTCCCACCCCTCGGTTTATGGAGTGGCAATTTCTTTCTGATTGCCCCATTTCCTGATCATTGCCTTTTCGTATTTTTTTCTGTTTCTGACGGTACGAATTTATATAACGTCTGTGAAGAACTAGTATGATTTTTTTCCAGATGTGTAGAATTGACACAAATCGGTACTAAATCTTCTAACACGAAAACACGTTCTTGAACCACAATTTTCACATTTCGCAAAGTTCTTATGTGAATTATTAGTACCAAATCCTCCCAGCCGGCGAAGAATTGGTAACAAATTGGTATGTAACGAATTTCATTCCATTTCACACGCATGTGAGATAGGCGCATGTAATCAAATTTCATGTACGTATTCTTCGCACTCACGAAAACCACCCATGTGAAGTGGTTTTGCATTTAATTCCACTGATTCTTCAATATTTATAGCATTATATGTGAACATTAAGTACCAAGCTTTCACATCTGAGTAAAATTGATACCAGTTCTTCAAAGATGTGATGAATCCAAACCAATTCTTCACACGTCAAAACACTGACTCGTCCCGCACGTGAAAATTTGGTACGTGAAAATTTGGTACAAATTTTTCACATATGAAAATAATACCAGATATTCACAGATTTTATGATTAAGTGCCGCCGATTTCACACGTGTGGAATCTGCGATTCAACAACGCTTTGAAAACGTAGATAAAAGGAGCAAAACATAAAACAAGTAGGACTACAACAGAAGTACCGCATCGGAGCGGTCAGTAATATAAATTTACTGGGTGGTACAAACAGTTTTATATATTTTCCACTATCTTTGTTGCACTAGAGCCACAAGATAAGCTTTTCTTCTCGGTCTGATACAAATGCATGATTTTGCAAGCAGCGGGCGGTCTCGGGAGATACAACGTTATAATTTATAAATCCGTGGTTTCCTGCAGATAGAACATAAGCGTATAACCCAAACGCGCCCCGGGTGTATGAAAATTCTCACTGTGTGACACGCTGAAGATTTTGGACGTATAAAAATAATTTGTTTCTTAAACTCGTTTTAGCTGTCACACTAAAGCGTCTGCCAGACGTATGAAAAAGAAAATCTCAAAACGCAAAAAAAAAAAAAAAAATAAATAAATAAATAAAATAAAATAAAGTACGTTTTGTGTTACGTCGCAGACACACTATGCAGGAAGACCCCGCCCATTGGGACTTAAAGAAATAGATGGGCTGCTTGGGCCTCCAGGCAAAGCTTGTTCCACCTGATTACTGGTTAACCGCTCAGCTTTCCCAGGAAAAGTGGTTACAAGTCAAACCGTCCACACATATAAGCATGTGTGGCGTTGTTGGATGGTTATATTTTTAGCACTTGTTGAATGTCTTGACATCCTCATTTTGGTTAAAAGTCCCATAAAGTGGAGGCAACGTCCCGACATGACCTTAGCTGTTGACTGGGACGTAAAGCATCAATTCAAACAAACAAACAAACACTAAGCAGGTGCTATAGGCGCGCAGCAAACGTTAAACGCGCGTCTCATACACGCTTGGGGCACGTTACTGAACAAATATTTGTTAAAAATATGCGCCAAACGCGTTCAAAGCGTATTCAACGCGCCTGTAACGCGCGTGGAACTTATTCGAAACGTATTTAACTGGCTAATCTGTTGTAGATGGTACTAACCGAGTGACGGTGATTTCCAGCTTAGACACACGACCGATTCACGCCGAGATTCGAGAAAAATTTTTAAGCATGCTTAAAAAGCCTATTGAGCCCTTCCCGCGTGGAGTGCGCACCGACCTACAGCGACGTCCCAGCAGGCACATGACGTCAAGTTGACGTCACATTAGGGTTACATTATGGTGGTCACGTCGTACGACGTTATAACTACGTCAGTGTGACGAAAATATGATGACCTAAAGTGACGTCAGGCGTATAACCTTCATGCAACGTCAATATGACAAAAATATAATGACCTAATGTGATGTCATAATTATACCCTACATGTAACGTATTTTCATGGTTGCATTTATGTCATGAGCAATCACCTGGCGTGTGAAATGCATATACTATATCAACGTACACCGAGGCGTACACCAAGCGTACAAAGCGCGCATGTAACGCGTTTCTAACGTGCCTCCGATGTGCTCCTGACGTATGTTGAATTTTACATTATTGTCAACACAACCGGCGCGCGTTTGGCTTATATGCTAATGTGTGTCAGCTATTTTCCTCGTTTCCTGTGTGTTAAGACCTCGTTTACTGTCCTTCCATTGGGACCTAAAAGAAATAGATGGGCTGCCTGTGCCTCCAAGCAAAGCTTCTTCGCTACTGACTGACCATCTGATTACTGGTTAACCGCTCAGGTCTGAGCCTGCCCAGAAAAGTGGTTCGTTTGGTGATTATATTCGAAGCCCTTATTGGATGTCATGACGTCCTAATTTTTGGTAAAAGTCCCACACAACTCGAGGCAGCGTCCCGACATGACCATTAGCTTTTGACTGGGACGTTAAACACCAATTCAAACAAACAAACAAACAAACAAACAAACATAAAACAAATAGGGAGCGTGGTGACGTAGTGGTAAAGCATGGGAATCCGAATCGAGAGGTAATGGGATCGATCACCGTGGCACTGGCAGCACCGTGTTGTCCTTGAGCAAGGCATATTAACTCCCTGGAGGACGCGGAGCTATGCAAATAATGTACCCATCGCCATTTAGCGTAACTGCAACCGAATTTGACTGTCCCTTGCCGAGTTGCATCATGGTACAGCTCTGGCCAGTGTTGATTCGAGCCCCGCGCCGAGCATTTGTGAGACGAGTGTGAATATGTTGTTTGATCCCGGGATTCGATCATATAGGTTTATTGTTTGAATGTGTTGCTTTACGTTCGAGTCAACATCTATGGTCTTATTGGGATGTTGCTGCCTTTCAATGGGACTTCTACCCAACATTGTGATGTCGTGATATGCTTAAAAATACGTGCTGAAGACATATAACCACACAACAACTAAAGCTTATAACTTTTCCTAGGCAGTTTCAGACCTAAGTGGTTAACCAGTTATCGTGTGGTCGATCACTCAGTTATAAGCTCTGTCTGGCAGCCCATCTATTTCTCACGGCCCCAACGGGCGGGGATGGGCAAAGTCGCATCGGTTTGCCGCCCTTATCCGTTTAGTTTAGTTAACATTGAGAGATCGCTGGTTTCATTTGCAGTCACGCTCTCATCGAACAGTCTGTTCATCGAGATAAATGCTTGTTGCCTGGCATTGTGGTAGAGTCACTCTTTGAAAGAAGAAGAAAAAGAAGAAGAAGTAGAAGAAGAAGAAGAAGAAGAAGAAAAAGAAGAAGAAAAAGAAGAAATAGAAGAATGATTTATTTGCGTACAGAGAGGTCCCCGGCGAGATCGTACGTTATCTTGTCGTGAAGAGCCATTGGGCAAAATTTTAAGCTCCCTTGACTTCTGGTTTACATACAGAAAGCGTTGGCTCCTTCCCAATATGACTGAAAAATTGCTGATATGGACGTTAAGTCATATAATCTAACCAGTCCAAACATTTTAGATATAATTAACACTTCTTGGAGCTTCCCTAGTGCTTTATGTCGTTATGTTGAGCAAGTAAAATAGTGTTGACTCATGTAAATCGGACGACGAGTATATTCAAATCCAAACTGTACATAATTTCCCTGGTGAACTTTTCGATGACGCTGGATGTTTTGTTGGAAATTTGTTTCTGCACAAAATTCAAACCTTCGCGCTATGCGAAACTCGATGAGAGACTGCGCATTACGCAAAATGATCACGTGTTCAGATGAAGGAAAAAATATATCTCGATCGAAATATATAATGATATTTAGATTGACATATTATATGTCAATTTAGATATATTATAATAGGGTATATTTCGTTCGAAATATATGGTAATTAGGCATATCTCCTTCTAGATATAATATATCGATTTAACGGTTGTGCCCTACTGACTATAGGGAGCCATATAACACAGACTAGAACATTATCATGTAATGTTAGCATCTTGGAAAGATCTATGCACATTCAGTTATATACCGACATACATGGGGGTGAACTAGAAGGGGCGCCCCATAGGGTACTCAACCGCATATGCGAACAGTAAGGCCGCATTCCCATGGACAATGTTTCTTTGTTGAAGATTCTCTGTCACAGAAACTTTGGCAATGAGTTTGTGTTCACACACAGCAGAGATTACTTAGCTCGCTCACCTTTGTCACAGATATTTGACAATGAACTTCGCCACAGAATTGAGTTTACATGAGCATATTTTACTGCGACAAACCTACTTTGACAAAGAAAAATTGTCCATGGAAACTAGGCCTAAAGTACTTTAATGCATTAAAACAATAGAAAATAAGAGCTGTCGCAGGACAGCATGCTCGACTGCTTCTGACCTTTGTCAAACATAAGGCCAAACCAGACCAGCAACCCAAAGCATTATGCTCATACATTTTTTTGCCTTGATGCAATAAGGCAAAATCACTGAACCATGAAAGTTAACTATAACTACCTAAGATTTAAAGGTCTCACTCATATTGTGAAAGAAGTGTGTTCATACACCAACTGAGTGCCAAGACACAAGGCAAAATCACTTGAAATAAGGTCACCCTGACCTATAAGTATTTCAGGGTTCTAGTGATACTTACTCATAATGTGAAAGAAATATGATCATGTTGAGATATAAAGCAAAATCACTGAACCATGAAATTAGGTCATAGTGACCTATAAGTATGTTTGGGTTAAAGGTCTGGTCATACTCATTCATAATCAGAAAGAAGTGTGAAAAAATACCAACTGAGTGTCGAGATATCAGGCAAAATCACTGAACCATGAAATTAGGTCACAGTGACCCAGGAATACTTTACGGTCAAAGGTCTTGTCATACTCATATATATCGTGGAAGAAGTATGTTCATATACCAATTGAGTGCCAAGATATAAAGGAAAATCACTGAACCGTGAAATTAGGTCATATTGACCTAGGACTACTTTAGGGTCAAAGGTCTTGTCATACGCAAACATAGTAAGAAAGAAGTTTGTTCATAAACTACTTAAATGCGGAGATATAAGGCAAAGTCACTGAACCGTGAAATTAGGTCACAGTGACCTATAAGTATATTGGGGTCAAAGGTCTGGTCATACTCACTCATAATCTGAAAAAGTATGAAAATATTCTAATTGAGTGTCAGGATATAAGGCAAAATCACTGAACCGTGAAATTAGGTCACAGTGACCTAGGACTACTTCAGGGTCAAAGGTCTTGTCATACGCAAACATACTTTGAAAGAAGTTTGTTCATAAACCATTTGAGTATCGAGATATAAGGCAAAATCACTGAACCGTGAAATTAGGTCACAGTGACCTATAAATATATTGGGGTCAAAGGTCTGGTCATACTCACTCATAATCTGAAAAAAGTATGAAAATATACTAAAGGAGTGTCAAGATATAAGGCAAAATCACTGAACCGTGAAATTAGGTCACAGTGACCTAGGACTAATTCAGGGTCAAAGGTCTTGTCATACGCAAACATACTTTGGAAGAAGTTTGTTCATAAACCATTTGAGAACCGAGATATAAGGCAAAATCACTGAACCGTGAAATTAGGTCACAGTGACCTATAAGTATATTGGGGTCAAAGGTCTGGTCATACTCACTCATAATCTGAAAAAAGTATGAAAATATACTAATTGAGTGTCAAGATATAAGGCAAAATCACTGAACCGTGAAATTAAGTCACAGTGACCTATAAGTATATTGGGGTCAAAGGCCTGGTCATACTCACTCATAATCTGAAAGAAGTAAGAAAATATACTAATTGAGTGTTAAGATATTAGGCAAAATCACTGAACCATGGAAAGTAGGTCAACCGACCCTTACCGTCATTACACACAAGTCAGTGTCACAAAGTCAAAAGATGAATGACCAACCATCTTCCTAAGTTGTTTCTATTAAGAAATAAAAAGAAAAAACAATTGGGGAGTTCTAGATTTTGACCTCTAGCCCCGCCCCCCTGACTCCGATCCAGAGGTCCGATGTCATGGAACCTAAAGTGTATGAAGTATAAATGCTTTATGATAAGTTGTTGTCAAGATATGGACTCCTTGTAAAAGTTACACAGCAGTACATCTATTTTTTACAGTGTTCTAGCTTTTAACCTCTAGCCCCACCCCCAGGCATGGACCGAGAGACCCGATGCCATTAAATGAAAGTCAACCCTACAGGGTACCTATGGTCCGAGTATGAAAGCCCTCTGATAAAAAGTTTTCAAGATATAGACTTCTAGAAAAAGCCATTATTATTAAAGGTGTTCTAGATTTTAACCTCTAGCCCCACCCCCTGGCATGGACCCAGGGATCTGATGCCATGGAATGAAAGCCGACCCTAGAGGGTGTCAATGGCCCAAGTATCAATGCTTTCTGATGTGTGGTTGTCAAGATATGGACTTCTAGAAAACTTTAACACAAGCATTGCCATTTTTAAAGGTGTTCTAGATTTTAACCTCCAGCCCCACCCCTGGCCTGGACCCAGGGGCCCGATGCCATGGAATGAAAGCTAACCCTACAGGGTATCTATGGTCCAAGTATGAATGCTTTCTGATGAGTGGTTGTCAAGATATGGACTTCTAGAAAACTTTAACGCAAGTGTGACGCGCACGGGAACGCGCACGGGAACGGGAACGGGAACGGGAACGTGGACGACCGGGGTGACTGCAATAGCTCTATGCACTTCGTGCAGTCGAGCTAAAAGTGTGGTGGGCAGGTTGAAATTTCTATCAACAACATCTATGCAGTAAGGAAAATAATTTGAAACTAATGCTCAAACTGAATATTGATTAGCTTGAGTACCATTCATTCAGATTGGTTAATAGACGATGTAAACAAAAGCTGATTGGATGAAAAACAAGGGACACAGTAAACAATATGATTGCATGAAAGACGTCATATGACCTAGTTTGACATCGAAAATAAACTTATTAATATTCATTTATAAGAAAGATAATTAATATCCTGACCTTATTGGGTGCCCCTTCTGGTTATAAACTTATTTTAATAAAAAAGTAAAACATTCAACCTGCCAAAATTTTGCTAACCATGGTTAACACAAAGAATGTTCATGATCCAGATTTCTGGTAGTCAAAACAGGTTAATTGCAAATTTTATCGACCTCTGCATGAGAACCCACAGGGGGTACTCTGAACTTATGTGTATACATAGGCTCGGCCCCTGGAGCATTAGTAGCTCTGTACCTGAAAAAATTACCTGGTCTGGTAGGCCGTGACCACCCCCCCCCCCCTTCAAAAAAAAGGGCATTTCTAGCACCCCAAAAATATGTGAGTTTTTGGTAAAAGCTTAATGCCTATTTTTGTAGAAATAAAACCCATAGAAATAGTTAAATTTCTTACGTGACCCCCCAAAATCTCCTTACCCAAAGAAATGTTCGTATTTTCTGAAAACCTGAAATTCAAATTTTTTACACCAAAAAGATCAGCCTCACCTATATATCCAGCAAATTTCAGAGTACTCCCCTGAGCATGAGAACAGTGTACAATAATTTTAACATACTCTTCAACCATGCCTCTCACATGACAAACAAATGTACCATTTCGGAGCCTATAGATCTCAATATATAATTAGAAACGCAATTGAAGGATATTGAACTTGTTATATCAAAATGGAGACAATGTTTTATTTTTAAAAAAATATTAATGAATATGGTAGAGCAATGCATTTGCAGTTGGTTAAAGTGCAAATATGATATTATGCATCACTGGGCACATTACAGTAACCCACCATTTGTAGCTACCCCATATACCCAAAAGTCACATGTCAGTTGATTTCTTACACACAAACCCTTTCCAGTATATTGTTCACATTTTTACTGGAACAATAGATAGCACATGAATCAAAATAATAACTGTTGAACTAAGTTCAAAGTAAATTGAATTTAATATAAAAGGAATGGAATGCTGGAAAATATATTATACCCTTCGATGGTTTTTCTAAGTATATTATTTCAAATAGGATTCAAGCTATAATTTATTACATGTATTAAATATTAAAATAAGCATTTAAGACAAAGGACTGTCTATAAATGGTAAGAAAGATGAGCCAACACCTGCATGCTTATCAGTGACTTTGTTTTCTCTTCACAGATAGTACAAATTAACCTCTCTTCTTCTTTAATCTGAAATTTCAAGCGAGCCTGCTTATGTGACTTTACAGGCCTGTTTGTGTCAAACCTGGTCGGAAACCCCGACGACTAGTTTTCTAGGGTCCAGGCTCAAATTAGGGTCATGTGCCTCTTCATGATTAGGCTTGTTTCCAACCATCCGGGTTGTTTCAAACCATCCGGGTTGTCAACCATCAGCTTTGTATGCAACCATCAGGGTTGTTTCCAATCATAATACATGAATCAGCACCAATGGTGCTGCCCAGGATAACATGTTCATGCAATGTATACTGCTTACAGTATATTTTTTTGTTTGTTTTTTAATGTTTAAGGCACATACGAAGCTTATGTCCATGTAATGTGTACCGCCTAGAGTATTTTATGAGCCGTCTCGTGGGAAAACCAACAATGTTGTTTCTGAACAGGCCTGACACAAATCGAGCTGTACAAGCACAGAAGCAGGCTAGAAGCTTGAAATTTCAGATTTAGGAAGAAGAGGAAGTGAACAATCCATGTAGCCAAAACGGCGCTGATCAGCTTCGGGGTTACCGCGAAGCTCATCTGCGCCTTTGTTTTCGCCTATGCAGAATGTTGGTTCTCATGAGGCGGCTCATATATATATATATATATATATATATATATATATATATATATATATATATATATATATATATATATATATATATATATATATATATATATATATAAAGTAGAGAAATAAAGATGTACTAAATTGGCGAAGGTAGGTTTCGAACCCGCAGACTTCGGCTTCGGCGCCTAGCTATACAGGGCCATCCCCTCTACCGACTGCGCTACTACGCTCCTTAGAAAAGGAGTTATCATAGCTCAGGTTTAGAGGAGATTTCCCTGCATAACCCGTCTGATAGGCTACTAGTTTTCGTTGTGCAAGCACACTCGTCTATATACATGGAATAACTGGATCCTATGGGATGCCAAAGCTTGGAAATAATATTTTCATATCAAAGATATACAAACTTCAACAGCTATTCCTACCAAGATCATTTCTGATACAAGTACATCGGAAAAATTATAAAGTAGAGAAATAAAGATGTACTAAATTGGCGAAGGTAGGTTTCGAACCCGCAGACTTCGGCTTCGGCGCCTAGCTATACAGGGCCATCCCCTCTACCGACTGCGCTACTACGCTCCTTAGAAAAGGAGTTATCATAGCTCAGGTTTAGAGGAGATTTCCCTGCATAACCCGTCTGATAGGCTACTAGTTTTCGTTGTGCAAGCACACTCGTCTATATACATGGATATATACACGTCAATAAGCACACGTCTATATACATATATATATATATATATTGGGAGAAATAGGACAAACATCAAACAAAAATCTTCCCGGTGGCACTGGATCCTAAGAAAGGATTCGAAAATGATTGAAATAAGTATATAGGGGGATTAAACCATTAACAGTGCAAGGATAAATCAAACTAAGCGCGCTTTCGGCTTTCGCCTTCTTCAGAGTCAATATGTATTTACAGGTAAAAACTGGAAAAAAATGAAAATAGGTAAATAAACAAAATAAATAAAAAACAATGCAAAAATACACAAATACACAAAAATCACATGAAATGTGACAAAGTTGACACCACTGTATGTTCGGCAGTGGGTAAACTACTTAAAATTAATTCATGAACGCCCTTTGAAAGGGCCCAGTATCTGCTAAAAATGGCGACAAAAATTGCGCGTCACTTTACTACATAAGGTCAGTTTGTAGCGGTGTGTTTAATTTGCTCGGTAATTGTGTATTAGCTATGTACATGTAAGTTAAACATTGGGGAACCAGGGCTGGAGGCAACCAGATAAAAATCATGGTAATAAGCACAAAATAGAGTCAAACAGAGTACTTTCCATGAATGCAAATCATCCCAGAACTGCTCACGGACGGTGCTTGGAAGGAGAGACGGCGAAAATGGCCATCCTCGATTTTTGAAATATAGAAAGGCAATTTTTATCTAAATTTCTATATTTCAAAAATCGAGGATGGCCATTTTCGCCGTCTCTCCTTCCAAGCACCGTCCGTGAGCAGTTCTGGGATGATTTGCATTCATGGAAAGTACTCTGTTTGACTCTATTTTGTGCTTATTACCTTGATTTTTATCTGGTTGCCTCCAGCCCTGGTTCCCCAATGTTTAACTTACATAGCTAATACACAATTACCGAGCAAATTAAACACACCGCTACAAACTGACCTTATGTAGTAAAGTGACGCGCAATTTTTGTCGCCATTTTTAGCAGATACTGGGCCCTTTCAAAGGGCGTTCATGAATTAATTTTAAGTCGTTTACCCACTGCCGAACATACAGTGGTGTCAACTTTGTCACATTTCATGTGATTTTTGTGTATTTGTGTATTTTTGCATTGTTTTTTATTTATTTTGTTTTAATTTACCTATTTTCATTTTTTTCCAGTTTTTACCTGTAAATACATATTGACTCTGAAGAAGGCGAAAGCCGAAAGCGCGCTTAGTTTGATTTATCCTTGCACTGTTAATGGTTTAATCCCCCTATATATATATATATATATATATATATATATATATATATATATATATATATATATATATATATATATATATATATATATATATATAATGTTTAAGGCACATATGAAGTTTATGAACACAGCTAAACTTATTCTAGCACCATGGGTACATTTTAGAGTGCATTACTTACTTACTTACAAAATGCATTTACATTATACTACATGTAGGAAGTATTTATTCTTCGCTGAAAAGGGTCCTGGCTGTTGTTCAATTACATTATCAAATCTTTGGTTACAATTAATATCTCTCCATAAGAACTGAGCCTGTATTTTTGTATGTAGTATGCAGCAATGTCTAGGGGTGCATTACACTAATCCTGCCCCTAACCTAGGTTTCAAATTGGCTCCTGTAGTAAAAAGACATATAGATCAGGTGAGCATTCACAAGACCATTGGTTCTCTGATTCCTGTTGTTCTATAATTTTAATTTTCTTATAATAAATTTAAAACGTCTGAGATGTTTACTGACATTACGTTGTTTGTCTGAACTGAGGTGAATTTCAGCAAAACCTGGAGAGTGATATATAATGTTTCGCACACTTTTGAGATGATAAGCAGCCTTCTTTGCATCTTTAAGCTTGTACGGAGACAAATTCCCTGTAGGAACATGCTTCAACCATTTATATAAAGCTCCAATGTCTTTTTTTGCAAGGTTTTCTTCAGGTATACGTAATTCCTCTGAGATCTTCTTTGTTAGTTCCTTCATTCTTTTATCAAGATCTCTTTCTATTTTTAACTTCTCTAATTCTCCTGAATAAAAGAAGAACAAATTTATCATCAGAAGGTTGTTGTAGGAAAAAGACAAAAAATATGACATTTAGGAGGATTCTTCACTGAACTGTTGTTAAATCACAGAAGTATAAGGATGAGGATTATGGCCAGGTAACATTACAAAAACATGCCCATGCAACACACAGAGATTTTTTTTTCAGCAGTAAAAGTTGAAAATAGCATAGGAAAAATTTTGGTATTTTCAACATTTAGGGAAAAAAATATAACTAGAATTTGATTTCTATGTGAAAAATGATGTCTCCCCCCTTTCTATGTGCATGTCCAAAATATGCAAGCAAGAGTTATAGTTCTTGTGCATCACATATCCTGTCATTCTGTTTTATAAGTGTACCAAGTTTCAATGAAATATCTCTTACGGTTTTCGAGCGGGCACGAAATTGTATGGAAAATAATCAAAGGGAAATAACTCCAAAGATATGAAAGCAAGAGTAATGATTCTTGTGTATGACACATCGTCTCATCATGCTTTATAAGTGTACCATGTTTCATTGAAAAATCTCTAATGGTTTTTGAGATATAAATAGAGCAGACACAAAATTGTATGAAAAATAATCAAAGGGAAATAACTCCAAAGATATGCAAGCAAGAGTTATGGTTCTTTAGCATGACACATCATCTCATCGTGCTTTATAAGTGTACCAAGTTTCATTGAAATATTTCTTATGGTTTTCAAGTTATAGAGCGGACATGAAATTGTATGGAAAAATAATCAAAGGGAAATAATCCAAAGATATGAAAGCAAGAACTATGACTCTTGTGCATGACACATCGTTTCATCATGCTTTATAAGTGTACCAAGTTTCACTGAAATTTCTCTTACGGTTTTCAAGTCATAGAGTGGACACGAAATTGTATGGAAAATAATCAAAGGGAAATTACTCCAAAGATATGCAAGCAAGAGTTTTGGTTCTTTAGCATGACACATCATCTCATTGTGCTTTATAAATGTACCAAGTTTCATAGAAATATCTCTTACGGTTTTCGAGTTATAGAGCGGACACGAAATTGTATGGAAAATAATCAAAGGGAAATAACTAATAAAATACTCAAGCCAGAGTTATGGTTCTTGTGCATGACACATCGTCTGATCATGCTTAATAAGTGTACCAAGTTTTATTGAAAAATCTTAAACGGTTTTCAAGTTAAAGAGCGGACACGAAATTGCATCGAAAATAATCAAAGGGAAATAACTCCAAAAATACTCAAGCTAGAGTTTAGTCTGTATGTATAGCGACTGTGCATGCCCATGTGGATAGAGACCTGTAATTGTAACATTGCGCATGATTGGCCCAAAGTGTGGGCAGATCTACCGGTAAATTTAAGATGTAATATTACCTACGACTGGTCATAAATGTGTATCTTTCAACCATCTTTTGTCACATGATAGTCAGGGTTCCCACGTTTTCGCGATAACAGAATTCCCTGACATTTCCCTGACAATTCCCTGACAAATTTCTGATTTTCCCTGACATTTCATCGACATTGGAGCTATCGCAGAAATGACTATAAATGGTAATGCTTCAGAGATAAGGGGTGCAAATGCCTTTGAGATTCTCTAATTTGTTTTCCAAAAAAATCCAAAACAGGTAATCAGTTCTTTTAGCAATTTAAGCCAAAAAACAAAAAAACTGCCTTAGCCTTGCAAGCCCTATAACCATCCCAATGAAAATTTCCCTGACACTGCTTCAAAATTCCCTGACATTTCCCTGACTTTTTCCTTATTTTTCAAATTTTCCTGACCCTTCTCAAAATTCCCTGACATTTCCCTGACTTTTACAAAATTTCATTTTTCCCTGACTTTTCCCTGACGCGTGGGAACCCTGAATAATTAGTATAACATTTCTTGAATATTTTGCTATATTGTGTAATTTAATCAGCCACTGTTTTGCCAAATGGCCAAATTGAGGATGTAGTGATTTTTGGATAATCATTTTTTCATTGTTGAGCAATTTGGGGTGTCCCTAAACAGCGAAAAATGGATGCTGGCTAACACCTTAATTTTTTTTTTTTTTTTGCTGCACTTGTACACGGCCTGGGATGATCTCTCGTCTGCTGAATGTGTTGGGGTCCACTTTGAGTTGTGAAGCATATGAATGAGTCTTGTTTTGGGGCAAATTACAATGGGAGTCTATAGGAACGATAATTATAGGTCTCTGCCCTAAAGAGACTATCATCTTCAGGCATGCTCCCTGTTAAGACACTGGAATGAAACTGCATTTGCAAGAACCTATACCCTCTTTGTATCTCTCCATGATTTCACATCTGAAGTCCAAGGCGGAACAGACAGAAACTGGCCATCCTCAAATTTTTAAAATAGAAAAATTCAAATAAAAATGCACATACAGACTGAAAAACAGGCAACATAAAGATAAATCACAACAGAACAGCCTTGGAATGGTCAATTAAGAAATTACTCGAGTGCTTATACCAAATTTACTGGACCAAACCTCACCCTTTGCCTCAGTAGGGGTTCCCAACACATCTGGGAAGTCAACAAGGCGCAGTTATGACTCCTATAATGTATAATGTAAACATTAATGATTTTCATATTTTTCATGTTTTCTGATGGACGGAAAAAGGTTAAAGTCACCATGACAGTGCATCAGAATGTTAAAATGAAAAGAATACATGAAACAAACAAACTGAAGGTCAAGGTCACAACGTTTACCCGTTGTTTTGTCAAAAATAGGTAATTTTGGTGCAAAAATCCAATTTCAAGTGTAAAATTGTGATCATCTTGAAAGTCAAAGTCAAGGTCATTGAATTGCTCTTAAAGGTCAAAGTCAAGGTCATTGAATTGCCTTATTTAACCTTTCCCATAGTAGTCCTTAACAATTAGATACCAGAATTGGTGTTGCGCCAGTGTTTTGAATCAGTTCAGTGGCTCATCTTTACCATGTAGAGAGGCAAATTTGTCTTTTTTTGGACTTATTGAATTATTGAAGTAGGGGGTTGGTTGACTTTTTGAATAGCTCCAAGACTATAATACTACATTTAACCAAGCATCAAACAGCATTGTTGTTACTGTAAGAGCTCTCTTCATAGTGTAATTGCAATATCTCATCAAAATAAATGAAATAAAGGGTGTCTTTAGGACAGAGACCTGTAATTGTAACATTGCGTGCAATTGGCCCAAAGTGTGGCAGATCTACTGCAGTATTTTAAGATGTAACACTACCTAAATGCTTATCTATCAACCATCTTTTCTTTTGTCACATGACAGTATAACATTTCTTGAATATTTTGCTATATTGTGTGATTTTAATCAGCCGCTGTTTTGCCATACAATGGCCAAATTGCGGATGTAGTGATTTCTGAATAATCATTTTTTTTCATTGTTGAGCAATTTTGGGGTGTCCCTAAACAGCGAAAAATTCTGTCCTTGGATGCTGGCTAACACCCTAATTTTTTGTACACGGCCTGGGACGATCTCTCGTCTGCTGAATGTGTTGGGGTCCACTATGAGTTGTGAAGCATATGAATGCAGAGATTATTTTGGCAATTTTGGGAAGGGGCCCAAGGCCTTTCTGTTTGGGAAATTAAGCAAAGTAAACCCTGAATTTGGGAAATTTTCAAAATATTCACAATTGATAAAATTTTCAAATGTGACCTACCTTATTAAGGCATTTCATTTAGAATCATTAAATAAACACTGTTTCAAACAGCAAAGTTTGAATTTCACAATGTATGGAACTGTGGAAAAAAAAACATCTTTGATTGGGATTTTTTCTTCAAATTGGGTAAAAAAGTCACCCAAATTGCATTGGGAATGGGGCCGTATTTCCCACCCCCCCCCCCCCCCCCCACTGAGGCACCCGAAAAAAATCCCTGGAGATGTTTTGGGGCAAATTACAATTGGAGTCTATTGGAACGATAATTATATGTCTCTATCCATGTTTATGGTGGCTAGCAACACAATATTCGTTGCAACTCGGGTGTGGGACGTTTCGAACCTAAGCCAAATCGATGCTGTATACAGCAACCAAACTTGTCAAATATAAAATGCACAAAGTAAAATTTTCTACCTTCAGATTACAATCGATTGCTGCATTTTACTATCAATTATTGCAATATATAGGAAGCCCAAACCAACTGACTTTAAATCGATCAACGGCCAATATGTACTGATCAGTGTCTTTGTTTTAGCGACATAGCTACAATGCCACATATACAGGCTTTTGCATGACACTCACTGAAGGTAGACACTTTTGAACAAATCCGGTATTCTTCTCTCTAACCAATCAGTATAACGGTTGAAATATCTGTTTATTATGTCTCCCCCCGACAGGGTCGGGAGACATATTGTTTTTCCCCGTGCGTCTGTCTGTCTGTCTGTCTGTCTGTCCGTCACAAATCGTGTCCGCTCTATAACTTGAAAACCGTTAAAGATTTTTCAATGAAAATTTTCCATACAATTTTGTGTCCGCTTTATAACTCGAAAATCGTAAGAGTTATT
The DNA here is from genome assembly GCA_964017185.1 of Rugalucina vietnamica. Lineage (NCBI taxonomy): Eukaryota > Metazoa > Mollusca > Bivalvia > Lucinida > Lucinidae > Rugalucina > Rugalucina vietnamica. The sequence goes on from OZ024879.1 coordinate 44,960,344, forward strand.
TCAATGAAACTTGGTACACTTATAAAGCACGATGAGATTACGTGTCGTGCTAAAGAACCATAACTCTTGCTTGCATTTCTTTGGAGTAATTTCCCTTTGATTATTTTCCATACAATTTCGTGTTTACCCTATAACTTGAAAACCGTAAGAGAAATTTCAGTGAAACTTGGTACACTTATAAAGCATGATGAGACGATGTGTCATGCACAAGAATTATAACTCTTGCTTTCATATCTTTGGAGTTATTTCCCTTTGATTATTTTTCCATACAATTTCATGTCCACTCTATAATTTGAAAACCATAAGAAATATTTCAATGAAACTTGGTACACTTATAAAGCACGATGAGATGATGTGTTGTGCTAAAGAACCATAACTCTTGCTTGCATATCTTTGGAGTTATTTCCCTTTGATTATTTTTCATTCAATTTCTTGTCTGCTCTATAACTCAAAAACCATTAGAGATTTTTCAATGAAACATGGTACACGCACAAGAATCATTACTCTTGCTTTCATATCTTTGGAGTTATTTCCCTTTGATTATTTTCCAAACACTTTTGTGCCCCCTCTATAACTTGAAAACCGTAAGAGATATTTCAATGAAACTTGGTACACTTATAAAACAGAATGACAGGATATGTGATGCACAAGAACTATAACTCTTGCTTGCATATTTTGGACATGAACGTAGAAAGGGGGGAGACATCAGTTTTCACATAGAAAACAAATTCTAGTTATATTTGATTCTTCATGTCCCAGTCAACATTTTTCAGACTTGTTAGGATGCTGCCAATGCTTTCTTAGAATAAAAACTAATATTCCCCGGAGAGTAAACATGCCATAGGCAAGGCCATATATATCATGTCCATGAAAAGTATACACCCTTAAAACCCACTTTTTCATATACCAAAGCTGGGGTGTGAAGGGTATGGCAAGCCATTTTATGCTTATTAGATATCTTGAATAGTAAATAAGATACCTTAATTAGGATATAAGATATCTTCTTCATCAAAAAAGATATCTTATGTCCTAAATTAGATATCTTATAGTAAAGAACATATCTAATATGCTAAATAAGATATCTTATTTGATCCCACAATTAAGATATCTTATATAGCATATAAGATATCTTATTTGATAATTTAGATATCCAATATACTAAATAAGATATCTTATATACTAAATACGATATCTACTATACCTAAATAAGAGCTGTCGCAGGACAGCATAGCTCGCCTGACTTGTGCTTTGCCACTAAACTTATCAAAATCTATGACCCATGACCTTGACCTCAAGGTCGCTCAGGTGGGTTGTGATGGTACAGCATAAAATTTCAGACCAATATCCACAAACATGCATTTAGTTTCAACTTGATCCATCAACATAGAGATATATAGACTTCAAAAATCTTTAACCCAAAACTTTAACCATACATTTCTAAGGCCATGACCTTGACCTCAAGTTCACCCAGGGTGGGTCATAATGGTACAGCATAAAACTTCAGACCAATATCTACCAACATGCAAAGTATCAACTTGATCCATCTACATGTTCAAGAGATATAGACTTCTAAAAACTTTAACCGAAAACTCTAAGACTGTGACCTTGACCTCAAGTTCACCAAGGGTGGGTCATGATAGTACTGCAAACAACTTCAGACCAATATCTACCAATATGCAAAGTATCAACTTGATCCATCAACGTGTTCAAGAGATATAGACTTCTACAGGGTTCCCACAGAAAGTATAAAATAAAATTCCATGACTTTTCCATGATAATTCCATGATCGCAGTTAAATTTCCAGAACTATTTTTTTTCTGTTTATTTATTTATTTTTAGTCACATAACACTTCTTAAAAGGCAAGAAAAGATAATTATATTGCAAAAGTAGCTTACTTCAAGGTATTATCTTGTGTTCTGATGAAGACAAATTAGTTTGAATGCCCTTTTGAAAAACAGAACTTTATTTATCAATACTTATCGAGCGAGCGAAGCGAGCGAGGAAAAAAAATGAATCCCAAAGACATCCAAACTGGCACTTCATAACAAAATTCCATGACTTTTCCATGATATTTCATCATTTTTCAAATTCCATGATTTTTCCATGCATGGATTTTTTTTTTAGCCATTTTCCATGTTTTCCAGGTTTTCCAGTGCCTGTGGGAACCCTGCTTCTAAAAACTTTAATGAAAAAGTCACTAGAGCACGAAATATAGGTCAAGGTCACTAGATCAATGTGGGTGCAAAGTCGGGACATCAAGGAGAAACCATATGCAAGGTTTGATGGTTGTAGGCTTTATAGTTGATGAGATATTAAGGGTTGGCTTCAAAAATGACAAAGTCACAAGAGCACGAAAAATAGGTCAAGGTAACTTGGTGAATGTGGGTGCCAAGTTGGTACATTGTGGAGAAGTCATATGCAAGGTTTGATGGTTGTAGGCTTTATAGTTGATGAGATATTAAGGGTTGGCTTCAAAAACAATAAAGTCACTAGAGCACGAAATATAGGTCAAGGTAACTTGGTGAATGTGGGTGCCAAGTTGGGACATTGTGGAGAAGTCATATGCAAGGTTTGATGGTTGTAGGCTTTGTAGTTGATGAGATATTAAGAGTTGGCTTCAAAAATGACAAAGTCACTAGAGCACAAAATATAGGTCAAGGTCACTAGATCAATGTGGGTGCAAAGTTGTGAGATGGAGGAGAAGCCATATGCAAGGTTTGATGGTTGTAGGCTTTATAGTTGATGAGATATTAAGGGTTGCCTAAAAAATGACAAAGTCACTGGAGCATGAAATATAGGTCAAGGTCAGTAGGTCAATGTGGGTGCCGAGTCGGGACATCGAGGAGAAGCCATATGCAAGGTTTGATGGTTGTAGGCTTTATAGTTGATGAGATATTAAGGGTTGGCTTCAAAAATGACAAAGTCACAAGAGCACGAAAAATAGGTCAAGGTAACTTGGTGAATGTGGGTGCCAAGTTGGGACATTGTGGAGAAGTCATATGCAAGGTTTGATGGTTGTAGGCTTTATAGTTGATGAGATATTAAGAGTTGTCTTCAAAAATGACAAAGTCACTAGAGCACAAAATATAGGTCAAGGTCACTAGATCAATGTGGGTGCAAAGTCGGGACATGGAGGAGAAGCCATATGCAAGGTTTGATGGGTGTAGGCATTACAGTTGATGAGATATTAAGGGTTGCCTTAAAAAAGGACAAAGTCACCGGAGCATGAAATATAGGTCAAGGTCAGTTGGTCAATGTGGGTGCCGAGTTGGGACATCAAGGAGAAGCCATATGCAAGGTTTGATGGTTGTAGGATTTATAGTTGATGAGATATTAAGGGTTGGCTTCAAAAATGACAAAGTCACTGGAGCATGAAATATAGGTCAAGGTCAGTAGGTCAATGTGGGTGCCGAGTCGGGACATCGAGGAGAAGCCTTATGTAAGGTTTGACAGTTCTAGGCTTTACAGTTGATGAGAAACTAACACAGCATCTGAGCATTGTACAAAGGTGTTCTAGATATTGACCTCTAGCCCCGCCCCCAGGCACAACCTCACGGGCCCCTTCACATTAAATCACAGAGGACCCTCATATGCAGCAATGTTCCAAATTTGAATGATTTCTGGTCAGTGACTATCAAGATATAACAATTTTAAAAACTGCCCGAAAGTGTGACGCGAACGTACACGTAAACGTAAACGGGGACGACCGAGGTGACTACAATAGATCTATGCACTTCGTGCAGGCAAGCTAATAAGATATCTTCTTTACAAGATTAATTAAGATATCTACTTGGGTAAATAAGATATCTTCATTGCTAAACTAGATGCCTTAATTAGCAAATAAGATATCTTATATAGCAAATAAGATATCTAAATTTGTACTTAAGATATCTTATTTATAGTGGTAAACAAGATATCTTATTTAGGAATAATAGCTATCTTATTTAATATATATCATATCTTATTTAGTATATTAGATATCTAAATTATCAAATAAGATATCTTGATTAAGGCTATAAATAAAATATCTGTATTGGGATAGTAGATATCTTACATAAGTATCAGAAACCAATTGTGATTGGGTAAAATGAATAAGATATCTTATATACTAAATAAGATATCTGATTTGTTAAACCTAAATAAGATATCTAATATAGAATATTAGACATCTATTTTTGTATATAAGATATCTTATTTGTCAAATGATATATCTACTTTAGCATAGTAGATATCTTATTTGTGAATGTAATTAAGATATCTTATATGTTGAAGAAGATATCTTATTTGACAAATAAGATATCTTATATGATAAAAAAGATATATAATATACTATTTTAGATATCCTATATGTTAATTAGGCTATCTTTTTTAGAAAAAAAAAAACATTATAGATATCTAATTTATCATATTAAATATCTAATTTGTTAAACAAGATATCTTAATTAACAAATAAGATATCTTAAATGTATATCAGATATCTATATTAATAATTAAGCTATCTTATATATTTTTACAAATAAGATATCTAATATATCAATCAAGATGTTTTATTTGTTAATTTAGATAGCTTGTTTAGTTAAAAAGAAAAATTGACAATTTAGACATCTAATATGACAAAACAGATATTTGCTATATAAGATTTCTTCTTTATAATAGATATCTAATAAAATAAAGTAGATATCTTATTTATTAAAGAAGATATCTTATATACAATATATGATATTTGTTTGTTTGAATAAATAGAAGGTGGTACAATTTTTCTTATTTCTGCTCCAAAGCATAGATTGTGGTTACTCATTAGAACCACCTAACATGTTCTCTTAATCTATGTTTTCTGAGAAAAAAAAATCTAATTTTTTCTACTGAAAATTTTCAATTTTTACATCTTACAAAAAATCTGTGTATTACATAGGCAAGGCCATATCCAGTGGAGATAGGCCTGCTCATTAAAATTTAGAGGACACTCTACTACAACAGACCCAGTTTTGCATATTGGATAAAACTGGTGGAAAAACAAATTATACATTGTATTCATTGAAATTTTACCTTCAGTTACCCTCACAGTCCTGCGCTTTGTATATGATATATCCAAAGGTCTCTTTCCGCCAAGGCTCTTTTTTTCTGTAAAAAGAATTATTACTACATGACACATCTTCAGTGGCTATGGACTTTCAGCTCAATTGTTTCAATCGGACCAAAAAACACAAAACTCATCCAATTCTTTCAATTTGAGCTGCCTCGTGGGAAAACCAACAATGTGGTTTACGGATAGGTCCGACACAAATCGGCCTGTACAAGCACAGAAAAAGGCTAGAAGCTTGGAATTTTGGATTCAAGTAGAAGAGTTGTACTATCCTGGTAGCGAAAAAACATAGGCGCTGATCAGGTTACCGCAAAGCTAATCTGCTTTTTTGTTTTTGCCTATGCATATTGTTGGTTTTCCCATGAGGCGGCTCATTTATTAACACAATTCGGCCACAGGACTTATCATTATCAAAACTATGATTGTTTTCTGTGAATGATTTCAGTTTATATGTGCTTCCATTACAATACAAAAAAATTCTTTTTAACTCTATCACACTTGTTATCAAATTATCAAACTCCACCACCCATATAATTACATTTTCTGAACCTGGCTCCCCATATGCAACAAAACACAAATTCTATCAACATCTGGTATTAGAAATTTGTTGGAATGATTGACATTTGCTAGACTGATTGACATTTGTTGCAATGACAACTGGCCCTAGAGCTTTATTATTACATAGATGCAGCTTAAGTCTGATCAGAAGCTTGGGATGGGGTAGTTTTTCTATTTGTGTCGGAGCCAAATTATTTCTTTCTATTTGGAAATTGAACAGACCTCACTTATATAGCCAATGCTTTCGAAACAGATTATATAAGGAATCAAATGCAGTCTGTATATACACACCAACTTTGGATGTAAATTTCTACCCTTATTACCCTAATATAACAACTTTTTGTGAGTAAAATGTGCAAACCTGTCTACAATTTTTGTCAGACTTTTAATGCAATGGTGAAAAGCTGGGTCAAAGAGCAGTCACACATCAGCATTTAACCAAAAAGCCCATCGGGCTATGAAAAATCTCAACATCCTAAAGATTTTCAAATTTTGACGTATAAAAATTAATTTGTTTCCTTCACTCATTTTAGCAGTCACACATTAGCAGGTGACTGAGGTGTAAGACAAATACAGTAATTATACTGAATGAACCATGTCATGAGAAAACCAGATTTTTGCCTAGGTGAAAACAAAGGCGCCGATTAGCTCCTTTGTTTCCGCAACACAGATAGTAAGATTCCTCTACTTTCTAAATCCAAAATTTCCATGCTCTAGTCATCTTATGTGCTTGTTTGTTTCAGACCTGGTCAGAACCCCTGAAGACCAGTTTTCTCCTGTCATGGCTCAAATAAAAGACACCAACCTTTTAGTGATACAACATCTGATGTGGGTTGCTGCATCTTGCCATTAGATTCATTTTTATCTTGCGAAAAGCCACTCGCCTGGTCTACACTTCCGGCAGCTTGCCCTTTTGCAGGAATAGTATTCTTTGAAGTGAAACCTGTAGTATTCAAAGAGAAAGTGATGAAGATCAGAGGACCAGAAGTCATGGTAGTCATTTAATTGCTCATCATACATGTGATATCTCCCTATTTCGGAGGGATCTCCCTATTTTTGAGCAAATCTCCCTATTTGGAATTTCAAAATTTCCCTATATAACTTATACATCTCCCTATTTCAAATTTCAGATCTCCCTATTAGTATATTGCGACTGATGAAGGGAAGATGACTTCCCGAAATCGCGATTTTGCTTGATCTGGATATTGTCTTCCAGAGTAAAGACATGCAACTACAGAAATCGCATAAACTGAAATACAAGTACTCCCTATAAACAGAAGGGAGCGAACGATAAAACAATGCTACATGCATAGCCAAATGACCTGATTACGATAACGCAAATTGCATTTAAAACATAAAAATGTGTCAGACTTTTACAAAAGGCCAATATATATATTGTTTCGTCTGGATATTAGCTTCCAGAGTAAAGATATGCGACAACATAATCGCATAAACTTCCATAGATACACTCCCTAGAATGGAAGAAAAGTGATACATGTATAAAGAAATGACCTGACTACACGAATGTAAAATGCATTTCAAACACAATAAGAGCTGTCGCAGGACAGCGTGCTCGACTGCTTCTGACCTTTGTCAAGCATAAGGCCAAACCCGACCAGTAACCAAAGCATTATGCTCACATCTTTTTTGCCTTGATGCAATAAGGCAAAATCACAACCATGAAAGTTAACTACCTAAGATTTAAAGGTCTCACTCATATTGTGAAAGAAGTGTGTTCATATACCAACTGAGTGCCAAGACACAAGGCAAAATCACTGAACCAGGAAAAAAGGTCACACTGACCTATAAGTATTGCAGGGTCAAAGGTCTAGTGATACTTAGTCATAATGTGAAAGAAAAATGATCATATACCCATTCAGTGTTGAGATATAAAGCAAAATCACTGAACCATGAAATTAAGTCATATTGACCTACAAGTATGTTTGGGTTAAAGGTGTGGTCATACTCATTCATAATCAGAAAGAAGTATGAAAAAATACCAACTGAGTGTTGAGATATAAGGCAAAATCACTGAACCATGAAATTAGGTCACAGTGACCCAGGACTACTTTATGGTCAAAGGTCTTGTCATACTCATACATATCGTGAAAGAAGTATGTTCATATACCAATTGAGTGCCGAGATATAAAGGAAAATCACTGAACCGTGAAATTAGGTCATTTTGACCTAGGACTACTTTAGGGTCAAAGGTCTTGTCATACGCAAACATAGTGTGAAAGAAGTTTGTTCATAAACCACTTGAGTGCCGAGATATAAGGCAAAGTCACTGAACCGTGAAATTAGGTCACAGTGACCTATAAGTATATTGGGGTCAAAGGTCTGGTCATACTCACTCATAATCTGAAAAAAGTATGAAAATATACTAACTGAGTGTCAAGATACAAGGCAAAATCACTGAACCGTGAAATTAGGTCACAGTGACCTAGGACTACTTCATGGTCAAAGGTCTTGTCATACGCATTCATACTTTGAAAGAAGTTTGTTCATAAACCATTTGAGTACCGAGATATAAGGCAAAAATCACTGAAGCGTGAAATTAGGTCACAGTGACCTGTAAGTATATTGGGGTCAAAGGTCTGGTCATACTCACTCATAATCTGAAAAAAGTATGAAAATATACTAATCGAGTGTCAAGATATAAGGCAAAATCACTGTACCGAGATATAAGGCAAAATCACTGAACCGTGAAATTAGGTCACAGTGACCTATAAGTATATTGGGGTCAAAGGTCTGGTCATACTCACTCATAATCTGAAAAAAGTATGAAAATATACTAATTGAGTGTCAAGATATAAGGCAAAATCACTGAACCGTGAAATTAGGTCACAGTGGCCTATAAGTATATTGGGGTCAAAGGCCTGGTCGTACTAACTCATAATCTGAAAGAAGTAAGAAAATATACTAATTGAGTGTCAAGATATAAGGCAAAATCACTGAACCATGGAAAGTAGGTCAACCGACCCTTACCGTCATGACACACAAGTCAGTGTCACAAAGTCAAAAGATGAATGACCAACCATCCTCCTAAGTTGTTTCTATTAAGAAATAAAAAGAAAAAAAATCGAGGAGTTCTAGATTTTGACCTCTAGCCCCGCCCCCTGACTCCGACCCAGAGGTCCGATGTCATGGAACCTAAAGTGTATGAAGTATGAATGCTTTATGATAAGTTGTTGTCAAGATATGCCTCCTTGTAAAAGTTACACAGCAGTACATCTATTTTTTAGTGTTCTAGTTTTTAACCTCCAGCCCCACCCCACAGGCATGGACCCAGGGGCCCGATGCCATGGAATGAAACTCAACCCTACAGGGTACCTATGGTCCGAGTATGACAGCCCTCTGATAAAAAATTTCAAGATATAGACTTCTAGAATACTATATCACAGAAAAGCCATTATTATTAATGGTGTTCTAGATTTTAACCTCTAGCCCCACCCCCTGGCATGGACCCAGGGATCTGATGCCATGGAATGAAAGCCGACCCTACAGGGTGTCAATGGCCCAAGTATCAATGCTTTCTGATGAGTGGTTGTCAAGATATGGACTTCTAGAAAACTTTAACATAAGAATTGCCATTTTTGAAGGTGTTCTAGATTTTAACCTCCAGCCCCACCCCCTGGCCTGGACCCAGGGGCCCGATGCCATGGAATGAAAGCTAACCCTACAGGGTATCTATGGTCCAAGTATGAATGCTTTCTGATGAGTGGTTGTCAAGATATGGACTTCTAGAAAACTTTAACGCAAGTGTGACGCGCACGGGAACGCGCACGGGAACGGGAACGGGAACGTGGACGACCGGGGTGACTGCAATAGCTCTATGCACTTCGTGCAGTCGAGCTAAAAATTGCATGAAACACTTTTACATGGCCAGAAAATATTTTTCTTTATCCGGATATCCTTCAGAGTAAAGTCATGCGAGAACTAAAAACGCATAAACTGACAGACATGCACTCCCCAGAACTGAATGGGAGCAAATCATACATGTATAGAGAAGTACTCAGAATACGAGAATGCAAAATGTATTTAAAACACGAAAATTGTTTGAAACGTTTACAAAAGGCCAATATATATTGTACGCACAAACACAGAAATGTGGGTTGAGATTTCCGCCGCGGTTGGCTGCTAACTGGGCGTGTGGCCATCTGTGAGGCACAGTGAGACTTCTTCTCCGGTCAGACACCTACACCCCCACTTATAACTGTTATAACTTAGGCACCCAGGTTCTGCCCAAGGTAGGCACTCCCTAACTGGCATTACGGACCTTCGGGTTCAGCCAGGGTTGAAGACCCTCACTATGCTGATTCTAACAGCATAAATGTGCGTTTTCTGGTAACAAACCCTTACCCAAAAACCAACATGTAGATTTTATGCTGACACACCGTGTTGCTGTAGAATCAATCTCAACAAGGTCAATTAGCGGCAAACATCAAAAGATCTTATGATAATTTAGCAAAAGAAGCCGCGAATGTGTTAATTAAACACGTGCATTATAAGTATCAGGACGGACGAGAGCAGACAATTTGAAAATAGTCAGAGGTAAACCTTTGACCGATGCACACCTCTTTCAAAGAGAACTACGGGTACCAACCCCGAGCTGAAGCAAATGAATAATACGGGTACCAACCCCGTAAGCTTCAAGGAACAAATTATCGTAACAATCTCATTTTGTTTAATTCGATAATTTGGTAAACGTGTGCTTAAAATAGTATAGAATACAAATGCTTTTAAGTGCCCGCACCAATACATGTAAGTTTCGTATAGTTCTTACGATGCTAAATGCAAGCATAACACATGCTTCGTGAGCCGAAACATGCTATTGATATTTGAGTTCTAGCTGCACATGCAACGGAGTTGGTTAATTCACAGCTTGACCAGTCAAATAGGCACTTTTAGCCCAAACGATTGTCAAACGACCGTCTTGGTACATGTAGAGACATAGCACGTTTTTGAAAACTCTATATAAAACAAAAACATTCATAAGAGAGTCGTACATGTTATGTCTTTATTTGCAACTGATGAAGGGAAGATGACTTCCCGAAATCGCGATTTTGCTTGATCTGGATATTGTCTTCCAGAGTAAAGACATGCGACTACAGAAATCGCATAAACTGAAATACAAGTACTCCCTATAAACAGAAGGGAGCGAACGATAAAACAATGCTACATGCATAGCCAAATGACCTGATTACGATAACGCAAATTGCATTTAAAACATAAAAATGTGTCAGACTTTTACAAAAGGCCAATATATATATTGTTTCGTCTGGATATTAGCTTCCAGAGTAAAGATATGCGACAACATAATCGCATAAACTTCCATAGATACACTCCCTAGAATGGAAGAAAAGTGATACATGTATAAAGAAATGACCTGACTACACGAATGTAAAATGCATTTCAAACAAGAAAATTGCATGAAACACTTTTACATGGCCAGAAAATATTTTTCTTTATCCGGATATCCTTCAGAGTAAAGTCATGCGAGAACTAAAAACGCATAAACTGACAGACATGCACTCCCCAGAACTGAATGGGAGCAAATCATACATGTATAGAGAAGTACTCAGAATACGAGAATGCAAAATGTATTTAAAACACGAAAATTGTTTGAAACGTTTACAAAAGGCCAATATATATTGTACGCACAAACACAGAAATGTGGGTTGAGATTTTCGCCACGGTTGGCTGCTAACTGGGCGTGTGGCCATCTGTGAGGCATAGTGAGACTTCTTCTCCGGTCAGACACCTACACCCCCACTTATAACAACACAAGACATGATAGACTTGGCTGCAGTCCCATGGATTTACGTCACCTTTACAAATCAGTTGAGAATATGAGGACATGTTCAAATAATAAATTTGACTCTACATGGGAGTTTTCCTCAAAATAGTTTTCATGAGTCAGTTTCAAATTAAACATAAAAAAGATGACCACTTTTTCATGCTATTTTTCTGTCAGCTATGGCCCTGAACACTCGTTCTATGATACTTCCAAAGAAGTGGACTTCATGACGCATTCCAGTGAATTGTCTAACATTTACAATATAAATTTCAATGTTAAATTCCATTAATCTCCAGATTACTTAACACCTGTAGTTAAATGAGACTCTTTGGTTGCGCATGCGCCAAGAGCTGTACACTATTTTTCTTGATCTCGGAAGTTTTCCTATTTCAAACTTCTTTCGCTGGTATAGAGGTGAGATCCACTCTGTTTTGACAGAAAATAATTCCTATTTTCCACGCCGCCCGAGTTCTGAGCCGTCTACCTTGTAGATCGCCATAACTTGATACTTTTCCCACATTGTTTTTGTTGTACATGGTGATTGCCTGGTACAGGTAACCGCCATCTACTTCCGGTTTGTGTATTTACTTTTTGTACATGTACAAAACGTTCATATAAGAAGCATCTATGATGTTTACACAAAATCTCAATGTGTAAGATGATCCACAGCAGAGAAATAAGGGTAACCCCCTCTTCACCCAATCTCCATGTGCACATGAAAAGCACACATCCAAGCCACTTACTGACAAAGAGAAATTTAGCAAATTTCTTCTGTGCCTCCCTGATACTTTTTGCCTCGGCACTGGTGGGTTTAAATATGAATTCAGATTCATCTGCCCCAGAAAATGCTGAGTCCTTATACCCATGTGGCAAATGCCAATCACCTGTTACATACGACCACAAGGGATTACAATGTGACACGTGTAGTCAGTGGTTTCATGCACCCTGTCAGAGAGTTGGTGATCTGCAGTATGACTACCTTGCTGAATTAAGCTGTTCCTGGCATTGCACTAGATGCAATTCACACAACTACTCATCCAGCAGAACACAAGACCTTAGCACCTTCGACACAGGTAACACTTATAGCATACTTGATCAATCATCAAATTTCTTACCCTGTGAAACCTCTACCCCAGCCAAACCAAAGCAGCCTCCAAAGCAGACCAAAAACAAGCTGACCAATACCCCACTCAAAATCGCTAACATAAACTTCCGCTCAATTAAAGGAAAGAAATCTCAGTTTTATTCATTTTTGGATTCCCACAACCCTGACATAGTTGTCGGCACAGAGACATGGCTTACATCTGACATCTATGATAGTGAACTGTTCCCTCCTGACCTCGGATACACCATTTACAGACGTGACCATACAGGCCCTAAGGGTGGAGGGGTGATTATCATGATAAAATCGTCCTTCCAGTCACATCCCAAACCTGAGTATAACACAGATGCCGAAATCCTTTGGGTCCAATTGAATCTTATTCGATCCAAATCAGTTCTTATTGGCGCCTATTACAAACCCCACGAATTAAATCAAGCTAGCTTCTTAGAACTGGATAAATCCCTCAACCTTGTTAAAAAGTCCTACTCCCAAATATGGCTCCTGGGAGATTTCAATTTGCCAAAAATAGACTGGCAACTTCAAACACCAACCCTTGACTGTGAATACCAGACCTTCTATTCAGACTGCTTACAAACCTTCAGTGACTGCCTGCTAGAGCAAATGGTGACCTCTCCAACGAGAGGTCAAAACATCCTGGACCTTTTCTTCACCACAAACCCGACCTTAGTACTCAATGTTTCTATCCAGCCTGGTCTATCAGACCATGACATTGTTCTGGCAGAAATAAAGAGTCGTCCTGAACTTATAAAGCAGGTCCCCCGTGACATCCCCCTGTACAAGAAAGCTGACTGGGACCAGCTTAAGCAATCAATGAGAGACTTATTTCTGGAACTCCAATCAATCCCTGCTACCACAGACAGTCAAGTTCTGTGGGATAAGTTTGCTGGCAGACTCCAGCAGGAGATTGACAAGCACATCCCTATAAGGAAAGCAGGTACTAGAGACGGATTTCCCTGGATTATTCAGGAAATCCGCAGACTTATAAGAAAAAGAGATAAACTCTACAGGCGCTGGTCAAGATCAGGCAGACCTGATGACCAGAAGAAATTCTTAGACCAAAAGCACTTAGTTCGCAGAATAACTGACAGGGCCTACGAAAAGTACCTGAAAGACATCCTAGGTATTAAAAATGAGGAGGATGACCTTGATGACCCACCCAAGGTCAAAACCAAGAAATTGTATTCCCTCCTGAATCATTCTAAACAGGATTCTAGTGGAATTGCATCACTGAAGGCCAACAATAAAACTTATACTGAAGACCCGGATAAGGCCAATGCCCTAAATGCCCAATTTAACTCAGTCTTTAGCCCCAAAAGCCCGATAAGCCTTAAGCAAATTGCTCAGAGGACACTACAGGACTTACATGATTCTGGAACAAAGCAACCCTTCAGACCCAGCCCACACCCCAAAATGCCTGATATTCACATTTCTGTGCAAGGCATAGAGAAACTGCTCAAATCTTTAAACCCCCACAAGGCCGCTGGCCCAGACAAACTTAAGCCAATTGTCTTACAGACCCTCCATAAGGAACTTGCTCCAATACTGCAAGTGATTTATCAAAGATCCCTTAACACAGGAAAGCTCCCTTCCATTTGGAAAGAGGCAAATGTATCCCCTATCTTCAAAAAAGGGGATAAAACCGACCCATCCAACTACCGTCCCATCACCTTGACCTGTGTCCTCTGCAAGGTGCTTGAGCATGTCGTGGCTTCTGGAATCTCTAAACACTTCACTGACCAAAACATATTATTTGAACTGCAGCATGGGTTATGAGAAAAGAGGTCCTGCGAGACACAATTAATAATGCTCGTCGATGAACTCGCCAAAAATATGCAAGCTAAAAAACAGACTGACCTCATCCTCCTTGACTTTAGCAAGGCTTTCGACAAAGTAGCCCATGAAAAATTACTTCTCAAACTTCACTTTTATGGTATAAGGGGGAATACTCTAAAGTGGATAAAAGACTTTCTTGACAATAGATCACAATCAGTTCTTCTAAATGGTTCCAATTCAGATAACATCCCAGTATCCTCAGGTGTCCCGCAGGGCTCGGTTCTCGGACCCATTCTGTTTTTAGCCTATATCAACGACCTCCCGGATCAGGTTAGATCAAGAGTCCGTCTATTTGCTGACGACACAGCCATGTACCTTGCACTTGATAAGCAAGATGACTCAGAGATCCTACAAAAAGACCTTGAAAGCCTAGAGAAATGGGAAAAACTCTGGGATATGAGTTTCAACCCTTCAAAATGTCAGGTCATTCATGTGACCCGACGCCAAACACCACTCCAAACTAAATATTATCTTCATGGCTGTGTACTTGAAAGTGTATCCTCCGCTAAATATCTTGGGGTCACTCTATCAGAAGACCTCAGCTGGTCAAATCATATCAACACTATTACTAATAAGAGCTGTCGCAGGACAGCTTGCTCGACTGCTTCTGACCTTTGTCAAGCATAAGGCCAAACCCGACCAGTAACCCAAAGCATTATGCTCACATCTTTTTGCCTTGATGCAATAAGGCAAAATCACAACCATGAAAGTTAACTATAACTACCTAAGATTTAAAGGTCTCACTCATATTGTGAAAGAAGTGTGTTCATATACCAACTGAGTGCCAAGACACAAGGCAAAATCACTGAACCATGAAAAAAGGTCACAGTCACACTGACCTATAAGTATTGCAGGGTCAAAGGTCTAGTGATACTTACTCATAATGTGAAAGAAAAATGATCATATACCCATTCAGTGTTGAGATATAAAGCAAAATCACTGAACCATGAAATTAGGTCATATTGACCTATAAGTATGTTTGGGTTAAAGGTGTGGTCATACTCATTCATAATCAGATAGAAGTATGAAAAAATACCAACTGAGTATTAAGATATAAGCCAAAATCACTGAACCATGAAATTAGGTCACAGTGACCCAGGACTACTTTATGGTCAAAGGTCTTGTCATACTCATACATATCGTGAAAGAAGTATGTTCATATACCAATTGAGTGCCGAGATATAAAAGAAAATCACTGAACCGTGAAATTAGGTCATATTGACCTAGGACTACTTTAGGGTCAAAGGTCTTGTCATACGCAAACACAGTGTGAAAGAAGTTTGTTCATAAACCACTTGAGTGCCGAGATATAAGGCAAAGTCACTGAACCGTGAAATTAGGTCACAGTGACCTATAAGTATATTGGGGTCAAAGGTCTGGTCATACTCACTCATAATCTGAAAAAAGTATGAAAATATACTAATTGAGTGTCAAGATATAAGGCAAAATCACTGAACCGTGAAATTAGGTCACAGTGACCTAGGACTACTTCAGGGTCAAAGGTCTTGTCATATGCATTCATACTTTGAAAGAAGTTTGTTCATAAACCATTTGAGTACCGAGATATAAGGCAAAAATCACTGAAGCGTGAAATTAGGTCACAGTGACCTGTAAGTATATTGGGGTCAAAGGTCTGGTCATACTCACTCATAATCCGAAAAAAGTATGAAAATATACTAATCGAGTGTCAAGATATAAGGCAAAATCACTGAACCGTGAAATTAGGTCACAGTGACCTAGGACTACTTCAGGGTCAAAGGTCTTGTCATACGCAAACATAGTGTGAAAGAAGTTTGTTCATAAACCATTTGAGTACCGAGATATAAGGCAAAATCACTGAACCGTGAAATTAGGTCACAGTGACCTATAAGTATATTGGGGTCAAAGGTCTGGTCATACTCACTCATAATCTGAAAAAAGTATGAAAATATACTAATTGAGTGTCAAGATATAAGGCAAAATCACTGAACCGTGAAATTAGGTCACAGTGACCTATAAGTATATTGGGGTCAAAGGCCTGGTCGTACTAACTCATAATCTGAAAGAAGTAAGAAAATATACTAATTGAGTGTCAAGATATAAGGCAAAATCACTGAACCATGGAAAGTAGGTCAACCGACCCTTACCGTCATGACACACAAGTCAGTGTGTCAAAAGATGAAAGACCAACCATCCTCCTAAGTTGTTTCTATTAAGAAATAAAAAGCAAAAAAAATCGAGGAGTTCTAGATTTTGACCTCTAGCCCCGCCCCCTGACTCCGACCCAGAGGTCCGATGTCATGGAACCTAAAGTGTATGAAGTATGAATGCTTTATGATAAGTTGTTGTCAAGATATGCCTCCTTGTAAAAGTTACACATCAGTACATCTATTTTTTAGTGTTCTAGTTTTTAACCTCCAGCCCCACCCCACAGGCATGGACCCAGGGGCCCGATGCCATGGAATGAAACTCAACCCTACAGGGTACCTATGGTCCGAGTATGAAAGCCCTCTGATAAAAAGTTTTCAAGATATAGACTTCTAGAATACTATATCACAGAAAAGCCATTATTATTAATGGTGTTCTAGATTTTAACCTCTAGCCCCACCCCCTGACATGGACCCAGGGATCTGATGCCATGGAATGAAAGCCGACCCTACAGGGTGTCAATGGCCCAAGTATCAATGCTTTCTGATGAGTGGTTGTCAAGATATGGACTTCTAGAAAACTTTAACATAAGAATTGCCATTTTTGAAGGTGTTCTAGATTTTAACCTCCAGCCCCACCCCCTGGCCTGGACCCAGGGGCCCGATGCCATGGAATGGAAGCTAACCCTACAGGGTATCTATGGTCCAAGTATGAATGCTTTCTGATGAGTGGTTGTCAAGATATGGACTTCTAGAAAACTTTAACGCAAGTGTGACGCGCACGGGAACGCGCACGGGAACGGGAACGGGAACGTGGACGACCGGGGTGACTGCAATAGCTCTATGCACTTCGTGCAGTCGAGCTAAAAAGGCAAATCAGACTCTCGGTTTCATCAAACGTAACATCCAGGTCCATAACAAGGACCTGAAGTCCACAGCATATAAAACCCTTGTCCGCCCACAGCTAGAATATGCCTCTACTGTGTGGTCCCCCCACACCGACCAAGACATCAAGAAGAAGATGTGCAAAGACGGGCCGCTAGATGGGTAATGAGAGATTACCAACAAACATCTAGTGTGACCGCGATGCTACAGGATCTCAACTGGCGCACCCTCGACCAACGACGCATAGATAGTCGATTGGTCCTCCTATACAAGGTCACATACGACGTTGTAGCCATCCCTGCTCAAGACTACCTGATCCGGAACACCAGACAATCATCCAGAAATCACCCCATGGCATACAGGCAGATCCTAGCTCTAAGAGACTACTACAAGTTCACATTTTCCCCCCGGACAATTATACACTGGAATGCCCTACCACTGCATATCCCCGTACTACCCACTCTGGCTCAGTTTAGTACAGCTGTCTGCCAGATAAACCACAAAAGTCCTTGAATACCAGCATCTGTTTTTATCTTTTAACTATACTAACACTCTTGATCGCACTGTACAAAGTCTTGTCACACACTTTTCATTGCTTTTATTTCAACTAACCCCCTTCAGCTCTTGGTATACCGGGACACCATCTGAAGTCCTCCTCGGAGGTTAAGATGTAAAGGAAGATAGATAGATAGATTTGCTGATTCGAACACTGTTGGGAATTCGTATAGAGTTCCTTCTTTTCCTGTATAAGCATCGATCGGTACGTATTCGTAACGTATATGACAATGTCGTAGCCTATTTGTGATCTTGCTACAAAAACCTAGACTCCAGGAATGAGTTAAGAATATGTGACAATGCTGCAGAATCACATAGGATCCAGTTATGATGCATAGGGATTCACTACCACTATGCTAAGAATAAACTACAAATTTTTGAATTTGTTGCCAAAATTTTAATTTGTTCAAAATTTTGACCACAAATTCATGATTGATCCAAGAATAACAAGAACTTACTATAAACTGTAATTACGAGGGTGGGTCAGAAAGTTCTGTCATAGGTATTATAACTTTGTTAATAAACATGATAGATTGTTGTATTATATCTTGATTCAAAGGGCTACATTTCTTTTTTATAATGATGTAAAAATAATGCCCGAAAGACATAAATACCTAGCAATAGACGCCTTGAAGGACACCTGGGGTAAAACCAATGGCACGTTTTCTAGAATTTGTGAATATTATTGTGTGCGTTTCATGCGTCATATCATTATAAGTTCCGATCAGACTTTCTCCAACTAAACAGTGATAAATAATAGCATACTTAGAAAAGCAATGTGATAAAAATTACCGTTATCAATGCTATGCTGACTTTATAATAAAGCGATATATAGGACGTCATTAAAATACATACCCCTATAGAATTTCTGTCACCGCTGAACCATTATATTAGCTTGATTTTTTACGAGTTTACAACAGGACACACTAGGATGAAACAATAGAGTGGTTAAATGCATTTAAGGTCCCTGGTCTGCGTGTAGATGTCAATAAATGCCCTTTGAATTTAAACTGTAATTTTAATGTATGTACAACAAGCAAATTTCAATATTTCAATTTGCAATAACTCAATTAAATTCAATTGGATTATTTTGATTTTTGCAGGATATATTCTTCTATGATTGAAAAAAATATTGCAGGGATTATATTTTTTCGAAGTCGTTTTTCTTTAAAGATATTCACAAATTCAAGAAAAAGTGCTATTGGTTTTACCCTAGGTGTCTTTCAAGGCATCTAGTTCGAAGTATTAATTTCTTTCATGCATTTCTTTGGCATCATTATAAAGTAGAAATGAAGCCCTTTCAATCAAGGTATAATACATCAACCTATCATGTCTATTAACAAAGTTATAACACCTATGACAGAACTTTCTGACCCACCCTCGTAAATTAAGATCCAGTTGAGACCCAAATTAACTCAATTCAGCTATGAATCCTAAAAATGTAAATTTGTGGCAATTCATGGGATTTGGTGTTATAGTCTGATAGGGGCATAAACTATTACAACTTGCTCTTCAATCCCAATGCTTTAACTTTTTAAGCTTGTGTATGTTATATATATGTTGTTTTGGACAAAATAATTCAAATATTGTTTAAACCAACATATGAGCCGCCTCGTGGGAGAACCAACAATGTGGTTTCCAAATAGGTCTGACACAAACCGGCCTGTACAAACACAGAAAAGAGCTAGAAGCTTGAAATTTTGGATTTAAGCAGAAGAGGAATTGTACTATCCGAGTAGCGAAAACAAAGGCGCTAATCAGATTCATGGTTACCGTGAAGCTGATCTGCGTCTTTGTTTTCGCCTATGCAGATTGTTTGTTTTCCCATGAGCCAGCTCATATGTTAAGTACCTAAATTACCTGCAGACAGGAAAGCATTTAGTATTATCCTCAGTGGAGACGGCAGTATACCCAGCAGTACAACTATCAGTACAGTCTTAAGACAGCCTTGACTGGAAGTATTTTCTTCAGATTCTGTATTTCCAGGTCTTATTTCTGGCGAACCTAAGAACAAATTATTGTTATTTCTTTAGTTTTGTAAAGAATATTTACAGTCAAGGACCAAAAGTATTTCCACAACGTCGCGAACTCCATAGACTTACATGTATTTTCATGTTTGCATGAAAAATTATCCTGCGTATTCTGGTCAACATATTTACATGATTTTGGTGTCATTTGAAGGTTCAATAAATAAAGCAAAAAACAAAGGTGATTTGGTGAAGTTTCAACGTTGCATTTTCTATATGCAACAGTTTGAAATTTTCGGAAATTTTAAAACAAGTAGCCCAAGGGCAACGATCGCTCACCTGAGAGTCAACAAGTACAGTCACTGGACAAAGTGTTGTTTTATGACGGTTATCTTGGTCAAGTTTCAGGCCTATGGCTGCAATGGTTTCCATAGGATCATTGGTCCTGTAAATGCTTACCCGAGACCTAGTTGTCACTTTTTCCCATGTTTCCATGTTTGCCTTGGTTCCAAAATCAACCTTTACCTACATTAATCACAAACCTTCATCTACTCTATCAGTTGTTTGCATCTATCACTTTTCAGTTCTCAGGCTACAATGGTTTTCAAAAAATAACATTTTAAAAGCAGATGGGCTCCTGGGGTCCATTTTTTTTTTCAGAATCATTAAATTTCAGTCCTACTGCCCACTTCCTGCAAGACTTTCACTTAAAATGACATTTTAAAAGTTTTTCCCATTCAAATGCATTGATGACCTATGTTGACCTTGCCATAAAATAGGTCAAGGTCACCACAGGGTCATGTTTAATGTAAACATTGTAGTACTTGAGTCATCCATACTTCATGCAAAGTTTCGTTGAAATCAGTTCACCGGTTCTGGAGAAGAAGATATTTTAATGTTTTTTACCATATATGGGCATGGCCGCCATCTTGGTCACGTGACCTGGATTATTTATATACCTTCATCTAATCCATTAGTTGTTTGCATCTACCACTTTTCAGATCTCAGGCTGCAATAGTTTTCAAAATAACCAGAAAAAGTTTTCCACTTTTCTCATTTTAAGTCTATAGAAACTTAAAGTTACCATAGCAACCAGAGTTCTTATCCGACTGGAATAAAAAACATAAATTATGTAGAGGCTACTGTCAGGAACATGTATACAAAGTACAGGATTCATCCACTTGACAGTTTCTGAGGAGAAGATTTTTGAATGTTATTTATTTTATTTTTTTTCTTCTAGAAAACTTTAACGCATGTGTGACGCGCACACGCACGCGCACACGCATGCCATGGGAACAGGAACGTGGACGACCGGGGTGACTGCAATAGCTCTATGCACTTCGTACAGTCAAGCTAATTATACTGGTGGAAAAACAAATTATACATTGTATTCATTGACATTTTACCTTTAGTTACCGAGCACTTTGTATCCTTTTCATATTCTTCATCATTTATATCCAAAGGCGTCTTTTCTCCAACACCTTTTTGCGTTGTTCCCTTAGCCTTGTTTTCTGAATTGTAAAAAGAATTACTACATGACACATCTTCAATGGCTATGGACTTTCAGTCCAACTGTTTCAATCTGACAAAAAACACAAAACTCATCCAATTCTTTCAATTTGAGCTGCCTCGTGGGAAAACCAACAATGTGGTTTACTCGCAGGTCCAACACAAATCGGCCTGTACAAGCACAGAAAAGAGCTAGAAGCTTGGAATTTTGGATTCAAGTAGAAGAGTTGTACTATCCTGGTAGCGAAAAAACATAGGCGCTGATCAGGTTACCGCGAAGCTAATCTGCTTTTTTGTTTTTGCCTATGCATATTGCTGGTTTTCCCATGAGGCGGCTCATTTATTAACACAATTCAGCCACAGGACTTATCATTATCAAAACTATGATTGTTTTCTGTGAATGATTTCAGTTTATATGTGCTTCCATTACAATACAAAAAATTCTTTTTAACTCTATCACACTTGTTATCAAATTATCAAACTCCACCACCCATATAATTACATTTTCTGAACCTGGCTCCCCATATGCAACAAAACACAAATTCTATCAACATCTGGTATTAGAAATTTGTTGGAATGATTGACATTTGCTGCACTGATTGACATTTGTTGCAATGACAATTGGCCCTAGAGCTTTATTATTACATAGATGCAGCTTAAGTCTGATCAGAAGCTTGGGATGGGGTAGTTTTTCTATTTGTGTCGGAGCCAAATTATTTCTTTCTATTTGGAAATTGAACAGACCTCACTTATGTAGCCAATGCTTTCGAAACAGATTATATAAGGAATCAAATGCAGTCTGTATATACACACCAACTTTGGATGTAAATTTCTACCCTTATTACCCTAATATAACAACTTTTTTGTGAGTAAAATGTGCAAACCTGTCTACAATTTTTGTCAGACTTTTAATGCAATGGTGAAAAGCTGGGTCAAAGAGCAGTCACACATCAGCATTTAACCAAAAAGCCCATTGGGCTATGAAAAATCTCAACATCCTAAAGATTTTCAAATTTTGACGTATAAAAATTAATTTGTTTCCTTCACTCATTTTAGCAGTCACACATTAGCAGGTGACTGAGGTGTAAGACAAATACAGTAATTATACTGAATGAACCATGTCATGAGAAAACCAGATTTTTGCCTAGGTGAAAACAAAGGCGCCGATTAGCTCCTTTGTTTCCGCAACACAGATAGTAAGATTCCTCTACTTTCTAAATCCAAAATTTCCATGCTCTAGTCATCTTATGTGCTTGTTTGTTTCAGACCTGGTCAGAACCCCTGAAGACCAGTTTTCTCCTGTCATGGCTCAAATAAAAGACACCAACCTTTTAGTGATACAACATCTGATGTGGGTTGCTGCATCTTGCCATTAGATTCATTTTTATCTTGCGAAAAGCCACTCGCCTGGTCTACACTTCCGGCAGCTTGCCCTTTTGCAGGAATAGTATTCTTTGAAGTGAAACCTGTAGTATTCAAAGAGAAAGTGATGAAGATCAGAGGACCAGAAGTCATGGTAGTCATTTAATTGCTCATATACCTGATAGATGGAATACACTTGTATAATTTAATATGTGGGTCATTCAATAAGTAATGCAAAATTGATTACATTACGAAAACTTGCCCATGCAATATACAGAGAATTTTTTCAGTTGTAAAAAATTAAAATTTCACCCGAAAAATATTGATATTTTTCATATTTTTGCTCAAAACATAGATTGTGGCTACACGTTAGAACCGCCTCGCCGAGGCGGTTCTAACGAGTACCCACAATCAATGTTTTGGAGCAAAAATAAGAAAAATAGGTATACCCCTGCATACCCCAGTTTTGCTATATAAAAGTGGGGTTCAAGGGGGTATACATTATACGGACATGTTTTCCTGATGATAATTTTATGTAATATATATTTAAATATATTAACATACATAAAATTCCCATTCTGCGTGACAATAAAACAGCTAGTCACATGCTCGACATGTTGTCCCCTAGCAACAACAGAACACTGGAAAAAACTACTTTTTGAATAACCCACATATAATCAAAATTTTAAAGCCAAAAGAAACTGTTTAACCACTGTCACTATTTAACCACTGCATGCTTTCAATTTCTTTTGACTCATGAAAAAGGATGATAGTCTCAGTCTCCTAGAGAAAAAAAATAAACCAGAGGACCAATGGTCCTGATAGTGCTCACCTTAGATCTGACTTTAACACATTTATAATAATGTAGTAACTTTAACATAAAATAAGTTAGACGGCCCTTGTGGCCAAGCAGTTAAGAGCACTGTTCCTTAATCACTCGATCATCTCACTGGTGTAAGTTCTAGCCCCACACTGGCCACATGTGCGACAAGCCAAGTTCTGCTTGTGGGTGTGTCAGGTGGTTTTTCTCGGGGAGCTTCCGTTTTTGCCCCAGCTACTGATTGGTCCGTCTCATTTGAGCTGAAATAATCTTGAAAGGGATGAAAAACTTAATTTTTAAAAAAATAATCATGAGAACTTAACTTTTGCAAATTTTCACAAAGTTGCTGCTGAGTTGCTGAAAAGTGTCGGCTCATTATCATAATATAATTTTTTCTGAGACTGGTTTTCCTATTTTAGCGTAAAATATTTTTCTAATATGAACTTTTCAAGCTAAATTAATTATAGTCACTGCTTCAGATATCACCATTTCAGTCTCTGTGAAATAATATGGTTGTTTGGATCATTATAATGATACTCTACATCTCTGTGCTTTCTCTCTGTGTGCCTCCTGTAATTCTATTGCATTGTTAAAATCCTTATTCTGCTTTGAAGATCAATCTTCATACATTTCCTATTTAATTAAAAAAGAAAACTTCACCACTCCTCTTATTACCTTTCAATTGTGTTTTAGGACTTTCTATCTCCGCTTTTTGTGATTCATCAGGACCCTGTAAGAAAGACAACTATTGTACTTGGAGCTGTGACTCGAGAAAACCAGTCTTCTGGGTTTCCAACCAAGTCCAACACAAACACAAAGTCACAGAACTAGAAGCTTGAAAGTTTAGGAGAGAGATTGAACTGTTTATGTAGCACAATCAAAGGCTCTGATCACTTCTTGAAATCACATGCAAGTAACTAGGCCAAAGCGTTTTTTATGTCTTCTCTTAGCCAGAAATTTATATTTGTGAGCTCACAATCTTTTGAATTTTAACGGAAAAGTTAGTTCTTTCTAACATTTCTATATTCACAATAACATTTTTAATCATCTTTCCCCTCAACTTTTTCATTTTCTAGAAAAGTTTCGGCAATTGCTTTTTGAACCATATATTAATCATAAAGTTCAAATCGTATCTCCAATCATTTCATGAGGAATGTTTAACTTACTGTCATGACTCAGAATATATTCATTTCAGAGTTAATACAAAACAGGTACATGTCCATGTCATACCTGTGACTGCAAGTCCCTAATCCTCTGTTTCAGCTCCGACACCTCTTCCTTGTGCCTCTTTTTCAGAGCAGACACCCGGGCACGTTCATCCTTGAGGCTGTCACAGAGGGATGATAACTGTTGTTGCAACTCTTGTATTTGTCTGAGGAGTTCAGGCTTGTCTCCCTCGTTTCCTGGTAATCCTTCCGCCTCTGGCACACCCTCAATAGGCTGCTGAAGGAAAAGAAACTAGAGGACCATTGGTCCTGTAGCTCACCTGAGAGATTATCACATTGTAAGCTCATGAGATTTAAATTAATTGAGAATCGACCAATGAAAGTCTATGCATGGACACTATTGACCCCCGGGGCATGGCCAAATTTGACCCAGGGACATGACTGGCACAATTTATAATGGGGACTACCAAACATTGCTACATACAAAATATAGAAGCTCTGGGCCTTTTGGTTTCAGAGAAGAAGTTTTTTTTTTAGTTTTTCCCATTGTAGGTCTATGGAGACTATCTACCCCCGGGGCGTGGCCAAATTTGACCACAGGGGCATGGCTGGCACAATTTATGTAGAGGACCATTAGCCATTGACACATACAAAATATCAAAGCTGTGTGCCCTGTGGTTTCAGAGAAGAAGATTTTTGAATTTTTTTCCCATAGCAAGTCTATTGAGACTATCAACCTCCGGAACCTGGCCAAATTTGACCACAGGAGCATGAATGGCATAATTTATGTAGAGGACCATTAGCCATTGCTACAATCCAAATATCAAAGCTGTGGGCCTAGTGGTTTCAGAGAAGAAGATTTTTTTAGTTTTTCCTATTGTAGGTCTATGGAGACTATCGACCCCCGGGGCGTGGCCAAATTTGACCCCGGGGACATGATTGGCACAATTTATGTAGAGGACCATTAGCCATTGCCACATACAAAATATCAAAGCTGTGGGCCTTTTGGTTTCAGAGAAGAAGATTTTTTAATTTTTTCCCATAGTAAGTCTATGGAGAATATCAACCCCCGGGGCGTGGCCAAATTTGACCCCAGGGGCATGAATGGCACAATTTATGTAGAGGACCATTAGCCATTGCTACATACCAAATATCAAAGCTGTTGGCCTAGTGGTTTCAGAGAAGAAGATTTTTTTAGTTTTTTTCCTATTGTAGGTCTATGGAGACTATCAACCCCCGGGGCGTGGCCAAATTTGACCCCAGGGGCATGATTGGCACAATTTATGTAGAGGACCATTAGCCATTGCCACGTACAAAATATCAAAGCTGTGGGCCCTGTGGTTTCAGAGAAGAAGATTTTTTATTTTTTTCCCATAGTAAGTCTATGGAGACTATCAACCCCCGGGGCGTGGCCAAATTTGACCCCAGGGGCATGAATGGCACAATTTATGTAGAGGACCATTAGCCATTGCTACATACCAAATATCAAAGCTGTGGGCCTAGTGGTTTCAGAGAAGAAGATTTTTTAGTTTTTCCAATTGTAAGTCTATGGAGACTATCGACCCCCGGGGCGTGGCCAAATTTGACCCCAGGGGCATGAATGGCACAATTTATGTAGAGGACCATTAGCCATTGCTACATACCAAATATCAAAGCTGTTGGCCTAGTGGTTTCAGAGAAGAAGATTTTTTTAGTTTTTTCCTATTGTAGGTCTATGGAGACTATCGACCCCCGGGGCGTAACCAAATTTGACCCCAGGGGCATGATTGGCACAATTTATGTAGAGGACCATTAGCCATTGCCACATACCAAATATCAAAGCTGTGGGCCCTGTGGTTTCAGAGAAGAAGATTTTTTTACTTTTTTCCCATAGTAAGTCTATGGGGACTATCAACCCCGGGGCGTGGCCAAATTTGACCCCAGGGGCATGAATGGCACAATTTACATAGAGGACCATTAGCCATTGCTACATACCAAATATCAAAGCTGTGGGCCTAGTGGTTTCAGAGAAGAAGATTTTTTTAGTTTTTCCAATTGTAAGTCTATGGAGACTATCGACCCCCGGGGCGTGGCCAAATTTGACCCCAAGGGCATGGCTGGCACAATTTATGTAGAGGACCATTAGCCATTGCCAAACCAAATATCAAAGCTGTGGGCCCTGTGGTTTCAGAGAAGAAGATTTTTTTATTTTTTTCCCATAGTAAGTCTATGGAGACTATCGACCCCCGGGGCGTGGCCAAATTTGACCCCAGGGGCATGAATGGCACAATTTATGTAGAGGACCATTAGCCATTGCTACATACCAAATATCAAAGCTGTGGGCCTAGTGGTTTCAGAGAAGAAGATTTTTTTAGTTTTTCCAATTGTAAGTCAATGGAGACTATCGACCCCCAGGGCGTGGCCAAATTTGACCCCAAGGGCATGGCTGGCACAATTTATGTAGAGGACCATTAGCCATTGCCACATACCAAATATCAAAGCTGTGGGCCCTGTGGTTTCAGAGAAGAAGATTTTTTAATTTTTTTCCCATAGTAAGTCTATGGAGACTATCAACCCCCGGGGCGTGGCCAAACTTGACCCCAGGGGCATGAATGGCACAATTTATGAAGAGGACCATTAGCCATTGCTACATACCAAATATCAAAGCTGTGGGCCTAGTGGTTTCAGAGAAGACGATTTTTTTAGTTTTTCCCATTGTAAGTCTATGGGACCTATCTGTTGCCATGGAAACCACAATTTTGATACAATCTGCTCCAAAACCTAATGCCATCAATCCCCCAACCCAATTATGGTTCACATTAAATTTGATCAAGATCGGCCTACTAGCTTCAGAAATATTCTTCTTTGAAATTGTGGACGGATGACGACGGACGACGACGACGACGGATGCCTGCCTATCCTATAAGCTCACCTGTGAGCCTTCGGCTCAGGTGAGCTAATAACTCATACAAGAAAAACCAGAGGACCAATGGTCCTGTAAACGCTCACCTGAGACCTGAGATATATACATGTACCAATAAACTTGTTAGACTAGAATGGTACAATGCATGTATATAACCCTAGGGCAAGGTCAGAATAACTCCTGGAGTCAATGTCTTTTTCAAATCGTAAAAATTCCGTCCATTTGCCAATTAACTGCAAGTTTTGTCCTTCAAATGACATTTTAACAATTTTCTCCATTCAAATGCATGGGCGATCTAAGTTGACCTTGCCGTGAAATAGGTCAAGGTCATACCAGGGTCATGATTTATATAAATTTTGTAGACCTCCGTTCCTTAATGCTTCATGCCAAGTTTCAAAATCATAGGCCTTCTGGTTCTGAAGAAGAAGATTTTTAAACGTTTTTGCTATTTATAGCCATGGTGGCCATCTTGGTCATGTGACCTTGACCATTTATATAAACTTTCATTCCCTCTTCCTAAGGATGCTCCACATAAAGTTTGGCTTTGATTGGCTAAGCAGTTTCTGAGAAGATGATGTTTCAATATTATGGTCATATACATGTTTATAGCCCCAGGGCACGGGCAGACAAACCCCTGGTCCCAAAATAGTTTCTTAAACATAAATCTTCTGTCCATTTGCTCATTCCTAGCAAGTTTTCTGCTATTTAATTACATTTTCCTATTTTTTCCCATTCCAATGCATGGGAGACCTAAGTTGACCTTGCCGTAAAATAGGTCAAGGTCATCCCAGGGTCATGATTTATATAAACTTTGTAGAGCTCTATTCCCAGATGCTTCATGCCAAGTTTCAAAATCATAGGCCTTCTGGTTCTGAAGAAGAAGATTTTTAAACGTTTTTGCTATTTATAGCCATGGCGACCATCTTGGTCAAGTGACCTTGACCATTTATATAAACCTTCATTCCCCCTTCCCAAGGATGCTCCACATGAAGTTTGGCTTTGATTGGCCTAGCGGTTTCAGAGAAGAAGATGTTTGAATATTATGGTCATTTACATGTATATAGCCCCGGGGCAGGGGCAGACAACCCCCCAGGGGCTAAAATTTTCCATTAACATTAATCTTCTGTCCATTTGCCTATTCCCAGTAAGTTTTACCCATTAAATAGCATTTTACCATTTTTTCCCATTCAAATGCATTGGCGACCTAAGTTGACCTTGCCGTAAAATAGGTCAAGGTCATCCTGATTTATATAAACTATGATGGATCCGCATCCCCGATGCTACATACCGAGATTTCTTGGAAATCCGCCTACTGGTTCTAGAGAAGAAGATTTTTAAAGGTTTTTGCTATTTATAGCCATGGCGGCCATTTGGTCATGTGACCTGGACTATTTATATTAACTTTCATTCCCTCATCCTAAGGATACTACATATAAAATTTGGCTTTGATTGGTTGAGCGGTTACTGAGAAAATTAAGTTTAACATTTAATTTGTAAATGACCTTTGGCCAAGGTCAAGAAATGACCTTGACCTTTAATACTCACATATCTTCATTAGCTCAACATGTTGTCTGTATCTACCAACTTTCAGGTCACAGGCTACAAAACTTCCTGAAAAATTCAATGTTTTCACTTTTTTCCACTGAAAAGCCTATGTAACCAAAATTGACCTTGCCGTAAAATATGTCAAGGTCAACCCAAGGTCATGATTTATATAAACTATGATGGGCCAAAGTCATCAATACTACATACAGAGTTTTGTTGAAATCGGTCCACCGGTTCCAGAGAAGAAGATTAATTTATGGTTTTTACCATATATGGGCATGGCGGCCATCTTGGTCATGTGACCTGGACCATTTATATAAACTTTCGTTCCCCCTTCCTAAGGATGCTCCACATGAAGTTTGGCTTTGATTGGCCAAGCGGTTTCAGAGGAGAAGATCTTTGAAATTGTGAACGACGACGACGACGGACGACGGAGCATGGGTATACTATAAGCTCACCTGTGAGCCTTCGGCTCAGGTGAGCTAAAAACGTACTTGACTAAAATCTAGAATGTTAAAATTGTCGATTTGCATGCACAAAGTTTACCACACATGTATCGACATCAAATCCAATATAGGCTGACAATAATATTATGAAAACCAAAACTTACATTTTTGCCCACATCATCTTTACTGGAGACGAGATCTTCCAGTTCTCTGGCCTGGGCTGCCTTCTGTCTCTCAACCTGTTCAAGTCGGTCTCGGATTTCATCCAACTCGCGGTTCAGACTCAAGATCTTGGTCTCCTTTTCTCGGCTTTCTCTCTCCGCACTGTCACGCTCTTGTTGAAGCCTGGGGAATATTGAAATAAAAATTAATTTGTTCTTCTGACTCTATATTTAAGAGCATAAAATTTTTAAAACCTATAGAAAAGAAAATATATTTTTTGCATTCAAAGCGTTTTGACCTTTTTTGTGTTTTATCAGCCCAAAAGAGCGCAAAATATTTAGAAACTGGTTTTTTAGGGCAATGAAACACATTTCTGCCTGTTTCTTTTGTTTGTTGAATCATGATCTAAGTACAAAGGCTATATGAGCCGCCAGCAATCTGCATATGCGAAAAAAAGATGCAGATCAGCTGTGCAGTGCACAGTAACTGAATAGCTGATCAACACCTTTGTTTTCGCTACCTGGATAGTACAATTCCTCCCCTACTTATATCCAAAATTTGAAGATTCTATATTTCTTCTGTGACTGTACAGGCCGGTTTGTGTTGGACCAGGTTGGAAACCCCGAAAACCGATTTTCTTGCATCGCAGCTCATTTAACCCACCTTTCTGAAACGGCTTTCTCTTCCGCCAGCAAAGCATCGAATTTCCTCTGTTTCTTAAGCACACTAGATCTCTGGTTATCTATCTCCATCTGTGCATCATCGACCTCGGCCTGAAGTTTCCTCCTGTCCTTCTCCAGCCTGTCGTTGGTGGCGCGGGACTCCTCAAGCTCCTGGGACAGGGTCTCCATGTCGCGAGCCACTTTCTTCTTGTACTCTTCGAGGGCCTCGTTGTTGCGGAGTTCTTCCTCAGCCTTCTTCTTGACCTCCACAATCTGTAGGGATATCAATGTTGAAACTAAGATATAAGCTAAACATACATGTTCTGACTAGCAACTTGATAGCTCTCATTGACAAAGCAAAGAAGAGTATTTTTGTGATTATGATTTTCTTCTCATTTCTTCACGAAAAGTGTTGTGAGTGCAGTTAGAGTAGCCTCGAGTCTTTTATGCTACAAACAGCAAAGGTCATCATCATGAGAAGAGACTTTTTAAACATTCATTGTAGAAACGATATCATTGACCTTTCTTTAACCTAAATCAACTTACTACTCTTGTGGTATAGAAACAAAACACTAACCTTTGCCTGTAGATCTTGGTTCTGTTTCTCTAAGTGTTTTCTGGCTTCTTCCACCTCCTCAAGACGATCTTGTAGAGCCTCTTTTTCATCATGCTCCTGTCGAGCTTTAGCCAACTTTCCTCTAGTTTCATCCTGAACTAATTCCTAAAATATACATTAAGAGAAATCATTGGGATCTTTAGTAATCATTTTGGCTTTTTAAACCTTTGATCGCAAGTCTGATGTTAAAATTGTCTTGCCTGTTTAGCTATGAATTCTTTATAATGTTAAAATTTAGCTAAATATTTCAAGATCACTATTTGAGTTTGTTCTTCTTCTAGAGCATCTAATAGTTACTACTACTGGATACTAAAGCCTGGGAGAACTTAAATGGAAGCATATCAACATTTCCAATGAAACAATTTCATTTTGTTAACATTTTTACGCAGTCATTTTCAATTTCATCATTTATACTTTTAATTCACAAGAAACAAGCCCATGTAAAACCTTCTTGCAATTAATCTATTTGAGCCTTCACATGGAAAAACCCAACAATTTTGGTTTCTGACCAGGTCTGACACAAACCGGCCTTTACAGTCACAGAAGCATGCTAGAAGCTTGAAATTTCAGATTTAAGAAGAAGAGCGAGTACAATCTGTGTAGTGAAAATAAAGGCGCTGATCAGCTGTGCAGTTACTGCACAACTGATCTGCGTCTTTGTTTTCGCATATGCACATTGCTGTTTTTCTGGTGCAGCGGCTAATTTACCTGTGCATCAGCAAGCTGTGATTCCAGGGAACTGTTTTTCTGTGAGAGTTGTATAGCCTTGGTCTCTGCTTGCTCTAGCTGGCCTGACATAGCCTCCAACTCATTCTGAAACATAGTATAGAAAAAGAACATTATTACTGTGCTCAGCATTACAGAATTTACTAACAAGTGGAGAAAATTTAATGGGAAACAAGGTTTTACCCTCTGAGCACTTTCCCAGCACTTAGTTTTCACTTTCATTGCTAACCTCAAAGTATTAGACTAGCAGAAATGGTCATATAAATGTTTTCATAGCTAAGTTTGCATGACAGAATGTCCCAAACATTTTGATGCAAAGTCAAATCTTTAATCATGACAGTTTCATCAAGAAAGTCTAGTTTCATTATTACTTTAAGAATTCCATCCTCATACTTCGTATAGTTGCTCTCAATTATTACAAGCAGCATATTTCTCAAACAGAACGGACCTCAAAAAGTGTCTCTTACCTGTACTTTAGCCAGCCTATCTGAAGTATCCCCCTTCGTTCTCTCCAGCTCAGCTAGTTTGATAGTCATCTCAGAAAGTTGTGAGTCCTGTTGTTTACGTTTCCTCTCCGATTCCTGTTTAGCCATCTGGACTTGTTTAAGGTCGCTGGCCAGGTCCTGATTCTCAGCTTCAAGAGTACTCTTGGTCTTATCAAGAGCTGCTTTAGCCTACAAGAGAGCATTATAAATGTTGAGTGATCTTAAATAAGCAACACAGGTACAAAGTCTCAATTCATGTGCCCTGTTACAGAGTTTGCACATTGTTACTGAGACTTGACACATGAACTTTTGGTGTTCTTGAGATTTCATTCGCTTAAAAAGTTAAAATTTAGTTATGCCTGTTTCAAATAGATGGGTTGAACCGTTTCACTGCAGGCATCAGGCGCTAGACAAATCTCAGGCTGCGATTTAAATAGAGCCAAGCAGGATGTATAACAGCCACACAAAGTTCAAATAAAATCTTTTAAACATGATCACACACAAGACCATTGCAAGATGGTTCTGTGAATCTCCAGACAGTAGTCCTACATGAATCAAGAGAGACACCATAATGTGACTGCAAGACAATCATACAGAAAATTCTGCAATATTTCTTATACCTTTCTAACATTCTCCAGCTCCTCATTCAACTGTTCTACTTGATGATTATGTTTGGTCCTCAGGTCCCCAATCTGTGACTCATACGTCCTCTGGTTGACTTCTATGGTCTTCTTCATCTCCTTGACCTCTTCCTCTCGCTTTGACCTCAGGTCCTGCACAGCGGCTGTAGTGTCCAGGGAATCCTCTAGCTCTGTCTTCAAGGCTTCAAGTTCCTGAAAGAGTGGGGGAAATATCTCTGGTGAGATTAAATTTGACTGGAAGGAAAGGGTTAACTGGTTGAATGATGCATTATAACTGGGAGAGAAATGGTCAAAGAGAAGCAAATTGATTCACATTTGATTTGACACAGTTTCCTAAATGCAATATGTTTTCCCATTCTGCAAATTATATTGATAACATGTTTTTTTTTCTTTGTAAGGGTCTTTGTAACCATGATTTAAGTTAGCTAAAATGTTTTTGTTCATATATACTGTATATTCTTTGTTCCTGCAAGGCAAAGTTATGCTGTTATTTCATAAGCAGCCAAATGTCATAAAAATACTAGAGGACCATTGGTCCTGTAGCTCACCTGAGAGATTATCACATTGTAAGCTCATGAGATTTAAATTAATTGAGAATCGACCAATGAAAGTCTATGCATGGACACTATTGACCCCCAACCAAGTCCAACACAAACTCAAAGTCACAGAACTAGAAGCTTGAAAGTTTAGGAGAGAGATTGTACTGTTTATATAGCACAATCAAAGGCTCTGATCAGTTCTTGAATTCACAAGCAAGTAACTCGGTCAAAGCTTTTTTATGTCTTCTCTTAGCCAGAAATATTTATGTTTGTGAGTTCACAAATTTGCGAATTTTAATGGAAAAGTTAGTCCTTTTTAAGATTTCTATATTCACAATAACATTTTTAATCATTTTTTCCCCTCTACTTTTTTATTTTCTGGAAAGTTTCGACCATTGCTTTTTGAACCATACATGGGGTTATCAAAAATTATGTGGACTTTTCTTTTTTCTTTTGATTGTACGATTAAATTCCACTGAAACTCAAAATACAAATATTCCCATTTTATATGCAGCGGTCTGCAAAATTTCATCACAGTCCCTTTATCCATTATAAAACTACAGTGAAATAAAACACACCCACATTCACCATCATGGAACAGACTGATGACGTCAGTGACGACGCCACAAAAACAACGACTTTGAACCACAATGTGCTTTTTCAAGATACTGACAATTTGCTGACCTTGATTCAGTTTCCCTAACTTTTCCCTGATGGGTGGTAACCATGATCATGACATGCCAAAATTCATTGAAATAGGTCCACTGGTTCCTGAGAAGATTTTTAAGGGTTTATAACATATACGGCCATGGCGGCCATCTTGGTCAGGTGACCTAGATTATTTATATACACATTTGTTCCCCTATCCTATAGGTGCTTCATATAAAATCGGGGTTTGATTGGCCAAGTGGTTTCAGAGAAAAAGACACCGGTTCGAGTACCATTCTATAAGATCCTCATGACCCATAAGCCCTTAGCTTAGGTGTGCTAAAGATGAAAGTTTCAGAAAATTGACATTAATGATTAATTTTGAATGTACTTTCTTTATAAATATGACTCAAGCATAGAAGTTTTGAACATAAGGATTCCTGAGCCCTAACCCTGTTTATAAATAGATCTTGGTGCTTTGCCTATATATATGAAATTTCAGTATTTCTGTAATTCTTTGAATAAAGTTTCAATTCTCAATCGTCAGCAATATGGGATTAAATATTCCCATAACAGCCAAGCCAACCACTTGTGACGTTTTAGAAGTAGCTCAGGTCACAGAGTGATTTTGAGCATGTATCATGTCATCACTTGCACCGATATCAAATCCTATAGACTTCCATTAAATCATTATTCTAATGCGCTTTTGCTTAAGTTGAAATGATAAAAGCATAAGCTGTACCTTTAAGCTGTTAGTGAGTGATGATTTGCGTATGAATACATTATTCACTTTTCATATGCAGGCACACAAAAGACTAAAATCAGAAGCCACCTTGGCCCAGTGGTTATGCTGTCACTCGCCTTGTACTGGGGTCGCAGAGTTAATCCCAGGCTTCTCCAGTCTGTCAGGTGAGACTATTAACTGAGGTCCCATCTCAATATGACCTTAGCTCTTGGTAAGATGATTAACAACCCCAGCCAATCAAAATACTAAAATCAGTACCGTCTCTCAGTGTATTTCCCAGGGTGCTGACTTGAATCTAGCAAGAAAGACAGTAATCTTCCCTATTTACAATACTCTTTTCTTTGCTAGCATTTTTCTCTTTAATGTTTGCAAACTTTAAATCTTTTCCTCTTTCTTTTCCCATCTGCATTTTTTTCACACATTTAGATATGAATCATTAGCTATTACGCCTGCTAAATTCACAGAGAGCTTTACTAACCTGTGAAGCTTGCTGCGTTTGCTGTGTTTGTTGTGTTTGTTGTGTTTGCTGTGACACTGAAGCCTGTTGACCAGTGACATCTGGTTGCTGACCTGCAGGTTGTTGTTGTGGTACAGGGGCTGACTTCTGTCCTTGAGCCGGCAACTGCTGTTGCTGTGTAAGCACCTGCTGGGATGCTGCAGAAGCCTGCTGCTGTTGTTGTTGTCCTGGCACCTGTTGCTGGGTTTGTTGCTGGGACTGTGTAGCCCCCTGTTGTTGCTGAGCTGGCACCTGTTGTTGTGTAGGCACCTGCTGAGAAGGTACTTTCTGTTGCTGAGTTGTTCCTTGTGTCTGGGCAGGTTGTTGCTGACTTTGCTGGGTACCAGATTGTTGCTGGGTCCCGGCTTGTGGAGGCTGGGACTGGACAGAGCCTGAAATTATGTGAAGGCATACTCAGTAATGGTAGATGAATGTTCGACTGCATCATCAAATTTGACAATGTAAAGCATGTAAAGTTAGCATTATATCGTCAGAAACCTTAAGACATGTTAACTCGGCTTGTTAAACACAGTTAAGACCCTATTTTTTCCAAAATACTGCTGTTGTTGTTGTAGATAAAATTGGCAAAAAGGGGACAACTTTCAGGGATGTACAGTATGATCATGTCTGGTCAGAGAATATTCTATTATTAAAATACTGCCGTACGAGAAGTGATCAGAAGTTCTAAGCCTGATACACTTCAAAGCATTTCATAAGACAAAATCCTTGTTCATTCTGTTATTCTATTTAATTGAAAGTCATCTGGAGAGTAAAAAGCATTTGGTCACGCTTGATTGCTTTTGTACGACAGAAATGAGAGAGGACAGTGCGTCAAACATGCAAAATGAAGAAAGTTGAAGTGAGAGCAGTGATAACATATCTTTGTAAGAAGGGAAGACTCTCAAGGAAATTCAAGAATACTTCATGAAAACCCTTGGGAACAAGTCTCCTTCTTAGGGCATGGTGAAACCAGAGGACCAATGGTCCTGTAAACTCCCACCATATACCAATAAACTTGTTTGACTAGAATGGTAATATACATGTATATAACCCCAAGGCCGATCAGAGCAACCCCTAGAGTCAATTTCTTTTTCAAATTATAAAACTTTAGTCCATTTGCCAATTTACTGCAAGTTTTGCCCTTCAAATGACATTTTAACAATTTTCCCCATTCAAGTGCATGGGCAACCTAAGTTGACCTTGCCGTAAAATAGGTCAAGGTCATCCAAGGGTCATGATTTATAAATACTTTGTAGAGCTCCATTGCCTGATGCTTCATGCCAAGTTTCAAAATCATAGGCCTTCTAGTTCTGGAGAAGATTTTTAAAGGTTTTTGCTATTTACAGCCATGGCAGCCATCTCGGTCATGTGACCTTGACCATTTATATGAATTTTCATTGCCACTTTTTTACGATCCTCCACATAAAGTTTGGCTTAGACTGGCCAAGCCTTTTCAGAGCAGAAGATGTTTGTATATTATGGTCATGTACATATGTATATAGCCCTGGGTTGGGGGCAGACAACCCTCTAGGGACAATTTTTTTTCATTTACAAAAACATTCTGTCTATTTGCCCATTGCCTGCAAGTTTTGCCCCTTAAATCATATTTTAACAATTTTCCCCATTCAAATGCATCAGCAACCTATGTTGACCTTGCCTTAAAATAGGCAAGGTCATCACAGGGTCATGATTTATATATACATTGTAGTACTTGAGTCATCCATTCTCCATGCCAAGTTTTGTTGAAATCGGTTCATCGGTTCTGGAGAAGAAAATTTTTAAAGGTTTTTACCATATATGGACGTGGCAGCCATCTTAGTCATGTGACCTGTATACACTGGTTCCCCCTTCCTATAGATGCTTCATATAAAATTTGGCTATGATTGGCTAAGCTGTTTCAGAGGAGAAGATTTTTGAAATTGTGGACAGACGGATGGCAGATGGACGCCAGATCATGGCCATCCTATAAGCTCACCTTGTGAGCTTAACGGCTCAGGTGAACTAAAATATGCTACTATGAAGTTCACGGGTGCAGGACATTTTCCTCTAAAGGGCATTTGGTCTAAAGGACATTTGGTCTAAAGGACATTTGGTCTAAAGGTCGATAAGACGAAATGACATTTAGACGAAATGTCCTTTAGACGAAATGTCCTTTAAACGAAATGGCTTTAAGACGCTATGCCCTTTACACGAAATGTCCTTTAGACGAAATGTCTTTTAGATGAAATGTGCTTCAGACGAAATGTCCTTTAGATGAAATGGTTTAAGATGAAACGTCATGGATCCTAATTTCTCCTAGACATGCTTTCATTGCCTTGTAACAGTTATTTGTAAATGGTAACTATATTTGATAAGTTGTTCAGGTATTTTAAGAAATGAAGTGGTGAAGTACCTGCATTATCTTCAGTTGTCAGTTGTGCTAGTTTCTGTTCTCCTTGCTGTTGGGCTGGTTGTTGAGGGGCGACAGGCTGTAAATAAAGAGAACATTTCTATACTGTCTCAAGGTTTCCCATCACAGCTCATTTGTTCTTTATGAGATGCTTCATTAACAATTTTGGAAGTTGACAAACTCCATAAAATTGAGTCAAGAACTGAAATAATATTTTAACTGACCATTCTAAGACATTTCTGTTATAATTTGTCTTAGTCTACTGTGTAAAATTAACAAGATGTTTCCATCATTTCTTGATGAAATCATGTAACAATTGAACCATTCAACATACCTTATTTGGCCTACTAACACCATGGAACTCATCCTGCAAAAGATTATAATATATACATAATGACTATATACTTGAAATCGAAAGTCTTGCAAGACCATGTTATTGTATTTTTTTATTAGACATAGTTATTTATATTTCTTTTATAATTCTTTGTTGATGCCAATATCAGTTCTTTGACTTAATTTGCAGCAAATTCAAGGGCAATATTTTTGGTGCAAAATTGTCCAAGTCTCACATAGGCTTGAAATCACATTTTTTTCAGTGATTTTAACCCTTGTGTAGCTTAATATGCAAGAAGCTGAGGGCGAGGTTAGGTATCTGTAAAATCAATTTAAGCCCACCAGTAATTTTATACTACTGACCATTCCAAGGCGATACTTCTGTGGATGTTTTATGTCTTGGTGTTAAAATTTTTGTGCTGTTTGCACCTTATGTATGTTTTCATATTTTTATTTAAGTTTCGGTAACTGAGTGGCCACCTATTAGGAAAATAGCTGCATTTTCAAATCTATCATAAAACATATAAAGGTTTGACATAGAAATTGAAATTGATTTTTGTGAAACATTTGTGCAGCAGGTTTGGATCTTTAGTTTGTCCGTCTCATATTTAACCCATCTTAGAGTTTTGCCTGATTTTTTTTACTGTAACTTAACATTCAATAAAGATAATAAAAAAGACCCATTTATAAACAGTTGTCCAGTGCAAATTGTGATGTCGAAAACCAAAGCGAGAATAATTGCAAAGTGACATAAGTCTCAAACACCCTTTACAAAATTTACGACAGATATTCACATTTTTTCATATCTGGTTCCAGATAAGATGATTTTTAAGGACACCTGGACACAACTTACCCATGGGGGCTCGGCGCTGGGTGTTTCTAGATTCATATTAGCAGATAGTCTTTCATCGGACTCATCAATGGGACCAGTACTTCCTCCTGACCCATATCCTCTTGCAGCCATTAGAACAACTGGTAAAGTCCATGAAAAACAAAATGTAAGCGTGTATGCTTGAAATTAATGCACCAGTCAGTATTAAAAATAATCATCAGTCAGTATTTGAATCAGCTGAGCAGGAAAAAATGGCTGCATAAATACAAAATCGGCTGTTTTAGGATATAATGGACAGGACTGGACATGGAAGGGACACATTGGTAGACCAATACCGTTCAAGGTTTTACCAATGGTACCAATGTCACCAACATAAGGCAGCAAATACAGCATGGGCAAATCTACCATTAGGCCTTACGGAAAAAGTCACATGGTTCAATATGGAGAGCATGAACATGTTTTATGAGTTTCTCAATAAGCACTATTTTTGTCAGACATGCAAATGTAATTAAAGAAATAACATAATATACATATAGAAAATAAAAATGACCAAAACGAGTGAGGCTATAGATCAATATGATAAAAATTTATATAGGCTATATATAAATGCGACCTTACTTTATTCTATATTAAATTATTTTTAGAAATACAGACTGACCATACAACATCTACAAATACATGATCTGCAACTGTGTAAAAAATGAAAGTTCTGCCCTTGTGCAGGCTCTTTCCTAGTGTATACTCATTATGATAAGATGCACCAGATCATTTTTTTTTTTTTTTTTTTTTTGTAAAGCTTAGCATAACAATTAAATGCTGTATTATATATTCTAGATATAGAAGCTTTGGGTCTTGTGGTTTCAGAGAAGAAGATTTTTTCATGTATTTCCCATTATAAGCTTAGACACTCCCCGCGGCCTGGCCTGTATGGACCCCAGGGGCACTGTTGGCAGGATTTATAAACCAGAGGATCATTGGTCCTGAGAACGCTCACCTGAAGCCTGATCTTGGAGTATTAAGTCATCATGAAATGACCTTGACCTTGAATACTCACACATCTTTATTGACTTCATAAGTTGTCTGCATCTGCAAAGTTTCAGGTCTCAGGCTGCAATAGTTTCCAAACCCAGTGATTTCTGAGAAAACCATAATTTTGATTTTGATATTTAAATGACCAGGGGTCAAGGTCAAGAAATGACCTTGGCCTTCATTAATTACTTAACTTCATTGACTCCATTAGTTGTCTGCATCTAGCAACTTTCAGGTCTCAGGCTGCACCAGTTTCCAAAATATCCACTGTTTTCGCCTTTTCCCAAGTAAAAGCCTATGTTTCCAAAATTGACATTGCCGTAAAATAGGTCAAGGTCATCCTAGGGTCATTATTTCAACAAACTATGATGGGCTGGAGTCCCAAATGCTACATACCAAGTTTCGCGTAAATCGGCCAGCCAGTTCTGGAGAAGAAGATATTTGAGTGGTTTTTACCATAGTTGGGCATGGCAGCCATCTTGGTCATGTGACACGAATTTCGCGATCAAACTTTCGTTCCCCCATCCATAGACGCTCCACATAAAATTTCACTTTGATTGGCCGAGCAGTTTCAGAGAAGAAGATCTTTGAAAAGTGTGTATGGACAACAGACTGGCCAAGGGTCAAGATCTTGACATAAATTAATCACATACCTTCATCTACTCCATTAGTTGTTTGCATCTACCACTTTTCAGGTCTCAGGCTGCAACAGTTGTCAAAAAATCCATAGTTTCACTTTTCCAATGTAAAAGCCTATGTTTCCAAAATTGACATTGCCGTAAAATAGGTCAAGGTCATCCTATGGTCATCATTTGATCAAACTATGATGGGCTGGAGTCCCAAATGCTACATACCAAGTTTCGTGAAAATCGGCCTGCCGGTTCTGGAGAAGAAGATTTTTGAGTGTTTTTTACCACATATGGGTGTGGCGGCCATCTTGGTCATGTGACCTGGATTTCGCAATCAAACTTTCGTCTCCCCTACTCATGGATGCTCCACATAAAATTTCACTTTGATTGGCCAAGCAGTTTCAGAGAAGATCTTTGAAAAGTGTGTATGGACGACAGACTGGCCAAGGTCAAGAGATGACCTTGACCTAAATTAATCACATACCTTCATCTACTCCATTAGTTGTTTGCATCTATCACTTTTCAGGCCTCAGGCTGCAACAGTTTTCAAAAAATCCATAGTTTTCACTTTTTCCCATGTAAAAGCATATGTTTCCAAATTTGACCTTGCCGTAAAATAGGTCAAGGTCATCCAAGGGTCATCATTTTATCATACTATGATAAGCTGAAGTCCTCAATGCTACATATCAAGTTTCGTGGAAATCGGCCCACCGGTTCTGGAGAAGAAGATTTTTGAGTGGTTTTTACCATATATGGGTGTGGCGGCCATCTTGGTCATGTGACCTGGATTTCGCAATCAAACTTTCGTCTCCCCTACTCATAGATGCTCCACATAAAATTTCACTTTGATTGGCCAAGCAGTTTTAGAGAAGATCTTTGAAAAGTGTGTATGGACGACAGACTGGCCAAGGTCAAGAGATGACCTTGACCTAAATTAATCACATACCTTCATCTACTCCATTAGTTGTTTGCATCTACCACTTTTCAGGCCTCAGGCTGCAATAGTTTTCAAAAAATCCATAGTTTCCACTTTTTCCCATGTAAAAGCATATGTTTCCAAATTTGACCTTGCCGTAAAATAGGTCAAGGTCATCCAAGGGTCATCATTTTAACAAACTATAATGTGCTGAAGTTCCCAATGCTACATACCAAGTGTCGTGGAAATCGGCCCACTGGTTCTGGAGAAGAAGATTTTTGAGTGGTTTTTACCATATATGGGCGTGGCGGCCATCTTGGTCATGTGACCTGGATTTCGCAATCAAAATTTTGTCTCCCCTATCCATGGATGCTCCACATAAAATTTCACTTTGATTGGCCAAGCAGTTTCAGAGAAGATCTTTGAAAAGTGTGTATGGACGACAGACTGGCCAAGGTCAAGAGATGACCTTGACCTAAATTAATCACATACCTTCATCTACTCCATTAGTTGTTTGCATCTACCACTTTTCAGGTCTCAGGCTGCAATAGTTTTCAAAAAATCCATAGTTTCCACTTTTTCCCATGTAAAAGCCTATGTTTCCAAATTTGACCTTGCGGTAAAATAGGTCAAGGTCATCCAAGGGTCATCATTTTATCAAACTATGATGGGCTGAAGTCGCCGATGCTACATACCAAGTTTCGTGGAAATCGGCCCACCGGTTCTGGAGAAGAAGATTTTGAGTGGTTTTTACTAGGGATGTCAACGAATGCCAAAATTGGTATTTGAATATTCGTATAGGATATTCGAATATATTCGAATATTCGAATGATATACATATCTATGCTCAATAGACCCATTACAATGACGTACTTGGTGGTACATGTATTGAAAATATGAGGTACATGTATATGCATGGTATCGTATCTGGGCTATACCAATGGCGCCATGTAAAAAAATCAACAAATTTTGCACAGAAAACTAGACAATCTGGAGGTGTTTAATAACAGTGTTAGAAATAAGCAATTGCCCACTTGCCCCCCACGGGTTGAAATTGCTGGGGGCAAGTTGATCGACTTGTAAGGTTGCCCCCTGGACAACCTAAAATTCCAGAAAAATAATTTTGTTCAAGTAGTTTTACTTATTAAAACATTTTTTTATCTCTTGATAGCGGTGTAATAATCTTGAAACAGCTATTAAACTTATACAAAACTAAAAAACAAAATATAGCTTTGTTCGTGAAAATTAGCATTTTAGTATGGGCAAGTTCGAATCCCGTGGGGCAAGTTCAAAACACTCCTAGGTTGCCCCTCGGACAAGTAACCGTATCGGTCTTATTTCTAACACTGAATAATGACAAATCTCTGTGGTTCTGTATGAGAAAGCAATGACACACCATTATTGTCAAGCCAATATTAAGTTCTACATGCATGTCGTTGATATCCACCACCTAGAATGCTTAGGGTCTATTGTAATCTTGTAGCCTACATATACTTTGTGAAAGGTCTGTTGTGACTGTGTTGTTCCTAAAGGATTGAGTTGTCAATCTATCCAGCCATCTTAAGTTTTCACATGACACAGCTCAAATTGTAGGACTTTCACACCTTAAAACATTTATTGAAAGCAAGCAATGCTTTCTTCTCAACTTGAATCAACAAAGTTTCACTTGAATCAACAAAGTGTCACTTGAATCAACAAAGTGTCACTTGAATCAACAAAGTGTCAAACTGTTAATTGAGAGATCTAAATTTGCAAGTATGTTAAAATGTTGACCATCTTGAATTACTCAACAGACAAGCAGGATTACTGGTCATATTATTTTGCGACCTTTGGCCTTAAATTTGAGTCCTCCTTTAAACTAATACATGACAATATTGCAGGTTAGAAAATTATGCGAATATTCGAATCCAGAAATTGCATTCGAATATTCGTATGAAATGCGAATATTCGAACATTCGAATATTCATTGACATCCCTAGTTTTTACCATATATGGGCGTGGCGCCCATCT